>JARUHQ010000027.1:4470599-4868984 GCA_029955515.1 Chrysomela aeneicollis | reverse complement strand
TTATTTATTTATTTATTTATTTATTTATTTATTTATTTATTTATGTATTTATTTATTTATTTATTTATTTATTTATTTATTTATTTATTTATTTATTTATTTATTTATTTATTTATTTATTTATTTATTTATTTATTTATTTATTTATTTATTTATTTATTTATTTATTTATTTATTTATTTATTTATTTATTTATTTATTTATTTATTTATTTATTTATTTATTTATTTATTTATTTATTTATTTATTTATTTATTTATTTATTTATTTATTTATTTATTTATTTATTTATTTATTTATTTATTTATTTATTTATTTATTTATTTATTTATTTATTTATTTATTTATTTATTTATTTATTTATTTATTTATTTATTTATTTATTTATTTATTTATTTATTTATTTATTTATTTATTTATTTATTTATTTATTTATTTATTTATTTATTTATTTATTTATTTATTTATTTATTTATTTATTTATTTATTTATTTATTTATTTATTTATTTATTTATTTATTTATTTATTTATTTATTTATTTATTTATTTATTTATTTATTTATTTATTTATTTATTTATTTATTTATTTATTTATTATTTATTTATTTATTTATTTATTTATTTATTTATTTATTTATTTATTTATTTATTTATTTATTTATTTATTTATTTATTTATTTATTTATTTATTTATTTATTTATTTATTATTTATTTATTTATTTATTTATTTATTTATTTATTTATTTATTTATTTATTTATTTATTTATTTATTTATTTATTATTTATTTATTTATTTATTTATTTATTTATTTATTTATTTATTTATTTATTTATTTATTTATTTATTTATTTATTTATTTATTTATTTATTTATTTATTTATTTATTTATTTATTTATTTATTTATTTATTTATTTATTTATTTATTTATTTATTTATTTATTATTTATTTATTTATTTATTTATTTATTTATTTATTATTTATTTATTTATTTATTTATTTATTTATTTATTTATTTATTTATTATTTATTTATTTATTTATTTATTTATTTATTTATTTATTTATTTATTTATTTATTTATTTATTTATTTATTTATTTATTTATTTATTTATTTATTTATTTATTTATTTATTTATTTATTTATTTATTTATTTATTTATTTATTTATTTATTTATTTATTTATTTATTTATTTATTTATTTATTTATTTATTTATTTATTTATTTATTTATTTATTTATTTATTATTTATTTATTTATTTATTTATTTATTTATTTATTTATTTATTATTTATTTATTTATTTATTTATTTATTTATTTATTTATTTATTTATTTATTTATTTATTTATTTATTTATTTATTTATTTATTTATTTATTTATTTATTTATTTATTTATTTATTTATTTATTTATTTATTTATTTATTTATTTATTTATTTATTTATTTATTTATTTATTTATTTATTTATTTATTTATTTATTTATTTATTTATTTATTTATTTATTTATTTATTTATTTATTTATTTATTTATTTATTTATTTATTTATTTATTTATTTATTTATTTATTTATTTATTTATTTATTTATTTATTTATTTATTTATTTATTTATTTATTTATTTATTTATTTATTTATTTATTATTTATTTATTTATTTATTTATTTATTTATTTATTTATTTATTTATTTATTTATTTATTTATTTATTTATTTATTTATTTATTTATTTATTTATTTATTTATTTATTTATTTATTTATTTATTTATTTATTTATTTATTATTTATTTATTTATTTATTTATTTATTTATTTATTTATTTATTTATTTATTTATTTATTTATTTATTTATTTATTTATTTATTTATTTATTTATTTATTTATTTATTTATTTATTTATTTATTTATTTATTTATTTATTATTTATTTATTTATTTATTTATTTATTTATTTATTTATTTATTTATTTATTTATTTATTTATTTATTTATTTATTTATTTATTTATTTATTTATTTATTTATTTATTTATTTATTTATTTATTTATTTATTTATTTATTTATTTATTTATTTATTTATTTATTTATTTATTTATTTATTTATTTATTTATTTATTTATTTATTTATTTATTTATTTATTTATTTATTTATTTATTTATTTATTTATTTATTTATTTATTTACGGAAAATACCATTACAAAAAAACTATACACAATCTAAATATGTGGTGAATACTATAAAAACTAATGAAATCCTGTTTATAAAATGAATATACGTTTATAATAAATTCTAATGAATAAACATCAAACCATAGATTTAACAAGTTTTTGAAACTATCAATTGATCCATATAAAATGTCTAACTCGCTTTCATTTATAATTTTTAATGTTCTCTCGATAGGTTTGTGTTGGCCATAATTTGTAGAATGATGTGATATTAGAAAGAGGTTATTATTTCTCAATGTTCTGTTTGGTATATGGAAATCGATCAACTCTAACAAAATAGGACACACAATCATTTCCTTTATCAATTTGAAAATGAAGCATATATCATTTGTTGTTCGTCGATTTTTCAAACTTTGCATTCTCATATCATTTAGTATGAAAGAATAATCATGGTTCTCTATTACAACGTTGAGTTTATAGACACAAAACCTCAGGAATCTATTTTGAACACGTTCAAGAGTATAGTTGTGGATTTGGTATAGTGATGACCACACAATAGAGGCATAATCCAACTGAGAAACCACAAATGACATATAACAACCTCACTGTATGGATTGAGAAAGTGCTTCAATTTCTAAGAATGTACCCTAGCATCTTTGATGACTTGTGTGCGATGTTGTTAATGTGTTCAATGAAAGTCATATTTTCATCGAACACTATGCCCAAATCTCGAACAGATGATACTGATGAAAGTTTTTCACTATTAATATAATAAGATGAATCATATTTTATTTAATCTTATGAAAACTTATGAAAGAACATTTATCAATATTAAGAAATAATTTATTTTGACTACACCAGTCGGTCAGATTATTTAGATCTCTTTAAAGATTATCATCATCAAATGAGTTTACAGGGTGATACATTTTCAAGTCATCAGCAAACATTAGATATTTACTGAAAGTGAAGCAATCACTAATATCATTGATAAAAAGATTGAATAACAATGGTGCACAGTGTGATCCTTGTGGGACATTTGATGAGACTATAATCTCATTTGATTGATAAGACCCCACTTCAACTCTCTGTTTGCGACCCCTCAAAAAACTACCAACCCAATTCAAGATTTCGCTTAAACCAATATTTTTTAATGTCAACAATAATAAATTATGATCAACCCTATCGGAAGCCTTGCTGGAATCTGTATAAATAGAAGTGTTGGAAGTTTATCTAATCTTTTCTCTAACGAAAATAGTCGATTTTGGGCTTATTCATAGGAATTACCAAGTTCCTCTGGATTATTTTTGAAGGGTAGAGCTACTGTGTATCTCCTGCTTCGATCTCGAGAGATAGCATTCATAAACAAATTTTCACAAATGTCATCTTCGCTGGTTACACAGGGTGACGAGATATTCTCAAGTTCAAACATTTTTTCTACTAAAGATTCTAAATTTAGTAGTGCACAGAAGGGTTGCTGTTTCCATTTTTTATCAATATTAGCTGTACCAATAACCATATATCCGAAAACGGTTTCAATAGCTGTAGGAATACCTAATGTTCCGACAACGCGATCAGATAATATAATTTGAGAAAATATAGAGGAACCTAGAATACCATCAACCTTTCCGGGTGAATGGAAAGTTGGATCGGCTAGAGGTAGATACCTTAAATGTTCTAAGGGCTTGACATCTATTGCGGCATCTGGTAAAGTACTTGTGATTTTATCAATTATCAATATTTCAACTGGAAATTTTCTAGTAGGATTCACATTTGAAACAATTGTTTGAATTTGCTTTACCTCTTACAGGATTTATTGAGCCGCCTATGCCAGAAATGGTGGAAGGAAATTTACTATAAGAAAGACCTAGTTTTTTGCTGCATTCTAGAGTAATTAAATTAGACATTGAACCACTGTCTATTAAGAATCGAACTTGCTGTTCCTCATTCCATTTATCGGTTATTTTAACAAGAACTGTACTCAATAGCACTACTCTACTTTTTGGTATCAATTCAATATTGGTTTTAGCACAAAATGCTTGAACATTTTCTGACGGGTTATTATTACTAATAGAGGGTGTTTGAATAGATGGATTACTTGGAGACTGACTCGATGATTGTTTATTGTTTTTCACTGAGTCTTCTCTGTGTAGAAGCGTATGATGTCGACCTTTACAAATCAAACAATTGAATTTAGAACTGCATGAACTCACTTTATGTTTCGCTGAAAAACAATTGATACATGAATTTCTTTCCTTCACTAGTTTATTTCATGGGAACATTCCAGAAAGAATTTACAATCTTTCAACAAGTGTTGCCCCTTATTACAAACAAAACAATTAGGATAGGAAGAATTCATCGCATTATTAGGACTACGATAATTGTGACTGGCGTGGAACGATTTCGTATTCTTCAACAAACTGTTAGTTGATTTTGGTGAATTAGCATTGAATTTTGATTTCTCGAATGTCATGGAAACAATCTTACTTTGTTGGCGTAAAAATCTAATCAACTCGTCATATGTGGGTAATTCAATACTATTTCTCACTAGCTCGAAAGAATTTATAGTTTCCTGGGGTAATTTAGTCATGGCTATGTGGGTCAAAATATGATCATTTAAATTATCCAGTTTCAGTCTCTTCAGGGCGGATACATTTGTATCGAAAGTTTCCAAAAAAACTTGTAAACTACAAGGGGAATTATTTGATAATGAACGAAAATGTAATAGGCGATTCAAGTACAATGTAAACAAATATTTTTTATCGTCATAATTCTCTTATAGTAAATTCCATATGACATCATAATTTTCTGGTACGGGTTCGATTGAACTACAAGATTTCAGAGCCTTGCCAGTCAAACTGCTCAATAAATATTGTAATTTTTCAGCTTTGGAAATATTTGTTTTGATATGAATGAAGTTTTTGAAATTTTCGTGAAATAATGGCCACATCGATAAATCTTCTCCGTCAAATTTTACTAACTCTATTTTTGGCACCTGGTTCATTATTTTGAATCGTGAAACTAACTATTGGTTGGGTTGAAGGAATCAATTTGGCATAATACTCGATATGGGAGTATAGATCATCGAAAGCATCTCTAATGCCATAGTCAGGTGTTTCGTCAGGTTTCAATTCTTGTTTTACATTTATTATGTCATTTATGACTTCCTCGTGATCTGATAACACTTCAGAAAAGGTGCTATAACGCATTGAAAATTCTTTAATTTTAGTTATGTTTGTGGGATCTCGTTCAAGTGCCGTTCCATTTTCAAAGCATAACTGAGCATGTCGAAAAATATTTTCACGCCTAGACAGTAATTTATCTGATCTCAATTCAAGGGCATACTGTAGGTATTCACCTATTAAAAATAACACTGATGGCAAAGATGATATAATTCGAAATATTTTTCAAACACTTATATCGAGTGAGTAGGTATGTGTTTATTTCGAAGAGGTAAAAACGGGAGGATGCTTCGTACGGTTTTTGTAACGACCAAAAAAATAAAACGAACGAAAACTCTGAAATTTAGTAGGCAGTTCTATGCTTGAATTAATCGAAAATTCTATAAAAGGTATTTTTGAAACGATGTTACGAAGTTGAATGTTATAGATTGAATTGAAATCATATAACTGCGCGAATTGAAAATGTACCAGGATAACTCGAATATAAGAACAAAATTTGATTGAATAGTCTACAAACTGAGAAATTGAATCAATCCGGCTCGAAAAGGACCAATTGTTTTGGATATTAATCTATTTTATAAATAGTTGATTGGAAAATGGACTGTATAAAATGGTTTGTTAAATTATATTTTCGCTTACCATATTACCAAGTTATGGAGCACTTATTAACCCTTAATCACCTTGGAAGACAGGAAAAGGATATGGAATTGAATTGATGAAGAGGAATATGGTGAATCGCCAATATTCTTAATATTCAGAAATGAAAAAAGGAAAGCACTTTAATCATGCACGTTTTGGGCAAATTTACAAAATTGAAACGCACTCTGGAATACTACTCGATTGCTATATTATATTCGAAAATCAACTCGTAGGTATAGACGAATGTGGTCCATTCAGGCATGCGCAAAAAAAGAGATAAGAAATGACTTGAGAGCGCATTCAGATGCCGCATCATCAGTTACAGAGTGGAATGTAGACCTGGAGTATTAGATTATAATATATTTTTTGATGACAATAGAGCGACTATCGTACCATTATTAAACAATATGGTCTTGATTCACAACACCATCGAAGTGAACATGGAAATGTTTGGGAGATATGTAATTGAATCTAAGGATATTCGTGATTATAAATCTTTCATTACACCCAATCATATCATCGATTCTTTCCTCGATCTGGAAGCTTGCATAGATACATTCAAGAAGATGATTGTGAATCTTTCAACGGAATTCGAAGAACGTGATTCTGGTGAGTTTAATTGTTACATTTTAGCTATTTATGCGAACCCATTGAAGAATATTGTTATGAAGTATACTGTATGGGCTTAGAAATAATTATTCTTACAATTTACATTTGCTTGAAACAATTCTTTCGAGAGAGGGAGATGAAGAGAAATATTAATGATCGAAAGTCAGGCTGTGATTTTTTTTACCACTTGATGTACCTCACCTGGCTCACTATAAAGTTACGAAGTTATCTCACACCGAACTCAGGTTTTATACCGGCCGGTGATTATGAGAATTAGTTCAAAAACACTATAAATGTCTAACGACAACGAGAGCGAGAAAGAGAAAAAGAGTACCGTCACTGAAGCGAGAGCGAGCACGATATATTATACTATCTACCAGTCAATGAGATTCACTATACGAGAGTTCTGATCATACTAAAATCAGTTGATGGTCCGAGACTTCATCTCCACTAAGAGTGGGGAGTTAAAATCACAGCATATGCAAAATAGACTTAATAAAAATAACTGATGATAATGAATGATGAAAGGACGAGTTTATCCAATATTTACAACACCATGATGCTCAGATGAGTGGTAACGAAACATACTGTAATGAATAGATCACCTACCCGGTGAAATCTCAAATACTTCGAAAAGATTTCTAATGAAGATTATCCACAACAACGAGAGTTCAAAATATATTCGAAAATATCTGACAATTATGTCGTAATTTTATATTTGACATTAACAGTTAAAAAATCAATCTAGATAAAAAAATAATCTTCAAACAGGGTGTTCTGATTTCTAACATACTCCCACCTTGAGTCCAGGAGTGACTCAATTTGAAATCTTGAATCTTTCTGGTTTCTTCACCAATCTTCCTGAACGAGTAGAAATTACAGAGTTTTCATCTACTACAAGATCTTCTCTATCTTTTTTTTCTGTTTTTGTTCTCGGATTTACTCAGAATGCATTTTTTCGTATCTCTTAATTTTGATTTGAATTCTCCAATTTGATCATTCGCCGTAATTTCCAACGGATACAGTCTTTGTATTGGTCTTGTTGAAAACCCTGACGAAGTTTTCAAACGAACAACTCTAATCTTGTCATCTTTACCTGGGAATACATTGACAACTATTGCAAGAGGCCAATCCATGCGTTTTATGATATCATTTCCTATCAAAACAACATCTCCAATTCTTATATCACCAGTTGAATATTTCTTTGAACGTAGTACCTGCTGAACTAAATATTCCTTACGAAATCTCTTCAATAATTCTTCTTTGAGTCTGATTCGGCATCTTAGATGTTTATTCAAACTCACTGCATCAATGTTGTCGATATCTGGTACCCCAACTTGTCTCAAATCATGTAAAAACATAGCTGGAGTCAATGGAATTAGATCTTGAATATCATCAGATACATATGTCAGAGGTCTGGAATTTATTAAAGCCTCACATTCACAGAGAATAGCTGAAAGTTCGTCATAAGTGAGCGATGTTCTGCCAAGCGTTTTTCTCAAGAGGTCCTTCAAAATACGAATCAACCTTTCCCACCAACCGCCCCACCATGCTCCAGTCGGTGGTGAAAACTTCCAAGTGGAACGTTGAGCGTTGCTGAATTCACTAATTTTATTCCAATCAATTTTTGCAAAGGCATTTTCAGCGCCCACAAAATTCGTCCCGTTGTCGCTGTAGATAACTGTTGGTCTACCTCTTCTGCTTATGAATTTCCTGAATGCTTGAAGAAAGCTGTCTGTTGATAAAGTAGACACCAACTCCAAGTGCACTGCTCTGTATACTGCGCACGTGAATATACAGATCCACACTTTATCATTTTTCTGAACGAATAATGGCCCAGCTAAATCCACTCCTATTACCTGGAACACAGCAACATCCGAGACTCGATATTTGGGAAGCGATACTGGATTAGTATCAAAATTCTTCACATTGAATCTTCGACATCTTACGCATTTAGAAATTACTGACTTGATAGTTTTCCTACTTTTGATTATCCAAAAGTTTTCACGTAAAATGCTCATCAATCCTTGAGTTCCAATGTGACAGTTTTTCACATGACAGTGCTGTATCATTCTGACAACGACTGTATGTTTCGAAGGCAATATTACTGGGTGTCTGAAATCGTGAATATCATTTCTTTTTGTAATTTTAGTTTTCAGACGAATTATTCCTTCTTCATCTTGAAATGGGCATAGAGAAGAAATACTCTCGTCTTTTATCCCATCAAAAAATTCGTGTTGAATGAATTTCAGAACCATTTTTTCTGCATTCTCAATTTCTTCAATCGTAAGATTCTGACTCAAATTTTTCTTCTTTCCTCGGCAATTACTCACAAATCTCCATACCCAACCTACCAGATACAAAATTTTCTGGTAATTTGAAAAATAACGGTAATACCAAGGGTCTATTTTTGATATATTGAGATGACTAGCTATCTCGTTTCTTGACTCTTCCATAACGATTGCATTGTCAACTCAACGCAAATCTGCAGGATCCAAATGACCAGGAATTAAATTCCAATCTTCTTTGTTCGTAAGGCCACACAAAACTCTTCCATTGATTTTCCTGCTGTATCCAGGTTAATACTGTACTAGAATCTGTCCAACAGTATACCTTTAAATTGTTCTCTAGTGTTTCCAATATGGATGAAAGAAGTCTTACACCAATATTTGCAGCCAATAATTCCAAGCGAGCAATGGATTATTTTTCAATAAGTGAAACTCTGGTCTTAGCTTGAATTAGTTGTATATTAGACATTCCATTGACATCTTCAGTTCTCATAAATACAACTGCAGGGTATCCATCTTGGCTCGCATCAGAAAACATATGAATACTTTTAGATTCAGTATTTATCTCTGATGATTTTGATATCCATCAAGGAATCCTGAGATCAACTAAATTACTTAGTTCTTTAATCCAGTTCAAAAAAGTTTTCTTGATATCTTCTGGCACTTCCTTGTCCCATCCAGTTTTTAGAATCCACATTTTCTGTAGTAGTATTTTTACAAACAACGAAACTGGGCATGAAAATCCAATTGGGTCGAAAAGCTTGCTAGCAATTGATAAAATGGTTCTTTTCGTTATCATATCCAAATTCAAATCATGAAACCAATCGAAACAAATTGCCAATGTGTCTTGTGAACGATCCCATTTCAACCCCAAAACAGGTGACACGACGGTGTCAATAGTATCTTCATCTATGATGGTATGTTCCCAACATCGAAGATCAAATTTACCATCATTTATTATTTGAATTTACTGTTTCATGAATTCATGCAAATCTTTTTCGGAATCAAGGCTAGTTACACAGTTATCAACATAGAATGTCTGTACTATTGATTCAGCATACAAAGACTCTCCTGATTGATATTTCTCTGAAACTTGACACAGGTGATGTTGAATTACAGCACCAAGAAGAAATGGACTACAATTCACACCAAAAACTACTCTTGTATGTCGAAAATGAGTGAGAATGTTATTTCTATCCATCCATAAAAAACGCAAAACATCCCGATCAGAATTGGACAAACTAAATTGAAGGAAAGCTTTCCTTATATCTGCGATAACTCCTATCCGAGAAAGTCGAAATCTCAATAAAATAAAATAAATTAGTTCGATCAAATTCATGCCTTTTTCTAAACATTGATTTAATGAAGGATATCCTTTTTCTCTCGCAGAGGCGTCAAATACTGGTCTGATTTTTGTAGTTGAACTGTTCAATTGCACTACATGACGATGAGGGAGATAATGACACATTATTCACTTCATCCTCAGGAACATATTCAATAATACCTTCATCCAACCATTCAGAGAATACGTGATCGTATTCATCGTAAAATCCTTCACTGTTTAGTTTTGACAACAAATTTTGTAATCTTCGTTCAGCCAAATGAAAGTTTCTTGGTAAAGGAGGATGACCTTCAATCCATGGCATCACTACCTCGTATCTTCCCTCCTTGGTAATCGTCACTGTTTCTTGGAAATGTTTCAATACTGCTGATTCAATTTCTCTTCTTGACTGTTTATGAACGGGATCGGATATACCAAGAATATCAAGAGACCACAGATCGGATATTTTTCCAGATTTACAAAATATTGAAGTAGTCATCATTGCAAATGACTCATTTGTAGTCAAACAGGATGATGAAACTTTTCCCATCAACGTCCATCCAAGATGTGTCTCTATCGCAACTAAACCACATTTCAAACGTAAGTTTCTGCCTGTGAAAAGTTTTCCAGCAACATCTGCACCTATCAAAACTTCAATTGGACCTGCTCTTGTATCTGTTAAGATAATTCCAGATTCTTTCAACTCAGACATCCAAGGACCTTCCTTTACAGAAGTGATATCATTACAAATGATGGGTTGATCTAGTACATCGAAGTTACAAGCATATCGTTCATTTAAATTTCCTAGCCAAATCTTGTATACCGTATGATTGATAATTTCAGACATAGCTCCGCCGAAAAGAGCATGTACCATAGATTCTTTCCCAAGTTGCTCATATCCCATTTCAGAAACAGTGAACTTGTTGATGTATGATTTATGTGATCCTGTATCTATTATCGCTTTTACATGTTTGGAGCAATTATCACTTCTCAACTCGACAAGCAATGTTTGTAAAAAAATCTGATTATATGTGTTTTTAGAAAGATTTTCAACTGTCAAATATGTTTTATCTTTCGAAGATTTATCAGATTCTATATTACAGAGAGGTGTATCCGACTTAGGACACATCAAAGTTACATGACGATTCTTACACCTTTGGCATTCTAGCTTCACTCTGCATCTCTTTGCTATATGACCAAACTTCAAACATATGTGACAACATCCTTTAGATGACAAAATCTCCTTTTTCTCCTCAATATTCATTGTTTGAACTTCAGTACAGTCTTCACTGAAATGACTTTTCGTGCAGAATACGCATCTGAGAGGTCTTTGGTTATTGATTAGATTGGAAGCAGTTGGCATTGATGATTCTTTCAAAAGCTCATTCTTCTTAGGTTTTTGTTCAAATGAAGTAGCTAAAGAAATTTTCTCCTCATCCTCATCTTCTTTCTTCAGAAAGTCCATCAAATTTCTCAATCGACAGTTTTTTGATTCACTTGTTCGTATCGATTCTGTACTAGATTGACTCCTCTGCCACACTCTTAGTAGATCTTCAGGCAAACAAGATTCTACTAATGGAAACAGCATTGCATCATATTTATCAGAAGTTACTCCCAACGTTTCCAAAGATTGTAATTGACATTCCAATTTGTCGTGAAGTATACCAATACTGGATTTCACTTTCAAGTTACTCAAAACTAACTTCAAAAGTTCTCGTACGTAGAATTCTACTAGCAACTCTTCTTTTCCAAATCTTGATTTCAAGCTCTCAATAACCTTATCATAATTTTCTACACTGGGTGGAAAGCTCTCGACTAGCTGACGTGCACGAGACTTCGGGATTGTAGCTTGTATCAGATATTGAAACTTATCTTCTGTATTTATACTGTCATCACCATCGATTCTCTTAAACTGGCTCCAAAAAGGTATCCAATCTTTGATTTCACCACCAAAGGACCCCGCACCATCCTTATGGAAAATGGCTTTCGGTTAAATATCCTGCATTTTTAGTATGTTTCATATTTTGACTTCCCCGCCAAAAGTGTCCATGGGCACAAAAGAATCGACCGACTAGTTTTAGAGATACAGGGTGATAAAGTTGAAAAATGAAGGTTTTTGCTCAGAATATTTAACATTTTCAATAATTGACAAAACGCCTTTCTATTCTGGAAATACCATGCCTTAATGATGATAGAATGTCACATTGATCTTCTAACGATTATAGTTCTCCGTTTTGTGCTCTACAACAGGGTGAATTAACAAAAATCCAATCCGATTGATTTTAAACCAACCAGTGTGAGTTCTCTGATGATAATTAAAGATTCAATTCAGCCTAGATGAACTCCCTCAACCTCGATCGAAGTTGATTGTCATTATTTTTTGTTATACAGGGTGATTCGAAAACAGGGGTACGTCAACCACTCGTTTTTTTGTTCGAATAAAGGAGAGTATGTCATAAATATATTAAACTTTGTTCAATGTAGAAAATGTCACATAATCATTTCTTGTATACAGAGTGAGTTAAGAGATACAGTCCAAGTTACTCAGGAAAATGCGTGTTTTTTCAATAAATACCCTGTATTTCGAGATGTAATCAGTTAATTTCAATTAATTACAATTGGACCACACCCACGGGGTGTACCAAATAGATTTATCATCATCTTATATCCAGGACAAACTCCAGAGGCAAGAAGAAGATACATTGGAATTGGACGTTTTGGAACAAGAAAGCGTCATAAGATTCTGTACATTTTCTAGGTTCCGAAATGCAACAAAATATATGTTATGGTTTGCCTATAATACATAACTGGATGACGATGATCCTCCCATTATGGGTTATTATTGTACCTGCAAATCCAGTTCAAGAACATTAGGAACTTGTGCTCATGTTGCAAGTGTTTTGTGGTTCTTAGGATATGCCAGATACCAGCATGATATTCATTTTCCATCGACGTGTCTTTTTGATCTAATTTCTGATGCTGCTAGTAGAAGAGCTCCAGATGATGTTTGTATTCAAATCATGGAAAAAAGAATCAAAAATATTATGACATTTGAGAAAAAAAATTATTATTTTTTTAAAAATCTCATCTAAAATATGACACCTCTAAAGAAAATATATTTCCGTTTCAAGTGAAAATTCATAAAAGCTTGTCCATTAAACGTGGATTTATTTATACTTATTTATATATTTTGTGTGAAATACATTTCAAAACTAGTTTATTATTGAATAAATATCGAAAGAACGTAGATATTTACTATCGCGAGTTTTCTTGCAGAATTTTGTAGATCATAATACCTACTCCCATCATCAATTTGTAAGCCAAGGTTTTCTTCGGCTTATTGGGAAAATATCAAATATTTTATAGAAACCTCACATTTCACAGAAACTATAGGAAATATTTCCCCATTTGAATTGAAAGACTTTGTTAATAATAGGGAATTAGTCTCAACTTCGAGAGGGGTTGTTGGTTCTGATACATTTCAATTTTCTCTAGTTCCTTTGGAAACAGAGCTTCCAAATTCACAATGTATAATATGTAAGGTATAGTTTTCATGGAATGGGTTCTGCCCTACTCAACCCCGAATATTTTTCAACAAGAAGAATTGCTAAAATAGGTCCGATAGAGAGTGGGTATACCAATAAAATAAGAACATTCAAAAGTAAGTAGCCGACAAACGAGTCCAGAGACCCATGCTGATATTGGTGACAATATCTTGGATTACTCAAATCTTACATAATACCAAAAATTAATGGAAATTAACCGATTACTTCCCGAAATACAGGGTATTCATTGAAAAAACACGCATTTTTCTGAGTAACTTGAACTGTATCTTTTTACTCACTCTGTATTCAAGAAATGATTATGCGACATTTTCTACATTGAACAATGTTTAATATATTTATGACATATTCTCCCTTATTCGAACAAAAAAACGAGTGGATGACGTACCCCTGTTTTTCGAATCACCCTGTATAACAAAAGATAATGACAATCAACTTCGATCGAGGTTGAGGAAGTTCATCTAGGCTGAATTGAATCTCCAATTATCATCAGAGAACTCACACTGGTTGGTTTAAAATCAATCGGATTGGATTTTTGTTAATTCACCCTGTTGTAGAGCACGAAACGGAGAACTATAATCGTTAGAAGATCAATGTGACATTCTATCATCATTGAGGCATAGTATTTCCATAATAGAAAGGCGTTTTGTCAATTATCGAAAATGTTAAATATTCTGAGCAGAAACCTTCATTTTTCAACTTTATCACCCTGTATCTCTAAAACTAGTCAGTCGATTTTTTGTGCCCATGGACACTTTTGGCAGGAAAGTCAAAATATGAAACATACTAAAAATGCAGGATATTTAACCGAAAGCCATTTTCCATAAGGATGGTGCGGGGTCCTTTCTTGAATTCGATACGAGGAAGATGAAGTTTCGTCTTCGAAGAGGAAGAATGATTAGATTCACTATTCGCTATCAGAGAACTATGATACGACTCCTTGATACATCTCAATTCAACTCTGTATTTTAATTTATTATATTTGCTAACAATTTCATCAGCTTTCATTATTTCAGAGTCAATATCTTCTTCACTAAATGTCGCATCTAATAAGAGATCGAACATCTGTTTATCTAGAACACTGATATCTTCCATTTCCTGACCAAGAAGACTCATTTTGCCTTGTATTTCAGCAAAATCAGATTCAGTTGATTCCAGTCCTTGAATAATGGCATTATATATTCTTTCAAATGCTACTCGATGAATCATCAATACTCGTTGTGCCCTCTCCATTTGTAAAACGTGTCCTGTCACGGTCGCCAAATAAATGTAATGAATAGATCACCTACCCGGTGAAATCTCGAATACTTCGAAAAGACTTCTAATGAAGATTATCCACAACAACGAGAGTTCAAAATATATTCGAAAATATCTGACAATTATGTCGTAATTTTATATATGACATTAACATTCGAAAAATCAATAATTACAATCTAGATAAAAAAATAATCTTCAAACAGGGTGTTCTGATTTCTAACACATACCGCCCACCTAAAATGTAAAGCATTTCAATTATTTGACAGTGGTAAAGGGCATAGCTCAACCAGAGGACGTTTAAAATCGCCATGTGTGGTATGGACGGTAGCTACACGGGTGACTCCATCAGTTCCTGGATGAGTGTCTATAATGCGTCCAATTTGCCAACGCAAAGGAGCCAAATTATCGGCCTTCATAAGTACTAGTGTACCGAGTTTTATTGGTTTGACAGAATTATGCCATTTATTACGTTGGTGAAGGGTATGTAAATACTCCCTTGACCAACGATTCCAGAAGTCTTGATGGAGTCGCTGTAATAGCTGCCACCTAGTCAGTCGATTCACCTTCACATGTTCTACATTATTATCTGGTAGACATGTCAACGGTTCGAGAGTGAGAAAATTACCCGGGGTCAATACTGACAGATCGTTGGGGTCAGAGCTTACCGTATAAAGTGGCCGAGAATTTAGCATCGCCTCAATTTGAATAATAAGATTATTCAACTCCTCGTACGTAAGGATTTGTTCTCCAATGACACGCGATATATGGGTTTTCACGGATTTCACCCCTGCCTACCATAAACCACCAAAATGAGGACTGGAAGGAAGATTGTAATGCCAAGACAGGTATTCTTGTTGGGATGCAATTTCCATCATTTTAGATATTTGTTTTGAAGCTCCCACAAAATTCGTGCCACAGTCGCTGTAGATATAACTACATCGACCACGCCTCTGATAAGAGATCTGAGACTAACTCGAAATGAACGGCTTTAGTGGTAAAACAAACGATAATCGCCCATATCTTTATGTGGAAATTTTTGGGGAAAATATTCTGTCTTTGGTTGACACTGGTAGTTGTTCGTCCATATCAGGTTCTGATAGTTTTTCATTACTCAGAAAATGGAAAGTTGAAATTCATTGTGGAGGACAGTTACAGGTTACAACTGCAGATGGGCAGCCTCAAGATTGTTTGGGATTTGTCACTCTACCTATTATTCTTCAAGGGAACTGCCAGACTCAAGAATTTTTAGTGATTCCTTCTGTACGACACTCTTTGATTTTAGGGATAGACTTTCTCAAAAGCTTTCATATCAAGGCAAATTTTGGTAATTATTCATATGACTTTAGAAGATCTGAACAGACTTGTGTGGTAAACAGTATTCACTCAGCTGAAGAGTTATCTACAGTGGAAAAAGAAAAATTGAAACAAGTTGTTGATTCATTTTCAATCATTGCTCCGGAAGGTAAAATTGGTAGGACTTCTCTCTTACAACACACTATAGACACTATATCAGCTTCTCCTATCAGACAAAGACAATATCCCTTGTCACCTGCTATGCAGAAACATCTACACAAGGAAATTGATGAAATGCTCAAACTAGATGTCATACAACCATCTAATTCCCCTTGGTGTAATCCTTTGTGGCTAGTTGAGAAGAAAACCGGTGAATACAGGGTAGTTCTTGATTCTAGAAAAGTAAATAGCGTGACTGTCAGAGATTCCTATCCAATGACACAAATTGATTCCACTTTGAGCAAGCTGAGAGATGCTAAGTTTCTTTCATCTATAGATTTGAAGAAAGCTTTCTGGCAGATTCCCTTGCAAGAGTCATCTCGTCCCAAAACCGCCTTTGCTGTCTATGGTAGGGGTTTATTTGAATTCAAAGTGATGCCGTTTGGATTATCGTGCAGTTCTCAAACAATGTGTAGACTCATGGATTTAGTTATTGGACCTTCTCTAGAACCATATGTATTCTATTACCTTGACGACATTATTGTGGCTACCCCTGATTTTGGGACCCACTTGGACATTTTGGGGAGACTAAGGCAGAAATTGGTGGATGCAGGTCTTACTATCAATTTAGAGAAATGTCAATTTTGTAGGTCGTCTCTTGAATTTTTAGGTTATACTGTTGATAAAGAAGGCCTCAGAATTGATAAATGTAAAGTTTCGGGTATATTAAATTATGAAAGACCTCAAAATACCACTCAAATTCGGAGATTAATTGGAATGGTTGGATATTATCGTAGGTTTTTGAAAGATTTTTCTACACTATGTAGTCCTATATCTGATTTACTGCGAGGCAGGAAAAAGGGACAACCTATTGAATGGACAAGTGAGGCAGATCAGGCATTTGAGAATATAAAGAAGGCCTTAACTACTGCTCCAGTTTTAGCTAGTCCAAATTTTGATCTACCATTTGTCATTTATTGTGATGCATCTAATACAGGAGTAGGAGCTGTTTTGTACCAAGAGATCGATGGAATTGAGCATCCCATAGCCTATGCCTCGAAAACTTTGAATAAATGTCAACGCAAATACTCGACGACTGAGAAGGAACTTCTGGCTGTCATCTTTGGCATTGAGAAGTTTCGCTGCTATGTAGAAGGTACTCATTTCACTGTCATTACCGATCATGCTTCACTTGTGTGGCTCAATAATAGGTCAAATCCGGCTGGTAGAATTGCTCGATGGGCAGTCAAATTATCACAATATTCTTTCGACATTTTGCATAGACCAGGTGCTCTAAATTCAGTAGCAGATGCTCTTTCTCGCTCTATCAAAGAAACTGCAGTTTTAGATTTATCCTTCTTGAAACCAGATAAATGGTACAATGACATGTGCAGAAATGTGAAAGAGAATCCAGATTCATATCCTACCTTTAAAGTTGAGAATAATATTTTGTATAAACATGTTTTTGATAGTTCAGATTTACAAGGAAATCTATCCAAATGGAAAATAGTCGTACCTACTGATAATAGGAAGGATATTTTGTACATGTATCATGACAGTGCAACATCAGCACATTTAGGAATAGCTAAAACTGTGGCACGTGTTAAAGAACTTTATTATTGGCCCAACCTCAGGAATAGTGTACACAAGTATGTTAGGAAATGTTCAGTGTGTGCTAGATGCAAACCTTCTAATTTGCCTCAAGCGGGTTTAATGGGGTCTTACAAAAATATAAATTTTCCATTCCAGTTGATTTCTGCTGATCTTTTGGGACCATACCCAAAATCGAAGAATGGGAATCAGTATCTTTTGGTGGTGTGTGATTGGTTCACAAAATTCATTTTAGTCCAACCATTAGCTAAGGCCACGTCGAGGGCGATAATTAAATTTATAGAAAACCATGTGTTTCTCATATATGGAGTACCTCAGATTTTTGTGTGTGACAATGGGTCAGTTTTCTCGAGTAAGGAATTCAAGTCATTCATGAATGAATATAAAGTTCAGAAGATTTGGTACAATGCTAGGTATCACCCTCAGATCAATGCAACTGAACGTCAGAATAAAGTGATAGTAACTGCAATCAGATCTTATATTAAAGAAAATCATAAGGACTGGGATCAAGCCATTTTTAAAATTTCACAAGCAATTCGGTTGGCAAAGAGTGATGTCACGGGCTATTCAGTCAGTTTTTTAACTTTTGGGAGAAATGTTCCTGTGTCTGGAGATTATTATGGTATAATTGCAGAGAATGCACATAATATTGTATCTATATCAGACAAGAATTCTAGAATTGCAGACCTTCAGGAATTACCAGAATTTTTCGTCAAAACTCGTGAAAGAATTTATAAAGCATATGAACAAAATGCCAAGACCTATAATCTCAGGAGGAGAGACACCAAATATAAAGTTGGAGATCGAGTTTTGAAGAAAAACTATGTGTTGTCAAAAGCTGCTGATAATTTTTCAGCAAAATTGGCAAATAAATTTATTCCTTGCATTGTAGATAAAGTAATTTCTCCATTAGTTTATGGATTGAAAGGTGAAAATGGTTCTGATCTTGGAAATTGGCATGTTAAAGACTTGAAAATTGACCCCACTCATCTTGATTCCGATGATGATTCAGAAACTGATTCTCATGATAGCGATATGGATTTAGATGGATCTTAGAATATCTCGGTAAAATCTTCGGCTGTGCTGAGTTCGGCCTAAGAATTGCTCAGTAGGAATTGACCTTCCTGGCGGTAAAAGTCCGACCAAATTGGCATATCTTTATCTTTGAAATCAAATCTTTGTCTTGAAGTCTTATTTTTAATCTTTGAAATAGTAATATCTTTGTTTCTTTGGTTTTATATCTTTAACATCAATATGAGTTATCTAACTCTTGAAATCCTATCTTTGAAAATACATTTCTTCATTGTGATTGAAGATACTTTAATTTGTTGATCTTGTTTGATTTTTGCCTGGTGGCGTGTATCAAAAAAAAATATATTATAGTTTATCTATATCTTTGAAACTGCTGTGTAGCAAATATTTATCTTGATTGAAGATGCTTCAATGTGATAATTTTATTTTTTTGAATTTTTGCCTGGTGGCGCGTTTTTAGAATTATCACAATTTTTGCCTGGTGGCGCATATTTGGAAGCATCACAAATTTGAGATATTTAATTTCAGTTGATATATTTCTCTTGGTATAAGAAAGATGGATTTCAAGGTTATTACATTTTTTTTTGCCGTGTTGAGTCCGGCCGTAGAATTGCTCAACAGGAGAAAGCCTTCCTTGCGGTAAGAGTCCGTATAAAATGGAACTTTTTTGAAAGGGTGAACTGAGATATTTTCGGAAAAGTCACAGTCACATTCCATAGAGGTAATTTTTTGGATTCATAATTTCAGTATTTGATAAATTTTAGGTATTACCAAGACAACTTGAAGTTGTTCGATATCTTTTGAATTGGAATTTATGAACATCCTGTACATGATTTAACATCATTTATCATCCTCTGTTTCGTGTCGGGGTTTGGATATTTGGGGTGGATTTTCAGGTCGTTAATTATAATTGGTTTTGCATTTTAATGTGAAACTTGATTTTTGTGAACCAGTCCGCATTCCCATTTTAGACTCTGATATTTTACCTGTGACATTTCTGAACTGATCTTGGTCTCCCCCTGAATGTCTTTGTTGGTTTCAATATTTGAGGACTATATCATCGTCTCTCTTATCTTTCTTCTTATTCTTTATATCTTTCTTTTACTTTATATCTTTCTTCTTGTTCTTTATTGCGTGTGAGATCACTGAATTTTGTTCAGGGTCAGGAGTTGTTGATGATTTTTTTTTGTTTGATTGGTGGTAGGCTTTTGGAGAGCACTTTTGTTCTGATGAAATTGAGTTATTGTGACTTAGTGGAATCTTTTAGATTGGTGCTAGGCTTTTGGAGTGCACATTGTCAAGTTCATTATGAGCAAGGTGACCTACTGGAATCATATTGGGTTTGGGATTTTGGTTTTTAGTCTGCAACTTACTGATTTTGAACAGGGTTAGGTTTTTCATAGGTCAGTACGTCTATCTTTATCTTTCTTTGCTGTCGTATATGAGATTGTCTGATTTAGTTTGGAGCTTCGAGTGTTTTTTTTTTGATTAGTGGTAGGCTTTGGAGTGCACTTCGTTCTGATGGAGATGTAATGTGACTTAGTGGGATCCTTCAGATCAGTACTAAGCCTGGAGTGCACATGTCTGATTCATCAAGAATGATGTGACCTACTGGAATCACATTTTATAGAAATATGGGGATTTTTATGTGCAGCTTAGTTCTAGACTGAATTCGGTTTCTCATATACTCTGTCAGATCTAGGTTTGGATAGTTTGGATTCTTAATTTCAGAGGTTTGATGAAGGCTAGATTTCATTTTTATCCGTCTTTCGATTTTGGGATAGAAACATTTTTCTGGATTGAGATATCCATTCTGAACAACCTGGACTCTGGTTTGTTTCCGTTTTCTTTTCATTTTTATTCTGTTGCCTTGAGGTCTATTGATTGGGAGTAATCATAGTATTGGTTATTTTTTTTGAATAGGGACCTGATTGAGTGGGTGTGGGCCTCGCTCATTTGGACTACCTTCAATGGTGAGATCTGTAGAAGGGGCAAGTATTGGGGGGTGAGCGGTGAACCCGGTAAATTCTGCCTACGGGGGACTACTCACAGCGTTCGTTGCTCACTACTGTGCTTGTTTCGAGTTCTGCGAATCTGTCCACTTGAGGATTGGTTCACAGTACTCAATCAAGGAATACTCCCGCTTAGAGTTTTTGCCGACTTGGCTTCACCAGTCGTTTTAGTTGGTATACTTATTATACCCCAAGTGTGGTGGCATTTGGTTATTTTTATCTTCATAATTTCCATTTTGTTTTGTTCCACCGGTGAGTCTTGTGATACTGCTGGTCTATCTGTCTGGGTCATAGCGTTGCGGGTGCCAACATGGAAACCTGGGGGCGAGTGGTGATGGATTGTTCAACGGCGCAGCATCTAGATCTTGCAGCGAAACGAACATCCTGGCCAGGTTTTCATGGTGTTATCTGTGTGTTGTGGTCTGGATGGAGACAACCAGTCCTCACAAGATTCACCCTACCACCTATTAATGTACAGTAGAGTGGTAGTTTTTATTTTCTTTTCAGTGTGGTAAATACTAGAATTTACTAGGGGCATGACTGTTCTGCTTCTTCCTTTATGGTAAATGAACCTTCCACATATATGTTCATGTATAACATAGTGGTTTGGTATTTATTAATTTCTCTTGGTTTCAGGTCAGTTTCATTTTTCCTATCTCTTGCGTTGGTAAATTCAGTTTGGTCAAAATTTTCTATTGGGCTTGGCTTTAAAATTTTCAGATTTAATGTGAATTCTTTGAAAACTCTTAAGATCAAAAGCCAAAAACTCTAAGTGGAGTGGTGGTGTAAAAAAGGAAAATAAATATCTCAAAGTCATCTCCACAATATTATTAGAATAATCTAAGAAAACAAGGTAGAATACGAGCAGAAAACAACTACGTTCCTGGCAAATACCACGCAAAATATTGAATTATATCCACTCGTAGTCTATGCATCAATTCATATAAATGAATAAAGATACAAATATTTCTTTCTTCGAACATGCGTTTATGCTCCCAACGAGACAAACACGCCTGACAACCTGTAGACCGGTTTCGGGCTTATTGGCCCTCATCAGTACAGGGTAGTCAACCGTGTAGAGATCCTGAGATCTCCACACGAGGCGAGGTCTGAATCGATGGAAGCATCCACGCATATTTGAAAGCAGTGAGCCGATCCCCAAGAAGAGAATGAAGACGGCGACACCAAGCGGCGAAGAAAGAAACACTCCTTAATGAATTTCCCATATAGAAATATGAGAGTGGCTGGGATGCTCGACTAGCAGATTGAAAAGGGAAAAGCCAAAAACTCTAAGTGGAGTGGTGGTGTAAAAAAGGAAAATAAATATCTCAAAGTCATCTCCACAATATTATTAGAATAATCTAACAAAACAAGGTAGAATACGAGCAGAAAACAACTACGTTCCTGGCAAATACCACGCAAAATATTGAATTATATCCACTCGTAGTCTATGCATCAATTCATATAAATGAATAAAGATACAAATATTTCTTTCTTCGAACATGCGTTTATGCTCCCAACGAGACAAACACGCCTGACAACCTGTAGACCGGTTTCGGGATTATTGGCCCTCATCAGTACAGGGTAGTCAACCGTGTAGAGATCCTGAGATCTCCACACGAGGCGAG
Organism: Chrysomela aeneicollis; assembly: GCA_029955515.1. Taxonomy (NCBI): domain Eukaryota; kingdom Metazoa; phylum Arthropoda; class Insecta; order Coleoptera; family Chrysomelidae; genus Chrysomela; species Chrysomela aeneicollis. Next base: position 4,846,222 of record JARUHQ010000027.1, on the reverse strand, counting down.
GTCTGAATCGATGGAAGCATCCACGCATATTTGAAAGCAGTGAGCCGATCCCCAAGAAGAGAATGAAGACGGCGACACCAAGCGGCGAAGAAAGAAACACTCCTTAATGAATTTCCCATATAGAAATATGAGAGTGGCTGGGATGCTCGACTAGCAGATTGAAAAGGGAAAAGCCAAAAACTCTAAGTGGAGTGGTGGTGTAAAAAAGGAAAATAAATATCTCAAAGTCATCTCCACAATATTATTAGAATAATCTAACAAAACAAGGTAGAATACGAGCAGAAAACAACTACGTTCCTGGCAAATACCACGCAAAATATTGAATTATATCCACTCGTAGTTTATGCATCAATTCATATAAATGAATAAAGATACAAATATTTCTTTCTTCGAACATGCGTTTATGCTCCCAACGAGACAAACACGCCTGACAACCTGTAGACCGGTTTCGGGCTTATTGGCCCTCATCAGTACAGGGTAGTCAACCGTGTAGAGATCCTGAGATCTCCACACGAGGCGAGGTCTGAATCGATGGAAGCATCCACGCATATTTGAAAGCAGTGAGCCGATCCCCAAGAAGAGAATGAAGACGGCGACACCAAGCGGCGAAGAAAGAAACACTCCTTAATGAATTTCCCATATAGAAATATGAGAGTGGCTGGGATGCTCGACTAGCAGATTGAAAAGGGAAAAGCCAAAAACTCTAAGTGGAGTGGTGGTGTAAAAAAGGAAAATAAATATCTCAAAGTCATCTCCACAATATTATTAGAATAATCTAACAAAACAAGGTAGAATACGAGCAGAAAACAACTACGTTCCTGGCAAATACCACGCAAAATATCGAATTATATCCACTCGTAGTCTATGCATCAATTCATATAAATGAATAAAGATACAAATATTTCTTTCTTCGAACATGCGTTTATGCTCCCAACGAGACAAACACGCCTGACAACCTGTAGACCGGTTTCGGGCTTATTGGCCCTCATCAGTACAGGGTAGTCAACCGTGTAGAGATCCTGAGATCTCCACACGAGGCGAGGTCTGAATCGATGGAAGCATCCACGCATATTTGAAAGCAGTGAGCCGATCCCCAAGAAGAGAATGAAGACGGCGACACCAAGCGGCGAAGAAAGAAACACTCCTTAATGAATTTCCCATATAGAAATATGAGAGTGGCTGGGATGCTCGACTAGCAGATTGAAAAGGGAAAAGCCAAAAACTCTAAGTGGAGTGGTGGTGTAAAAAAGGAAAATAAATATCTCAAAGTCATCTCCACAATATTATTAGAATAATCTAACAAAACAAGGTAGAATACGAGCAGAAAACAACTACGTTCCTGGCAAATACCACGCAAAATATTGAATTATATCCACTCGTAGTCTATGCATCAATTCATATAAATGAATAAAGATACAAATATTTCTTTCTTCGAACATGCGTTTACTACCCTGTACTGATGAGGGCCAATAAGCCCGAAACCGGTCTACAGGTTGTCAGGCGTGTTTGTCTCGTTGGGAGCATAAACGCATGTTCGAAGAAAGAAATATTTGTATCTTTATTCATTTATATGAATTGATGCATAGACTACGAGTGGATATAATTCAATATTTTGCGTGGTATTTGCCAGGAACGTAGTTGTTTTCTGCTCGTATTCTACCTTGTTTTGTTAGATTATTCTAATAATATTGTGGAGATGACTTTGAGATATTTATTTTCCTTTTTTACACCACCACTCCACTTAGAGTTTTTGGCTTTTCCCTTTTCAATCTGCTAGTCGAGCATCCCAGCCACTCTCATATTTCTATATGGGAAATTCATTAAGGAGTGTTTCTTTCTTCGCCGCTTGGTGTCGCCGTCTTCATTCTCTTCTTGGGGATCGGCTCACTGCTTTCAAATATGCGTGGATGCTTCCATCGATTCAGACCTCGCCTCGTGTGGAGATCTCAGGATCTCTACACGGTTGACTACCCTGTACTGATGAGGGCCAATAAGCCCGAAACCGGTCTACAGGTTGTCAGGCGTGTTTGTCTCGTTGGGAGCATAAACGCATGTTCGAAGAAAGAAATATTTGTATCTTTATTCATTTATATGAATTGATGCATAGACTACGAGTGGATATAATTCAATATTTTGCGTGGTATTTGCCAGGAACGTAGTTGTTTTCTGCTCGTATTCTACCTTGTTTTGTTAGATTATTCTAATAATATTGTGGAGATGACTTTGAGATATTTATTTTCCTTTTTTACACCACCACTCCACTTAGAGTTTTTGGCTTTTCCAATTTCAATCTGCTAGTCGAGCATCCCAGCCACTCTCATATTTCTATATGGGAAATTCATTAAGGAGTGTTTCTTTCTTCGCCGCTTGGTGTCGCCGTCTTCATTCTCTTCTTGGGGATCGGCTCACTGCTTTCAAATATGCGTGGATGCTTCCATCGATTCAGACCTCGCCTCGTGTGGAGATCTCAGGATCTCTACACGGTTGACTACCCTGTACTGATGAGGGCCAATAAGCCCGAAACCGGTCTACAGGTTGTCAGGCGTGTTTGTCTCGTTGGGAGCATAAACGCATGTTCGAAGAAAGAAATATTTGTATCTTTATTCATTTATATGAATTGATGCATAGACTACGAGTGGATATAATTCAATATTTTGCGTGGTATTTGCCAGGAACGTAGTTGTTTTCTGCTCGTATTCTACCTTGTTTTGTTAGATTATTCTAATAATATTGTGGAGATGACTTTGAGATATTTATTTTCCTTTTTTACACCACCACTCCACTTAGAGTTTTTGGCTTTTCCCTTTTCAATCTGCTAGTCGAGCATCCCAGCCACTCTCATATTTCTATATGGGAAATTCATTAAGGAGTGTTTCTTTCTTCGCCGCTTGGTGTCGCCGTCTTCATTCTCTTCTTGGGGATCGGCTCACTGCTTTCAAATATGCGTGGATGCTTCCATCGATTCAGACCTCGCCTCGTGTGGAGATCTCAGGATCTCTACACGGTTGACTACCCTGTACTGATGAGGGCCAATAAGCCCGAAACCGGTCTACAGGTTGTCAGGCGTGTTTGTCTCGTTGGGAGCATAAACGCATGTTCGAAGAAAGAAATATTTGTATCTTTATTCATTTATATGAATTGATGCAGAGACTACGAGTGGATATAATTCAATATTTTGCGTGGTATTTGCCAGGAACGTAGTTGTTTTCTGCTCGTATTCTACCTTGTTTTGTTAGATTATTCTAATAATATTGTGGAGATGACTTTGAGATATTTATTTTCCTTTTTTACACCACCACTCCACTTAGAGTTTTTGGCTCTTCCCTTTTCAATCTGCTAGTCGAGCATCCCAGCCACTCTCATATTTCTATATGGGAAATTCATTAAGGAGTGTTTCTTTCTTCGCCGCTTGGTGTCGCCGTCTTCATTCTCTTCTTGGGGATCGGCTCACTGCTTTCAAATATGCGTGGATGCTTCCATCGATTCAGACCTCGCCTCGTGTGGAGATCTCAGGATCTCTACACGGTTGACTACCCTGTACTGATGAGGGCCAATAAGCCCGAAACCGGTCTACAGGTTGTCAGGCGTGTTTGTCTCGTTGGGAGCATAAACGCATGTTCGAAGAAAGAAATATTTGTATCTTTATTCATTTATATGAATTGATGCATAGACTACGAGTGGATATAATTCAATATTTTGCGTGGTATTTGCCAGGAACGTAGTTGTTTTCTGCTCGTATTCTACCTTGTTTTGTTAGATTATTCTAATAATATTGTGGAGATGACTTTGAGATATTTATTTTCCTTTTTTTTTCTTAAGATCAATTCAAATTTTATATGCAGATTATGTCTCACATTAGTTTTTCGAGAATTCTAATAAAAAAAAAATTGAAAACTGCGAGTTTTCAAGTTTTTTTTTTCGGGAGAAAAGGGGATGTGTAACGATATATAAATCGTTACATTTTGTTTTTATGTAGTCATACAAATAACATCAATAAATAGTTGTATCAGATCACTTAGCGACATCTCGTAAATTAATATAAAATCAATAACAAAGACATCTTCTTTTGTACAGGTACCATCAAGATATCTGCAATTAAATTTAAAATCGACGCATGATAAACAGGTTTCTGTATCACACTTATTATTGCAGATATTTATGAATTGTTAATTTGTTGTATTGCCGTTGTACCAATCGAGATGATCCATGTTAATCACGTGATTAAAACGAACAATTGGGAATAAACGACGTAGGGTCGCTCTCTTGCTTTTTAACTTTTGAGGCGAAAACTTCGAGCAATTTTTTTTGAAAATTCCTATTCTCCCGTAAAAAGGGATTTGAAGACTCAGGTTTTCTGAGATTGCTTGGGATGTCAGGAGTGAATCAAGGTATGCCCTTTTTGATTTCAATTTAGGATGGTTCAGATTAAACAAGATTAATAAGAATTAACCGGTGCTTCAGGCAGCCATTGCTGCATAGTTGAAGACAGAATTTATTTGGATATATTTTGGCTTTGATCTTTCTCATGGACTGAAAGATTACGAATTCTGCTTGGTAGAATTTCTACTGGTATTTTGAGGATAGATTTTTGAGAATTTTTTTTTACACAGAGCATGTGTAAATTGTAAAATTTGGCTTGAGTGAATAGTCTGTGGCTTTTTTTTCTTATTTTTAGCTTGAATGCAATTCCGGAAATGAAGTTGTTCGAACTCAATAAATCAATATTTCTGGTGTGAATTTGGAGTGAAACCATAGAGAAGTCTGGACTCTGGACAAGAAGAGAGATAATGTTCAGGTGAGTGTACAGTGAAACCTCAACTTTGAAATAAATTCATGTGTTAACTGTTACACTCATCTATTCATTTCTTTCCTATGGAAAAGAGTTCATGATTCTCTTATTCATGAAAGCAATTAATTTTACCTGGTGAAATATAATTTACTATCTGAACAATCTGTAATTGGGTGGAAGGGTGTCGCTTAATGTCGCTCTTGATATCTCAGCAATATTTTTTATATTTTTGAATCTTTTTGAGCCTGTACTTGCATACATGTGATAGGCCAATCACTTGAATGCAAGATTTCTTTATTGATTAATTCAACAAATATTGAAGCAAAAAAAATATAGAGTATAGAAAATAACATTGATGTATCTTGTATATTCTCAGTGTTGAGAATGTTATAGTGTTATGGCTTATTGAGGATATTGTATAATTTTCGATCAATCAATCAGCTAAGCTCAAAACCACAAATTTTGGACCTTCAGTTCATACCTCCCTGAAACCAACTGATTTCTATTACGACTTTTCATGTATGTCGACGATAAATGAGTGATCAATCAACGTAGAGAGGACCTCTATCATTTGCTGAGTAGACATCAGAGTCGTCCAGTGTTGAGCGCCAGTCTATTTTATTGTAAAAATATAGACAAAAAATGATCAAAATAAAAAATATATAGGTAGATTATCTTTCAAGAACTCTCTCTTATCTTAGTCAGAGCAATAAAACTATATTAAACAAGAAAATGATCTATTGCACAAATTGATGAGAATAACAATATATTAATTGTGAGTATTCAACAATGAGTGTGAGTAATCAATAGCTAGAAATTATGCAAGTGATTTTTACAATTCTTCTCCTGATTTCTATTCTTCCTACGATTTTGATCAATATCTCCTGGATTATTGCTCTATACTTGCGAGTCAGATGTCGTTCCCCAATTACGATGACAACTCCCTACTCCAGGTCAGTACTCTCCTACGATGATGTAGTACAGTTTACACCCTCTATCTTCTAGCTCACAGTGGAAGGTTGTACTCTGAAGTTGTGTTAGTTTCAGCACTGAAACTGGGGGAAAACTGGACGACTCTGATGTCTACTCAGCAAATGATAGAGGTCCTCTTGTCTTTGTCTGATAGGAGAAGCTGATCCAGTGTCTATAGTGTGTTGTAAGAGAGAAGTCCTACCAATTTTACCTTCCGGAGCAATGATTGAAAATGAATCAACAACTTGTTTCAATTTTTCTTTTTCCACTGTAGATAACTCTTCAGCTGAGTGAATACTGTTTACCACACAAGTCTGTTCAGATCTTCTAAAGTCATATGAATAATTACCAAAATTTGCCTTGATATGAAAGCTTTTGAGAAAGTCTATCCCTAAAATCAAAGAGTGTCGTACAGAAGGAATCACTAAAAATTTTTGAGTCTGGCAGTTCCCTTGAAGAATAATAGGTAGAGTGACAAATCCCAAACAATCTTGAGGCTGCCCATCTGCAGTTGTAACCTGTAACTGTCCTCCACACTGAATTTCAACTTTCCATTTTCTGAGTAATGAAAAACTATCAGAACCTAATATGGACGAACAACTACCAGTGTCAACCAAAGACAGAATATTTTCCCCAAAAATTTCCACATAAAGATATGGGCGATTATCGTGAGTTTTCCTAACAAATATGGGGTTGAGGTAGGGAGATTGAGTGACTGAACAAGATAAAAATCGTTTAACCTCTCCTAACCATATCTGCCATTCAAGACTGTCTTTATTGATTGGTTTTACTTGGAATTGTTTTTGGTACCTTTTTCCATCTTTTCTGGACTCGATGTCGTGGCAACGGCGTCCAGAGTCCCAGAACCACGCCTGACGTTTTTTGGATTGCATTTTGGGCATTTAGGTTTTATAATATTCTTTGTACCACAGCCATAACAAAAAACAGTCTTAGCTTGGCGACAATCACGAGAAGTGTGACCATTCTGTAATGAAGTGTTTTTCAGCGACCTTCATTACTACAGGTCGGATACATAAAACCCTCGGTATATTATTCGAATAATTAGTATTTTGCTAGGTTAACCTGTTGTAAAATATTATATCTGATATTTCGTTCCTGTTTTCGAGATTCTTATGTTTAAATTGTATAAAAGCATGGGCAATGATTCGATATATAATTTTCCAGAAAATCGGAGATATTGGTACATTCCTCATTATAAGTATTCATATATATCCTATTCAGAAGAAATGTTATTCCTGGTATTTTTTTTATATTCTTTCCAACACTCTGCTACCTGTTTTTAACTGAGTGTATTTTGGTTCATTTCTTGCTCCGTTTTAGAGGTCAAACAATGACAAACAATGTCAAGCAAGGACAATCTGTACCGTTTTTATCCTGATTTTTTGGAAAACCGGAGAGTGCATTGAGTTAGTGAGTTGGAAAACGAGTCAGTTAGAACCTGGGTGCGTGAGAATCAAGTGATTGCCAAGACGTGAGCCGTGATTAAAAACTTTTGAAGCCGTGTTCGATTTTGTTTCCGGGTTTCCGATTAATTGTGTGCCGCAGCGTGTTGCCTGTAAAACACCCTGTATCGTGAGAGTGTTCCTGAAAATAAGGATTAGCTGAACCGGTGGTATATTTTGCTGCGTACCACCCGGAAACCCTGTAAGCCTGAATCGTGAGTTATATTGAAAGTATAAAAATTCCTGAGATTTTTCACTGTCGTATTTAAATTCAGTTCAGAAAATCCTGCCCGAGAATCACTATAACAACCCAGAAAATAATTTCATTGAGCCAGAAACCAGAATTGCACTTAACCTGACACCCGTTTCAAATTGCATATCGCCTGAAATCTAATAAATTATTTTCCCGATTTGTCAAGACCCAGATCTCACGAACCGCCCTGTATAATAAAATACGCGATAGAATCAAAGTAGAACGAACGATTTGTCATTGCCTTTGCTTCAGTGGTGGATTTCCTGTATTATCTGTGTTGTTTCTTTTTACTGTTTTAAGGCTGTTTGATATTATTTCATATTTTCCTGAAAATCTGACAAAGTGTGGAAAGTTGAAGTTTATGTAATAAATAATATAAAACCGACCCCGAATTTTTTATTGAGTGAATTTCTGATTTGATTTTGCCTGTAGATTATTATCTATTTAGTGAATTTCAATAAATCCTGTTGAAACCGAAACTTAGTTTAAAATAAAATAACATCAATTCTGTTTAACGTAGCTTGTATTCCAGTCTAGTCTAAGGAGGTGTAACTAAAGACTACATTTTCTTAGAAGTTTATTGTTATCCTGGTCTAACTAGCTGACCTCTGGTTTACACAAGGGGTGCATTGTATGGATTTACTCTGCGTCCCTTCTTCACTGTAGCTACCCTAGGGCCTTCCAAAGAACTCCTAGTTCTGGAAGAAAGTGGAGCATACCACTTCAAAAAAAACTGGCGCTCGAGGCAACCGCTCTAACGTAAATAGAGAACTAAGCCCTGAGGCCCTTTGTAGGGCTCTTTCCCGAAAAAAGAGCCTTACAAATTGGCGCCCGAGCAGGGACATGAGTTAGGAAAACCTGAAAGAAAACCCGAGGAAAACCTGTGAAAAACCGAGTTTGAAATACTGTAGTCAGACCTGTTTTACGAATTTCCTGATAATTCTCTAGTTTATTCCTGAAAATAAGATCAATCATATTCTTTTCACTACTAGGTAAAATCAAATCACTTCTGAAATAAATTTTACCATTGCTTTCCACCGAGCTTTCCACATTCACCGACCTTCAGAGTCAACCAAAGTAAAAAGGCGACTTTTAATCAGAATCTGAATATACAACCTGAATATAACATTACTGTCTAGTAATCACTTCTTCTACAGTTGCAGTCTAATTTTCCGAATTCCCCTGAAATTTTCATTGCCTGGAAAATCTGAATTAAAAAAGCCTGATTGAAAACCTGAGTTGAGAAAATTTTTGTAATAATATCTTGGACTTAGAAACATCGCAGCTAGAAATCTTGATAGTGATAAGTTGACTGTGAATTTCCTGATTTTTCCAAATACTTAATTTACCGGAAAAAAATTGTTTTCTTGAATACCTGGATACAATTAATAAACCTGATAAATACCAGAACATCAAATACCTACTGCAGTTCAATAACCTGACGATTGAATTTGTGAAACTTGATTTTTTTGATAATTTCCACTGAAGTTTGAATACTGGAGTGAGTTTTTCTTATCAGTTGAGAATACCTGACTTTCAAAGAATTCCTGCTATTTATATAAGTACCTGGTTATTATAAAGACACCTGGATTTTAGGAAAATCTGATTGCATCTGTTTCTTAATAACAATCATTCAACTTCATAAATTTTTAATTAATTTTTCATTTTTTTAATTCACAGATATCACTTTACATTCAGAGAAAATTTTCCACACTGAAAGCAATTGACAATCGAATCACTCTCCTGCTAACTTCACTGTTAAATCAATTTCCAGTCCATTTCCAGTTTCATTTTGTCTGTTTTTACTCAGTTGCCGGATTGTGAGCCTGATTATTTGAATTGCTTGTTGAATTTCCTGACAATTTTCTTGTTCATTCTTGCTATCTTGCTACAAGTTGAAATCCTGTCCTGAGCAGTTACAATACAGTGACTACTGTATTGTCCAGCGATCTTCGTCCTGAATAGATAGGGTCCTGAAAGTGAGGCTGATTAATAAAATTTTGAGGTCTAGTGTTTTATTTCACCTGAAAATTCCATTTTTGATTTATTGTATAAACCTGCATATTAACTACCAGTTGATCAGTTATTCCGAGTTTCTCCCCCTGAAACCAGACAGGTCCTGAAAGCGAGATTGCACAATAAAGGTGTTGAGATCTGATAATTAGATTTTACCTGGATATACAATCATGGCACAAGAAACTACCAACACAAATGTACCTCCTGGATTTTCTGGAATACAACCCGGAGTGCCTCATAGTCATAATCCTGATCCTGATGTTAATATTCCACATGTCAACATCACAGCTGATAGGCACAGAATCCCGCAGTGGCCACCGTCGCCAGTCCCCGTACCGATTTCATTGCCTGAGTTGAAGCCGTACCGCTGGAATCTTCACTTTGACGGAACCTCGGATCCAGTGGCGTTCCTGGAACGACTCGAGGAGATTGGAGATGCCGAAAAAGCTCTACCGGAACAATTGTTGGATGTTTTACCGGCATTATTACAAGGACGTGCACTCTTGTGGTACCGATGCAATAAAGTATACTGGAATTCTTGGTCATCGTTCAAAACAATATTTCAGAAAGCTTATTTTCCTGTTAGATACCAGGAGAGTTTGGAACTGGAAATAAGCCAAAGGCTTCAGAGGGACAGTGAGCCTGCCATAGATTATGTGGTGGACTTGCAAACCCTCATCAGGCGTCATGGGAATATTGAGCCTGCCCAGGAATTGAAGTGGATATACCGAAACCTCCTTCCGGATTACCGACAGTATATAAGAACGACCGACTTCCAAGATGTACCGTCCCTGATTTCGTCAATCTTGGAATTCCAGCAGTTACGTAACGAGATCCACCGTATGTACTACCGGAACTCGAAACCTGCTCCTTCTTTATGGACATTGTACTCCGATTCACCACCAGTCGCTCAACCGCCTCCAGTTGTTCAACCCCTGACCAGGTCACCCTCACAAACAATCCCGCCACCAGCCCCTGTTATTCCGGCTCCAAAACCTTCAGGACAACCGGTATACACCCGAGAAAATGTCTGCTGGAAATGTGGACAGACTGGACATAGACGAACAAGTTGTCGTAATGCCTTCCGACTTTTCTGCTCACGATGTGGACGTAGTGGGGTTATGTCCAAAGATTGTGCTTGTGACATGCCAGAAAACTCACCAGGAGCCCGTCTCAAACCCCAACATGTTCCAGAAGATCACCAGACAAGCCGACCTGACGATAACCGACCGTTCATACCTGTTATCATTGGAGACACGCAATTTTCTGCATTGATCGATACTGGAGCTACAAAGTCGTTTGCCAGTACCAAAGTAGCCGATTGTTGCAAACGACAGGGATCAAGAGAATACCTGAATACCGCAGCTCAGTCCCACCAAGCCGATGGTTCGCTCATCAGGGTAACCGGAATTATTAAACCCTGTATAACGATCGGTACCGAGTATTTCAGCAGTGAATTGCTGATTATTCCCAGTTTAATGGCCGATATTGTGTTGGGCATGGATATCCTTCGCACACAGGGTTTCAGCATAGATTTGCGAACAGCCACTGTGTATAGGAATCAGAAGAAAGTCTCCGTTCTTGGTTCCCCTAGAAAGACAGATATATTCCCAGAGCCAGCAGCATATATCCAAGCCACCACGGAGAATCCAGAACGGCAAGGAACCGGAAAAATACCAGGTGGGAGATATACCCGGAAAATGGAAAATAAACCTGAAAGGCCGACAGTAGAGAACCGAAAGTCTCCAGAAAAACGAGATCCAGAAATAACTGACCAGGTCAAGGACTCCACGCCGAGTCGAAATACTACCCGTTTGACAACGACTCCGGACCGTGAAGCTGCTGAAAGTTCCGCGACACCCCCACCGCCGAGAAGCCAGTACCAAGGTGCCTTTGACCAGAAGCCACGAAGGACATCCAGTGTCGTGTACCTGCCGGTGACGCGACATTTGTGCTGGAGATGTGGTCAACCCGGCCACCACCGATCCCAGTGCCAAGCCCGGAGCCGGATTTTCTGTTCCAGGTGTGGTCTCGTAGGGATGAAGTCGTGTGACTGTTCCTGCCCTCCCAGCCGACCCACGCTACAAGGACACCCGGTATTGGTATCCGAACGACCGCAGCCAGTTCGCCGACGACTCTCCAACGACCAGAACAATCAACGGAGCCGGCCCTGCACCGTCACCGTAGCCGCCCAGGTCCACGCCGTGCGAGGTGTGCCCGTAGGAACGGGTGTGCACATGCGAAAAGCCCAGGACCGGCTTTCGCCGATAACACCAGTATAGTTGGTAACCCAGAATATATATTTTGTTTCACTGATTTTCACTTTTTGAATATGTACACATTGTTTTTTTTTTGGTCATTTTTATTACCAGGGTTTTTAGTAGAAAAATTACAGCTGAAGCAATAATTTTTTTTGCAAGTAGGAGGGGTGTGTAATGAAGTGTTTTTCAGCGACCTTCATTACTACAGGTCGGATACATAAAACCCTCGGTATATTATTCGAATAATTAGTATTTTGCTAGGTTAACCTGTTGTAAAATATTATATCTGATATTTCGTTCCTGTTTTCGAGATTCTTATGTTTAAATTGTATAAAAGCATGGGCAATGATTCGATATATAATTTTCCAGAAAATCGGAGATATTGGTACATTCCTCATTATAAGTATTCATATATATCCTATTCAGAAGAAATGTTATTCCTGGTATTTTTTTTATATTCTTTCCAACACTCTGCTACCTGTTTTTAACTGAGTGTATTTTGGTTCATTTCTTGCTCCGTTTTAGAGGTCAAACAATGACAAACAATGTCAAGCAAGGACAATCTGTACCGTTTTTATCCTGATTTTTTGGAAAACCGGAGAGTGCATTGAGTTAGTGAGTTGGAAAACGAGTCAGTTAGAACCTGGGTGCGTGAGAATCAAGTGATTGCCAAGACGTGAGCCGTGATTAAAAACTTTTGAAGCCGTGTTCGATTTTGTTTCCGGGTTTCCGATTAATTGTGTGCCGCAGCGTGTTGCCTGTAAAACACCCTGTATCGTGAGAGTGTTCCTGAAAATAAGGATTAGCTGAACCGGTGGTATATTTTGCTGCGTACCACCCGGAAACCCTGTAAGCCTGAATCGTGAGTTATATTGAAAGTATAAAAATTCCTGAGATTTTTCACTGTCGTATTTAAATTCAGTTCAGAAAATCCTGCCCGAGAATCACTATAACAACCCAGAAAATAATTTCATTGAGCCAGAAACCAGAATTGCACTTAACCTGACACCCGTTTCAAATTGCATATCGCCTGAAATCTAATAAATTATTTTCCCGATTTGTCAAGACCCAGATCTCACGAACCGCCCTGTATAATAAAATACGCGATAGAATCAAAGTAGAACGAACGATTTGTCATTGCCTTTGCTTCAGTGGTGGATTTCCTGTATTATCTGTGTTGTTTCTTTTTACTGTTTTAAGGCTGTTTGATATTATTTCATATTTTCCTGAAAATCTGACAAAGTGTGGAAAGTTGAAGTTTATGTAATAAATAATATAAAACCGACCCCGAATTTTTTATTGAGTGAATTTCTGATTTGATTTTGCCTGTAGATTATTATCTATTTAGTGAATTTCAATAAATCCTGTTGAAACCGAAACTTAGTTTAAAATAAAATAACATCAATTCTGTTTAACGTAGCTTGTATTCCAGTCTAGTCTAAGGAGGTGTAACTAAAGACTACATTTTCTTAGAAGTTTATTGTTATCCTGGTCTAACTAGCTGACCTCTGGTTTACACAAGGGGTGCATTGTATGGATTTACTCTGCGTCCCTTCTTCACTGTAGCTACCCTAGGGCCTTCCAAAGAACTCCTAGTTCTGGAAGAAAGTGGAGCATACCACTTCAAAAAAAACTGGCGCTCGAGGCAACCGCTCTAACGTAAATAGAGAACTAAGCCCTGAGGCCCTTTGTAGGGCTCTTTCCCGAAAAAAGAGCCTTACAATTCTCTAAACAATTCAAACATTTGATAGTCCCTACTGCTGAAACTTCCCTATTCGAGGTGAATGTTCTTCTAAAAGAATTGTTAAACTCAAAACCAGAAGGACAACTCAGGTCTGGCTCCAAAAGATTTGATTTTTTGTAAGAAGGAGGTCTATAACGTTCAGACCATTCTCTAGATTCTTCTAATTTTTTACATAAGTTATAAAGCTCTGACATTGTATCTATTTCCTTCAAAGCAAGTTGTGAAATATAACAAGGTAGCAAATTTCTCTGAATTTTGTTAACCATATCTTTTTCCGATGGTTTGACAGTTAACCTATTAAACAGACCCTCCATGGCAGAGATATAAACTAAAACTCTCTCATTGTTACCTTGGGTTCTATTATCGATTTCCCTAATCAGAGATTCATCATAGTGATAAGGTAAAAAGTCACTTTTCAATTTCTGAACTAATTCATCCCAGTTTTGAACACGAGATTTGTTGTTGTTATACCATGTCCAAGCAAGATCTTTGAACAAGTCACCAGCAGTCAAAAACAATTGATCCTTAGAAACATTTCTTGAACATCTAAAAGATTCTACTTTTTCTAAGAAAGCTATCAATGACTCTTTTCTGGTATCACCACTGAAAGAGATATTCCATTTGTATGGAAGAATAGGTTTGGAAAATGAAAATTGTTCAGCATTACTTGAAGATGATGAATTGTTGGTTGGTGTAGAAGTTGCTAAAGCACCAGTCATTTTTTCACTAAATTCTGCCTCTATTTCAAGAAGTTTCAGTTGAACTTGTTTTTTAGCTGCTTCTTCATCTTCCGTATCAATTTTTAAACGATTGATTCTACCAGAAATATGAGTTAATCTTGATTCTAGGTGTTTGCGTTCAAGAGTATTTCCAGAATATGACCTAATCTTTGCATCCAAGTCATTTAAAGTTTCTCTTATCTCAACCATATCTTCTTCATGAGTATAACATTCAGACAAATCTCCCACAAAACTGCGATTTGCAGATTGTTGACTAAGTTATCCCCTCAATATTTTTCTTCTTTGATCAACTGTACCAGTTGGTTCAAAGTTCCTGATACTAATTTCATAATTTAGTTCATTTGAAAGTAAGTGATTCGGTTCCATTTTGAACTCAAAGAAATTACCAAGAACAAGAAATCTAGATACAATGTTTTCACTTACTGTAGAGCAAAAATGTCTCAAATGAGTTCTATAAGATATATAGATGAAACATAAACCGAGATAAAGGTCTATAACCTTCAGTGTCAAAATATAAAAATAATAATATTTTGAAATTCAGCAAATATTGATCAAAATATTATTGCTCTCACTAGAAAGAGTTCCTGAAAGATGCTTAACACAATAATTATAGTCACCAAATTAGTTGGGCGCCATGTGTAATGATGTTCATAGCATGAATTTCAAAGGGGTGAGTTCTTTGGACTATTTTTGATTTTTTTTTATTGTGTCAAGCAGTGTTGAGCGCCAGTCTATTTTATTGTAAAAATATAGACAAAAAATGATCAAAAAATATATATATAGATAGATTATCTTTCAAGGACTCTCTCTTATCTTAGTCAGAGCAATAAAACTATATTAAACGAGAAAATGATCTATTGTACAAATTGATGAGTATAACAATGTAATCAACAATGAGTGTGATAGTAATCAATAGCTAGAAATTATGCAAGTGATTTTTACAATTCTCCTCCTGATTTCTATTCTTCCTACGATTTTGATCAATATCTCCTGGATTATTGCTCTATACTTGCGAGTCAGATGTCGTTCCCCAATTACGATGACAACTCCCTACTCCAGGTCAGTACTCTCCTACTGGTACAGTTTACACCCTCTACGTTGATTGATCACTCATTTATCGTCGACATACATGAAAAGTCGTAATAGAAATCAGTTGGTTTCAGGGAGGTATGAACTGAAGGTCCAAAATTTGTGGTTTTGAGCTTAGCTGATTGATTGATCGAAAATTATACAATATCCTCAATAAGCCATAACACTATAACATTCTCAACACTGAGAATATACAAGATACATCAATGTTATTTTCTATACTCTATATTTTTTTTGCTTCAATATTTGTTGAATTAATCAATAAAGAAATCTTGCATTCAAGTGATTGGCCTATCACATGTATGCAAGTACAGGCTCAAAAAGATTCAAAAATAAAAAAAATATTGCTGAGATATCAAGAGCGACATCAAGCGACACCCTTCCACCCAATTACAGATTGTTCAGATAGTAAATTATATTTCACCAGGTAAAATTAATTGCTTCCATGAATAAGAGAATCATGAACTCTTTTCCATAGGAAAGAAATGAATAGATGAGTGTAACAGTTAACACATGAATTTATTTCAAAGTTGAGGTTTCACTGTACACTCACCTGAACATTATCTCTCTTCTTGTCCAGAGTCCAGACTTCTCTATGGTTTCACTCCAAATTCACACCAGAAATATTGATTTATTGAGTTCGAACAACTTCATTTCCGGAATTGCATTCAAGCTAAAAATAAGAAAAAAAAACCACAGACTATTCACTCAAGCCAAATTTTACAATTTACACATGCTCTGTGTAAAAAAAAAACTCTCAAAAATCTATCCTCAAAATACCAGTAGAAATTCTACCAAGCAGAATTCGTAATCTTTCAGTCCATGAGAAAGATCAAAGCCAAAATATATCCAAATAAATTCTGTCTTCAACTATGCAGCAATGGCTGCCTGAAGCACCGGTTAATTCTTATTAATCTTGTTTAATCTGAACCATCCTAAATTGTAATCAAAAAGGGCATACCTTGATTCACTCCTGACATCCCAAGCAATCTCAGAAAACCTGAGTCTTCAAATCCCTTTTTACGGGAGAATAGGAATTTTCAAAAAAAAATTGCTCGAAGTTTTCGCCTCAAAAGTTAAAAAGCAAGAGAGCGACCCTACGTCGTTTATTCCCAATTGTTCGTTTTAATCACGTGATTAACATGGATCATCTCGATTGGTACAACGGCAATACAACAAATTAACAATTCATAAATATCTGCAATAATAAGTGTGATACAGAAACCTGTTTATCATGCGTCGATTTTAAATTTAATTGCAGATATCTTGATGGTACCTGTACAAAAGAAGATGTCTTTGTTATTGATTTTATATTAATTTACGAGATGTCGCTAAGTGATCTGATACAACTATTTATTGATGTTATTTGTATGACTACATAAAAACAAAATGTAACGATTTATATATCGTTACAAACTTTAGAACCTCTTAATTTTGCTAAAGTTATAGAGTATGGTCCGCAAAAATCTACTCCAACACAGGTAAACGGTTTAAGCCGAGAGATTCTGTAGTTAGGGAGATTACCCATTGGGGGTTGCAGAGGGGTTGGATTTAGTTTCCAACAATTATGGCACTTGGCTATGACATCACGAATGATCTTTTTCGCAGAGAGAATCCAAAATCGATTAGAAAGAAGAAAGTGAAGAGTAGGCGTACGGGTGCAAGTATTGCTTATGAAATGTTTCTATTATTAGGATAGTAAGTTTGTGATGACTTGGTAATAATAGAGAACTTTTTGTCTTAATTATACTTTGAATGAGAAAGTCGACCACCTACTCTCAATATACCGTTGGGATAAATGAAGGGGTTGAGCTTCCGAAAAGATTTGGTCAATGGTTCATTATTTTTTTTCAAACGCGATAATTCCTGGGAAAAAACATCTTGCTGAATGTGTGATATGAGAGTAAGTAGTGTCTTATCTAGATCAGAATATTTCGAGAATTTGGATGGTTGAGATTATAAATAAACCTTTGAATATTTGCAATAATGCGTTGAATTTTCGGGAGGCTTGAATAATTGTCAAGAAATGAGTCGATCAACTCTTAAGAAATTGTAGTAGTGAGAACAATGCATTTTTCTTCTTCCAAAATTGCATCTAGTGGAGAAGCTTTGGGTGGAGCTAGCCATTTTGCAGTTGGTTCTTTGAGACAAGAAGGCCCCGCCCACCATAGATGATGGTAAATGAACTGAGAGGGTAGCATTCCTCGGGAAGCACAATCAGCAGGATTATCTGCAGAGGGCACGTAGTGCCAAATATTTGGAGAAAAATATTCTTGGATTTTACTTATTCGATTACTCACAAAGACCTTACATTGGTACGGTGGCGATCGGATTCAATGAAGAGTAACGGCGGAATCACTCCATGCGACTATGCGATGAGAATTAATTTTTCCTTCAAACATTTGGACTACAGAGTGCAATAATTTTGCAAGTTGTGGCCTATTTTACACAATTTTTGAAGTTGATTTTTAAAGAATTTTAGACTTTACACAAAATGGCTCACAAGGCACGGCAGCTTTTCGTCAGGCAAGCAATGGTGGTGAATCCTCTGTATTTGATTGTTGAGTGTCATAAGGGCGCCACTCAGTTTGATATAGAACAAACTAAGAAAAGTGCAATATATGACAATTATTTCCTGAAAGAGAAATTTCAAGTGAAACACTGTGTGAACTCAACAGATTTAATTGGGTAAATACTTGATGACTTGTGGTAATGCTCATTTAATAGTCTATGTGTTCTTTCTGATAAGCAACTCTCAAATATCTTGACATTAGCATGATGATTCTATATTCAGAGTTCATAAAGTAATATTCATAACATTAAAAAAATAATACCTTCTCACCTACATCCCCGATATAGTACTATACTGGGTGAACATGGTAACTAAATAAGTAATCAAATAAAAAGTACCAAGGATTATATCTGAAGTTGAGGTAAATGAGCTCAATATCACTTTTTCAGCTATCAGTAAAAAATATCTATTTCACTAGAACACAATAGAACCTGAAATATTAATTCCACAAAAGGACAATATAAAGAAACCGAAATTGTAACGATACCCAAATAAAATTGGTGGGGACTTGAGAATTTCTTACTCCACCCTCCAGCAACAAGGGCAGACCTCATCAATCCACTGCATAGCTTTGCAGAAAACAAACCGGTGCTGGTTAGGGCTCCGGTGATCGTCGTTAAGATGTTTCAAGTCGAAGATCATGCAGCCTGGTAGATGACTTTCTAGGGATTCGGCAGGGCTCCGGTGGTCGTCGTTGATCCACTCGAGATTCAAAGAATTCCAGACCTCAGTAGCAAATCGGATGTTCAAAGGACAAGTACCATTATCGAAAGCGGTCATCGTTGAGGTGGCAAAAAGGAAACTCCTAGCCTCGTGGTGATTTTCACCCGGATCCAAATCCAAAAAATAGGAGGCCCACAGATCTGTAAAAACAGCGTCTGTAGCACCAAGAAATACTAGGAATCCAAACACCAAGACTCTCCACAAAAAAATTAAGAGATGCTCACCCCAATACGGAAAGGCCTCACTTCTGACGCACAAATGAAAATGAGCAAAATCTCTCGACTCCATCATCATGCTGGTTACAAATCAGCCATTAGACGGAAATGACGCTAAAAAGACGAACGGCGTCTTGGAGGGATATTTCCTGCGCCTTTTCTGGAATATTCCTTATCAAAGCTATTCGAAAAAAACCTCTTTTTCTCCTGCGCATCCGGAGATAAAAAGTTGACACTAGAAATTAATCACGTGACCTATTTCCTACCAGCTGATTGGTCCATCCTATAAACGGTAGCTAATTTAACGACATCACCCGAATAATCGGCAGCGGATAATTAGCAACTAACCACCGGGCAATGACATGAAACCAAGGACTATATCCGGTTGGTATAAGACAGCGGGCTACGGACGGCCACTACATCTGAACATTTCCAAGACCTATCAAAGAAAAAAGAAGAACAAACCTAACCTGGTACTATCGTTAATCTATACTTGTCAAAATTTATGAAATTGTAAAACAATAACAAGCCGATTAATGATGAACAACAATACAGGCTAGAAGCAAGTTCTCTACCAAATTACCAGTTTCAACGACCAAAAAGCAACCAGACTACTCGTTTTTGAGCACAATCCCTACTGTGAAGAAGTTCTATGCAGATACAGGTAAGTTCCTTTTTATTTATCACTATATTCAATACTAATGTTGAGTTTCTTTTCAGGTAGTATTCCCAGTGTTGATGACTTCATCCCGAGATACTATAACTGATACGTTCTCATGCACATTTCAATCCCGAATAAATGAATCCACATACATAGCGAGTGTTTTAATTACCTCCATTATCAATGAATATAAAAATGGAACTTGAAAATTCGAGAAAGGTAATTTTCACGTTACACACACTGAATAAAAGAAAAATTTTGCGTTTACAAAATTTTTCGTCTGAGCACTACTACCTTATAGAAGAATTGAAGTTTTACTCATTGAATTCGTTAAGTTCGATTTTCAATAATTTTATCCTTATACTAGGCGCGCCTTAAACTACCTTACTCCTAATGCTTAACGTTTCCTACCCTACTTGACTACTCCTTGTGACTACTATTCACAATTCAATTCACTTCAGATCTGCTTTAAGCTATATATCATATGAAATTTGGACAAATTAATTGACTGATGCTTCAGATCCCGAATCTTCTACCATAGAGAGATCGGACATAGACCCATTATAGGGCTTCAAGCCTTGAATGTGCCAAACTCCGGCATCAGTGCCGTTTTCGTTTCTCAAAACTTACACTAATTTTGATTTTTTTCTTTGCCACTGTGCAAAGTACATAACGTACATACTTCTGTGCAAAATGGTTGTCAGCATTGGACAGAACATAATTTTTTTTTCAAACTTTGTCTCCAACAAAAAATTCTTCATCACGTCTACGTAAATTATAATACCTAGCATTTTTCTGATGCGCAGCATGAATTTTATCCTTAACATCTTTATAAATGTCTGACATTTTACCCAAATTTTGAATCCAATAATCGCGGTTAACTAAATCAATATCAACTTTTTCTTTACCGTAATATTGACCACTACCTGGTACTCCTCTACCAAAATTTTAAAAAGCTGGGCTATACCCCGTAACTTCATGAACACTAGTTCTTATTGCATAACCGATTTTTGATAATTCTTTATCCCAAAGTTTATGATTGTTGTTTATGTAACTTCGAACCGCAGTACAAATCGTTGTATTTGTTCTCTCCACGTAATTTGCCTGAGGATGGTAGTAAGCTGTATACATAATATTTGAGTCATAATTTTTAACCAGATCTTTAATGGATTTACTGATTAGCTGCCTACCATTGTCGCAAATTATATGCTGTGGAACACCATAGACGAGAAAAATATCGTTTTCCAAAAATTCAATTATACTAGCTGAAGTAGCTTTACGAAGTGGACAAAAAACAGGATACTTAGTCAACCAATCACTTACGACAAGAATATATTGGTATCCACTGGAAGTTCGTGGTAGAGGACCCATGAGATCAAGTGCTATCACTTGCCAAGGAAACCGAAGTTTTTTCTGTGCTCCCATTAAACCAAACTTAGCGTAATTTGTAGATTTTTGAGCCGAACAAACTTTACAAGCCTTTATATATCGAAAAATGTCATTTCTCATCTTTGGACAATAATAGGTTAAGCCTATTCTGGAGACAGTTTTATAATAACCCATGTGTGAAGCAGTGGGGACATCATGACATGATTTGATAATTTGAATTCTTTGACATTTTGGTACCAATAGTTTCTAATCTGATGTATTACTGTTGACAGGACATTTTGATGGTACTAATTTATATAAGAAGTTATTCTCCACTAACCACTGGGGATAATTTCCAGGGTTCTTCAAAATTTTGCTCCTCAAAGTTTCATAAAAAGAATCTAATTTGTCCAAACTAATTTTCAACTTTATGCAGTCATCACTTTCTGCTATCACACAACATTGGTCATTATAATCTTCCGCTGGCTCTACTGGGCTCCGAGACAATATATCAGGTACTATGTTTAAACGTCCTGCTTTATGCTCTATTGTAAAATCGAACTGACTTAATCTGACACTTCATCTAGCTATCCTCCCGATCGGTTTCTTGATTTTGAACATCCATTTCAACGAAGCGTGGTCTGTGACTAAAGTAAAATGCACCCCCTCAATATAGCCCCTAAATTTTCCACAGGCAAATATACATGCTAAACACTCTTTTTCAGTTACTGTGTAATTACGTTCATTTTTTGACAAACTACGTGAAGCAAATGCTATCACTCTCTCTTGATTACCTTGTACCTGAGTTAAAACACAACCTAGTCCTGAATCAGAGGCATCGCACTCTATAGTAAAGGGAATAGAAAAATTTGGACTCGATAAAATTGGTGCAGAGACCAGCGCTTGTTTAATATCTTTGAAAGCCTGATCAGCTTTACTTGTCCAAGTGACCCTTTGACCTTTCTTCTTGCTTTCAAGTAAATCGTTGATTGGTGTCATAAGAGTAGAAAAGTAGGGTATAAAACGTCGATACCAACTGCACATTCCGGTGAAACGTTTGATTTCGGTGGTATTTCGAGGCTGTGGAAATTCAAACATCGCCTTCACTTTGTTAGGGTCAGTTCTCAAGCCAAACTTATCGATAATAAATCCTAAATATTTTAGTGATTCACGAAAAAACTCACATTTCTCAAAATTAACAGTTAGCTTGGCATCGCTAAGACGCTTCGCTACTTCGCTCAGTAGTTTTATATGTTCTTCAAAAGTTGACATCTAAGTAAACAAAAATATTGGGCTTTAGCTCTGGTCCAAAAATGGCGTCCATTAAACGCTGCTGAAATTGCACGGCATTTGCCAAGCCAAAAGGCATCACCTCGAATTGGAATAAACCACGGGAAGGAATTGAAAAAGCCGTTTTTTCCTTTGAACTCTCATCAAGAGGAATTTGCCAAAATGCGCTACGTAAATCCACCGAGGACATGTATCTAGAATGACCCAACATAGATAAAATTCGATCTACTACCGGTAGCGGATAACTATCTTTTTTGGTTACGGAGTTTAACTTTCTCCCATCAAAGCAAAATCTAAAATTTCCGTCTGACTTTTCAACTAGGAGCACCGGTGACGACCAATCACTCCTTGAAGGCCTAACTACACCCAAGGATAACATTTTGTCCAACTCTTTATTTAAATGTCCTTGCATATAAGGAGACATAACGTACTGACGCTGTTTAATTGCTGGGGCATCTTCAGGATCTATATGATAGATCATCTTGTCTGTTCGACCCAAAGCCTTATCTTTACCAAGATCACGAAATACCGAAATAATGCTATCAGCAGCAGTTGTCTCATCTTCAGATATACTACTCAAAGAAAATATGAACGATTCTGACGTTTCAGTTACCTCCAGTGCAGATAAACAACTGACATTACTGATAGATTCTGAACTAATCTCCCAGTTATTTTCCTTAAAATTGATCTTCAATTTGAACTTTTTAAAAAAGTCACTTCATAAGATGAAACTATAGTTCAAGGAAGGTACTATGAGGAACTGAATAATTTTACAAGTTTTATTAATACAAATGGGCAGATCTACTGAACCCACCACCTCTTGTCTAACACCATCAGCGGTGCACACAAAATTAATTGGCTTACATATTTTTAGTCCAAATGACTCAATCAGGTGTATTCCTTTACTGCCTACTATGGAATTATTAGCACCAGAATCTAAAAGAGCAGTAATCTCGTGGTCAAATAGATTTACTGAAATAAATGGCCTATTATCCTGTTCTTTTTCAACAAAAACTGGGGCCGTAGATCTTTCACAATTTAATTCAGACAAAAACTTCTTTGAAAATTTAATCCCCTCAGCTTGTTCTGGAGAAGGATATGGTTTCCGAAATTTGGCCGGTTCTAAAGGAGGTGAATGTCGGCCTAAAGAAAAATATTCTACCTCCCTGACACGTTTCCCAAACATTTTTCACATTTACTCTTAATTTTTCCGGGCTCACCGCAATCATGACAAAATACCTTGCGTTTTAAAGTACAATTGTGAAAGGTGTGGTTCGCTAGTCCGCAATTCCAACATATCACATGATTTCTAGCATCATTACTACTGTTAACATTATTCGAGGTTCTTGGTTCAAATCTATTTCCTTGATTTTCTGAACGAGAAACTGTATTCACTGAACGAGAATTATTTGATTGGACTCTTGATCGGTTAGAGTTTCTAAAATTCCTTGGTCTATGATTTTTGTATTGATTAGGACTATTAGTGCTACTGGTATCACTACAAGTTCCCGCACCATCACTCATAGCCAATTCATAATCAATTGAACTGATGTGAGATTTTTTATAAAAAGACTTATCCTTGTTTTCCCTCAGAACTTCCTCTAAAATCTTAACATCCTTTATCAAATCATCAACTGTATCCTAACTATTCAGTGCTAGCCGATCTACATATTCAGGTTTTAAATTCTTTTTGACCCATTTTATTCTCGTCACTACTGCGGGTGGAGAACTGAGGCGATTAAAAAGCTGTTCCATCACAGCAACAAAAATTACTATGGATTCATCCTCATTTTGCTTCCTATGTTTTATTGAATCCCACAGTTCTTCGTCATAGTCTTTGTTAAGAAAATCTTGCTCTAATTTACTGGTTAATGTATCCCAATCTCTAGCACTACCTGAATCTTTAACATGTCTGAGCCATAACAATGCTTTCCCTGAAAAAAGGTCGACAGCTGATTCAAACAATTGGTCTTTACTTACATGTATAGCCTCTGCTAGTTCATGGACCCTCTCTAAAAATGCTTTAACACTATACATTTTTTTAGTCCCATCAAACTTGACATCCCATTTATAAAGTGAAACTGGCTTGAGTGATGGAGTTGAAACTTGAGCCATACCAATAGGGTTCATAAAGGATTGAGATAAATCTACCTGTGATACAGGAGGTGCCCCATCAACTACAACTTTCTCCTCCAGTTCGGATTCCAGTAAAATACAAGTAGCATAGGATTCTTGTTCGAAAGTTACTTCCTCTTGAATGCCAGTAGCAACATCCATGCGTTGGATACGAGCACTGATATGATTTAAGCGAGAACGAACTCTCTGATATATTGAGTCGCTAGTTGAGCCTTCAAAATCAGTAATTAGTGTCCTAATGCTATCCAGCGATGACTGAATTTCCACGGTCTCAGTTTGAAAGGAATAGTTGGGATCAGTTAAAACAACAGGAGTGGGGTTGCGCTTAGACATTGCTTTAGCAAGAATTTTCCTATTATCATTCATGTCGCGATCAGTTACGATTCCTCGAATTCTCAGTTCATAATTCAATTCATTAATTAACAAGTGCTTGGCCTTGAATGAATCCATTTTGAAAAAAAAATTAAATTTCAATATTTATTGAATTCGAAATTGAATGCGAAAAAAAAAATGAAATTGGCTTGACCAACTCTCAAGTATTTCAGTACAAATTTTGTCTCGTGCCACCCTGTATAATTGAAAATTCACAATTGGAGATACACTCACCCTGTATGCATACTCACACCGAAACCAAAATGCACCCGACAAAGTATCAGATATGTAATTCGAAATTAAATAACAAGGAGTCCACCCTGTACATGAAAATGTCAGAAAAAATAAACGAATGCTGTTTCTTTTTCTGTACCAGAAAAGCTTTTTGTATATTAAATCAAATATTTATAAGTCCCAATCGCACTCACAATCAAAGGACAAAAAACTAAATAAATTGGTCACTCAAATTATTGTGCAACCACAAAATTCGACCAAATATTTCAACTTTCAACCTTGTTCAGGTTCAAAGTGAAAAATGAAAAACTAAAATATTCACCCTGTAATCCCTATATCAGAGCCTAACATCTTTGAGTAAAAAAGTATCCTCTAAATTTAATTGATGTAATTTGTAGTCCCTATCAATTAATCAGTGAAATTATTATGGTCCTATCAGTGGAAAAAAATCATGAAATGTTTGAGTTCACAAAGTGTCACTAGTGCAAAAATTTATTTTATTTCACTCAACAAAATTTCGGGCCCCACACGTTAAGGCGTCAATTTCTTGTTTCCTATATTTTACACAATTTTTGAAGTTGATTTTTAAAGAATTTTAGACTTTACACAAAATGGCTCACAAGGCACGGCAGCTTTTCGTCAGGCAAGCAATGGTGGTGAATCCTCTGTATTTGATTGTTGAGTGTCATAAGGGCGCCACTCAGTTTAATGTAGAACAAACTAAGAAAAGTGCAATATATGACGATTATTTCCTGAAAGATAAATTTCAAGTGAAACACTGTGTGAACTCAACAGATTTAATTGGTTAAATACTTGATGACTTGTGGTAATGCTCATTTAATAGTCTATGTGTTCTTTCTGATAAGTAACTCTCAAATATCTTGACATTAGCATGATGATTCTATATTCAGAGTTCATAAAGTAATATTCATAACATTAAAAAAATACCTCCTCACCTACATCCCCGATATAGTACTATACTGGGTGAACATGGTAACTAAATAAGTGATCAAATAAAAAGTACCAAGGATTATATCTGAAGTTGAGGTAAATGAGCTCAATATCACTTTTTCAGCTATCAGTAAAAAAATATCTATTTCACTAGAACACAATAGAACCTGAAATAATAATTCCACAATAGGACAATATAAAGAAACCGAAATTGTAACGATACCCAAAGAAAATTGGCCTGGGGACTTGAGAATTTCTTACTCCACCCTCCAGCAACAAGGGCAGACCTCATCAATCCACTGCATAGCTTTGCAGAAAACAAACAGGTGCTGGTTAGGGCTCCGGTGGTCGTCGTTAAGATGTTTCAAGTCGAAGATCATGCAGCCTGGTAGATGACTTTCTAGGGATTCGGTAGGGCTCCGGTGGTCGTCGTTGATCCACTCGAGATTCAAAGAAATCCAGACCTCAGTAGCAAATCGGATGTTCAAAGGACAAGTACCATTATCGAAAGCGGTCGTCGTTAAGGTGGCATGAAGGAAACTCCTAGCCTCGTGGTGATTTTCACCCGGATCCAAATCTAAAAAATAGGAGGCCCACAGATCTGTAAAAACAGCGTCTGTAGCACCAAGAAATACTAGGAATCCAAACACCAAGACTCTCCACAAAAAATTAAGAGATGCTTACCCCAATACGGAAAGGCCTCACTTCTGACGCACAAATGAAAATGAGCAAAATCTCTCGACTCCATCATCATGCTTGTTACAAATCAGCCATTAGACGGAAATGACGCTAAAAAGACGAACGGCGT
The DNA here is from genome assembly GCA_029955515.1 of Chrysomela aeneicollis. Classification (NCBI taxonomy): domain Eukaryota; kingdom Metazoa; phylum Arthropoda; class Insecta; order Coleoptera; family Chrysomelidae; genus Chrysomela; species Chrysomela aeneicollis. The sequence goes on along the minus strand of JARUHQ010000027.1, from coordinate 4,819,565 downwards.
CTTGGAGGGATATTTCCTGCGCCTTTTCTGGAATATTCCTTATCAAAGCTATTCGAAAAAAAACTCTTTTTCTCCTGCGCATCCGGAGATGAAAAGTTGACACTAGAAATTAATCACGTGACCTATTTCCTACCAGCTGATTGGTCCATCCTATAAACGGTAGCTAATTTAACGACATCACCCGAATAATCGGCAGCGGATAATTAGCAACTAACCACCGGGCAATGACATGGAAACCAAGGACTATGTCCGGTTGGTATAAGACAGCGGGCTACGGACGGCCACTACATCTGAACATTTCCAAGACCTTTCAAAGAAAAAAGAAGAACAAACCTAACCTGGTACTATCGTTAATCTATACTTGTCAAAATTTATGAAATTGTAAAACAATAACAAGCCGATTAATGATGAACAACAATACAGGCTAGAAGCAAGTTCCCTACCAAATTACCAGTTTCAACGACCGAAAACCAACCAGACTACTCGTTTTTGAACACAATCCCTACTGTGAAGAAGTTCTATGCAGATACAGGTAAGTTCCTTTTTATTTATCACTATATTCAATACTAATGTTGAGTTTCTTTTCAGGTAGTGTTCCCAGTGTTGATGACTTCATCCCGAGATACTATAACTGATACGTTGTCATGCACATTTCAATCCCGAATAACTGAATCCACATACAGAGCGAGTGTTTTAATTACCTCCATTATCAATGAATATAAAAATGGAACTTGAAAATTCGAGAAAGGTAATTTTCACGTTACACAAAGCTGCACAAAGTTCCAACCGGGGTATGGAGACGCCTTTAAGAGGAGATACCTTGGATTTGTCACAAATCAGAACTGTATTTGTGGTATGTGATTGAGTTCTGATATATAGTACGGCAGCATATCCTTTTTCAGATGCATCAGCAAATTCGTGCAGTTCGCAGGACATAGTTGGAGTGAAGGACAAATATCGATTGATATTGATTTTAGTAATGTCAGAAAGTTCTGATTTGTATCGCAACCAAATGGCAACAATATCTTCTGGAGGGTTTTCATCCCATCCTAATCCGAGAGTTCAGAGATACTGAATTAGTCTTTTGGCAAACAGAGTTAGAGGGGCAAGAAATCCTAATGGGTCAAAAATTCGAGCAATATCAGATAAAATTGACCTTTTTGTACAGGTCGACTCCAAAAGGTTAACCTGAAAGGAAAACGTGTCTTGATTAGGATTCCATTGGAGGCCTAGAATTTTCTTAGTAGAGCAATTATCGAAATCAAGATTCAAAGGGGTAATATCGGTTTCGACTAATAAAGTGGGGCAGTTTGTCACCCACTTGTGGAGAACGAATCCACTAGCATTGAGGAGGAAGATGAGCTGAGATTTTAGTTGTTGAACAAGTTCTATAGTAGCAATGCTAACGACTATATCATCGACATATGTTGAAGATCTCAGAACTTCTGAGGCCAGAGGAAATTGAGACCCATTTTCGTCAGCTAATTGCAGTAAGGTTTTGAGAGCAAGGTAAGGGGCAGAGGTGACACCGTAGGTGACGGTATTCAGAATATACGGGTTCATCTGGAGAAAATCTCCATAATATTTTTTGATACTTCCTGTGAGAGTTTATCACCAATATTTGGCGGTACATCTGACGAATATCAGCGGTCAGGGCAACAGGGTGGATACGAAAATTGGATAGTATATTGAAAATATCTTTCTGAAGTTTAGGTCCAACAAACAAGGTGTCATTGAGTGATACTCTGTTTGATGCCTTACATGGAGCATCAAAAACAACTCGGAGTTTAGTAGTGAAACTATTCATATTCTAAACACTGTGATGGGAATATAATATGAAGAATCAGAGTCAAGATCATTCTCCACAGGAGTCATGTGACCACTTTCTTTACGATCTTGCATAAAATCAGAGTACTGCTGATATAGGGAATCATTATTGCGTAGTCGACGTTCGAGAGATAGGAAACGTCGTAGAGCAATGTTCTTTGAATCAGGAAAAATGGGATCAGATGTTTTGAACGGTAAGGCCACCGAAAAACGTCCTGATGATGATCGAGATATGTTTTTTGAGTACAACCTTTCACATAACTCATCGTCAGGATTGACACATTTGATAAGTGGAATCTCTTCTAATTCCCAGAAATGCTTGAGAGAAGTCTCTAGAGAAGTATCACAAGTACAAAAAAAAGAGTTGACAGGAACTGTCGTTTTATGACAATCAACTTTTCCCATTAGAATCCATCCGAAGATTGTCTTGAGGGCAACTGGCTCATCTGGATTGCCAACCCGACGGCCTGTTTCAAGAATCAATGGAAAAATGTCAGCACCTAACAATATGTCAACAGGATTCGGAATATCAAATTTCGGGTCTGCCAAGGACAAATCAGATAAATGAGACCATGAGTGACGAGAAAAGTTGACCTTGGGCATGTTGTCACATATTTGAGGCAAAATGATAGCATCTACGGTAATCAACGGTTTCGAACTATTTCGGGAGCGAAGTATGAAAGAAACTCCTCTGGAGGCATTAGAAGTCATATGATCTAAGTCTTGAATCGACAGAGAGATGTTGAATTTTCGTAATCCCAATCGATTGCAGCATTTCTCGGAAATGAAATTTGCCTGACTTCTGGAATCCAGCAGGACTCGGACAGTTTGAAAATTACCACGAGAATCCGACACTTCTACTAGAGCAGTTGAAAGCAGAATAGTGGAAGAATTGATAGTAGGGACTAAAATGGTGAGCGCGGTTGACGTTTGTGGAACCGAGTCAGAGTTAAAAGAATTATCGTTATGAAGAGAGGTTAATGGAGGTAGTGAAGCAAACTTTTCGAAATGAAGTAGCGAGTATGTATTTGTCCGCATCTGAGGCATTGTGTTCGGGATGAGCAATCTCTAAACGTATGTCTTGAACCCAAACAATTGGAACACCATTTATTAGATTTTACCAAACTAAAACGTTCTTCTGGAGTTGAAGATAAAAATTTTGAACATCTATAAATCACATGATCTTGTTTACACAGTGGACAATTATGAGAAGGCTCTGTTTGAGCTAAAAAAGATGAGCTTGGACGTGAATGATTAAATGGAGTAGGTTTTTGAGAAACAACTTTATTTTTGTTATTGATATTCCACTGAGGTCTAGTAGAGTGAGTGATATCATAAGTTCTATCTAACGCGTTACATTGATTCGAGACAAACTTCTTGAGTGATTCGAAAGAGGGTATTTCATTTGAACCGATTCTCATTTCAAATCTTGGAATGGTACCCGAATCTTATTTTGAGAGGAACATTTTCAATACTTAAAAATCCTATTTGTCAACGGGAAAATCCATATTCGCTAATGCGGCCAAATTTCCCTCGAAAGTAATTAGAAGACGCCTCAAATTTTGAGACTTCGCATTATTGTCAGTAAGTTTGGTAGCGTTCTCTAATTCTAAATAATGAGTAGTAGCTAACAGACGTTTATTGTCATATCTGGCTATCAGTGCATCAAAAGCAATATAATAATTATCGTCACTAAGAGGATTACATTTAATGATAAAGGAGGTCCGCTGAGAAAATATGAGGTGATTAAATTTTTCAGTTTTGCTCAAATCTGAATTATCGTGCACTAAAGTGCTGAACATGTCAAAATAAGTTTTCCAAGTTTTTGAATCACCATTGAATTTTGGCAATTCTATTTTGAGTAATTTTACATTATGTTTTGATGATTGTTGAGTAGTATTCAACTGTCCATCTTCGAATAGTTCCGAGTGAAGTGTCAATATGTCATAATAAACGTCATCAAAAGTTTTACGTATGTCATTTTCGTTTGCAATATCATAATCTTCGATGGTAGCAACGATAGCGAGCAGTGCGTTGTGATTACACTCAAATTCATTGAGTATAGAATTTATGTGAGAGAATCGAGCATTAAATTGAATCAGAAATTTTTTATTTTCCTTGGCGCTTTGAGCTATCACTTGCAAATCCATTATCCTTTCTATTGGTGTTGAACGTAATGTAACGTACTGCTTTATTTTTGCCGCTGTCATTCCGATCCCAACCAGAATCAAACCAGGTCCAAATCGATGAATCACCAGAAGTGATGAACGCGATACTCTTCGAGACCGAGAAACCAGACAACAGACAGCTTATCGATGTTTTTATCGAAATCACTATACTCAATTGCCTTCTTCTATTTTACTTTCATTCAAAATAACTAAACCAGTTTTTACTTGAGTTAATAGACCTTAGGAACATGAAGATAAATCGACTAGATATCGGGAGCAAAAAGTTCGACACATACAAATTTTCATCTATTCAGAAGAAATGCCCAAAATATGTGAATGAATACAGGATAAAATTGTTCTCGCAAATTAAAATGATTTGTATAATTAATTATTTATATTGTAATTGCTAAGATCTAAAATAGGTACATTAGAATCCGGCTGTCGACGGAACAAAATGTTATGAAGTGGACTGAATGGGGTTTGAAATAATTATTCCTACCATTTACATTTGCTTGAAACAATTCTTTCGAGAGAGAGATGAAGAGAAATATTAATGATCGAAAGTCAGGCTGTGATTTTTCTTACCACTTGATGTAGTTCACCTGGCTTACTATAAAGTTACGAAGTTATCTCACACCGCACTTAGGTTTCACACCGGCCGGTGATTATGAGAATAAGTTCAAAAACACTATAAATGTCTAACGACTACGAGAGCAAGAAAGAGAAAAAGAGTACCGTCACTGAAGCGAGAGCAAGCACGATATATTATACTATCTACCAGTCAATTAGGTTCACTATACGAGAGTTCTGATCGTACTAAAATCAGTTGATGGTCCGAGACTTCATCTCCACTAAAAGTGGAGAGTTAAAATCACAGCATAGACAAAAAAAGACTGAAGATAATGAATGAGAAAAAGACGAGTTTATCCGATATTTACAACAAATTAGGGCTTAGATGAGTGGTAACGAAACAAATATTGTCACCTCAATATTTTTCTATTGTTACAGGGTGGGCTCTCGAGAATATATTATTTCTCGAGATAAACATCAATAAATATAGCCCGCTGCGAGGATGTTCCTACTTGAAACTCCCCAGATTCATCGAGAACAAGACGGCGGTGGTGAATGTGATTAATCACTATCGATGACAGATGATTCTGGTAATAGTAGTAGAATTATAAAACCTGTAAAATATTTCATGAGAATTTTGTAGCGATCCACATGGGTAAAGTAAGGGTGCACTATGACAAACCACTTTATTTGGGTTTTTGTATATTATATGTGTCGAAAGTCGTCATATATAATTTTCTTTATGAATGGATCAAGAAACAGTTTGCTAGCAAATCACAATTATTATATACTGATACAGATTCCTTGATCCTGAAAATAGAGACAGAAAACTTTTACCATTTCATGAAGGAAAATATAGCGTATTTCGATACATCCAATTACCCCGTGAACAATAAAATGGGTATGCCGATTACGAAATCAGTCGCGGGAAATATGAAGGATGAATTTCCAGATGATCCTATTGTGAGTTTCTATGGAACTGGGGCCAAAGCATATTGTGTTCGATCTTTAGGTAGTGGATTGAAGAAAGCGCAAGGCATTTCAAGATCTGTGGTTAGAACCCAACTAACACTGGATGATTACAAAAATATTGTACAGAAAGGCGGCTTCATCTTCAGAAAAATGAATTGTTTCCGTAGTGATCATCATGATATTTATACGGAAATGAAAAACGAAGTTGCCCTTTTATATCATGACAATAAACGTTTCATTATACCTAACACACCAAAAACTCTACCGTGGGGGCATAATGACATAGAATTCTATAAAGCGAGTCCCGAACAAAATGTGCTTTGGCTACAGCAAGCAATTACTCATGTGGAATCGGACCGAAACAAAAATTCAAACGATAGCGGGTTAGATGGATTGATAAGACTATTGAAAATGGAACAAACAGGGCTTCAATAGATAACTCTATACCCACGAAATAGTGATTAATTTATTTTATGTTTTCCTGGAATGATTTTCCATATATCTATGTGTACATATAATGTTTATTTCATGATATTCTATATATGACGTAGATCTCGAATTTCGATATTTTGAATCATCCTGTACGAAGAAGAAACAAGTGATGTATTATTTTCCATATTATTTCCGTTTTGAATTGTATCTTGTGAATTTGAAATGTATAATTATTGAATGTATTCTATGATTACGCTATTCCCTTCAACATATGAAGATGGAGATGAATATGTGTATGCAAATCTATTCTAGAATAAAACATTTTCGAGCAACAATGCCTATTATTTCTGTGAAACAAACATATTCAATAACTTGTTAGAGATGGAGTTGAATGTAATATATGTATAAATATATTTCTTGGAAGTGGAGGTGGGATGGGAAGGAGAGATGCATTCGTACACAGTTCGATATTCAAGGAATATATAGTTAGTTCACGTCGAGCTGTTGTGGTTGAAGGATGTATAACACTATCGATAAATTTGGTCGAAAGAAGAAAAAATTGATGAGTTTTTCACAAGGGCGCCCAGGAATCGGATTCAAATTCGACAACAGTGGAAATTATGATATGCAGCGAATTAGGAGATTGGAAAATCGAGGATCGTTTTTAAAAAGCAAGTTGTTGGTGCAAGATACAAAAGAGAACTGATTTTATTTAATAAAAATGTTACAAAGGTTCAGTGTGCTTGTCATACGAAAGGTGAGATCGGAAACTGCTGAATTTGCTGATGATGCTAACTCGTGTCGTTCTCACGGTGCGTTCTCAGGAGTAGTGACCGGGTTGTGTAACCATAACTCCTCCCTGCCAAGATGAAAACATATCCATCGGTTATGTTTTCTCATATGCTGATATCTTCTTTCTTCTGAGATTCTTCTTTCTTGGGAAAAAGCTTCGACTTGATGATTCTCGTGTATATGAAATATAAAACTGCTAGAATAACCAGAATATATAAAATTATAGTCCATAAAGTTGTTCTCCGATGAATCGGTTCATTATTGATTCCTTCGATCAGCTCCTTCTGATTGTTTATATCGTTCCGGAGATTCATCAATTTGTGTACATTTATTAAAGACAAATCTAACGTTCCAGGCTCATATTTTATATTGGTAAAGTTCGAATCAATGTTCACTTCGGGTAATTGAATCTGTTCAAAGAATATTTTCGGATTATTGTATGTCCGAATAATACGTTTATTGATAGAAATCTCGCATGTTGGAGTTAGTTCCAATATGTATGTTCCATGCAATGGTATATTTTCTTGAAGATTTTCACAATTTTTAACTGCTACAGTTTCTTGAGGGACGACTATTATCCATTTATCTGCCATGATCCTTGTAATTTGAGTATCGGTTAAGGATATTGGAATCTGATAGCAATTGTTGATTTCTTTAGAGAATTTGAGAAATTGAACTTCGCATGGTGTTTTTTGAGAAGTTTGGATAACATTGTCTTGACTGCATAAGTATTGATTGGCCATGGTTTCTTCACAATTCTTCTCGAAATACATATAGTTGTGCTCATTAATGATGAGGAATTTGGATTTGGGTATAATGATATTGAAGGAGTTGTTTTTTGATGTAGGTAAAGGATATAAATGATAATATTGATAAATTTCTCGGTCTACTAGAGGAATTTCTATAATAAATATAATCTGATTTTGTTTTGAATAACTTCTGATGTTCATTACGTTTTCAAATAAAAGCAAATTTTCTTTAGTGGCTTCGAAAGGTAATTTCGAGTCTTGCAATAGTTTTGCGATTTTCTGAATTTCTTCAAGCAAATCTGAAGGTTTAATAATAGAGTTGTGTAGGGTATTAAGTTTCGCAAATGAAATTGATACTTCTATCTTATCTAAAACGTAAAGGATTGTTTGGAACATGGAAGTAATTTGTGATAAAATCGTTTGAATCGTGAACATGTGCTCGCCTCTTTGATGGGTGAAGTTGTTATGCTCAATTAGTTCTGTAATTTGCTGAATTTTAGTTTTTAATACTATTTGATTGTGAGAGAGGTTATTTGATACTTCTATGAAATTGTTTATGGATGTGTTGAGGATGGACATTTGATGATCGAGAATGTATTTTATCTTGTTCTGATTATTTGTCAGTTGATTTATCTTTGAATCGTATTTTTCGGCGTCTTCTTGGTCTAAATTTCCAGTAATGCATTTTATCATTGATCCTAATCCGTCGATAATACCGCGTTTTTGTCTTTTGATTGTATTTAGTGGGTTCAATTGTTCAATTTGATTAATTATTTTATCTTCAAGAGTGTTTATGATATTATATGAGTTGAAAAATTCTGATTTATACGATTCGCTAATATTAAATGAATGTTTCAGTTTATCGAATCTTGATTTTAGAGTAACGAATTCATTGATTATTAATTTTAAATCGAAAATATGTATAAATGACCAATAATTTTTTGTTACTTGGGCACTGCCTACTCTGAAGGGGAGAATTCCTGGGTTGTTATCTACCTTGTGGAATGATGGTGTACTTAGGGTGTATCTTGAGAGGGTGCAGAAGTAGAGGTACCTGAAAAAGGTTTCTTTAAGTCTCTCAGATGAACCGTGATTATTTTGGAGGTTTTATTACTCTTCACCTTGGCTTTATTATTATCTAATATTTCGAGTATTGTGTATGGACCAATAAATTTATTCTTGTTTTTCGTTCTTGCATTAGATTTTTTGTAAACAGTTTGATTGATTTTGAATTGTGTTTGATTCTCGCCATTTTTATTTCGTTTTTCTATCACTGTTTGTTTGTCTTTGTCTTGCTTTTCTTGTATTGTCTTGTACAGGGCGTCTAATTTGTCTTTATGGGATGTGATATAGTCAGAATAGAAATTTGTAGGAATTAAATCGAATGGATCTCTTGATGTGGTATGACCAAAGGTTAATTCGAATGGTGTAAATTTTGTTGCTGTATGCAGGGTGCTGTTATAGGCAATAATTGCATATGGCATTAACTCTATTACTGGTTTATTCGGATCTTTTTCTTTCAAAAGTCTCAGATGTTCAATCAGAGTTGAGTGAAATCTCTCAACAGGTGAGTTCGACTCGTGATGATTAGGTGTTGTGAAATGAATCTTAATTTTTTGGGTTTTCAGAAGTTCTGTGACAGAAGAGTTCTTAAATTCACTGTCATTATCTGCTACAATAGTCTCTGGTACTCCATACATAGAAAAATATTGAATTAATTTGTCGACAACAGATTTTGATGTTTTTGTACAAGAAAGAGCTTGTCCGAGTTTTGTGAATTTATCGAATATCGTTAAAAATGATTGAGATTCGTAGAAAAACATGTCAATATGAAGAATTTGGAATGGTTTCGATGGGGTCTCAGTATGAACAAGGGGTACATAAGGGTTTTGTCGAGAATATTTGGCTTTTTGACAAATTTCACAATTATTTATGAAATCCGATACGTCATTTTTCATATTCTTCCAATAATAGTTTGCTTTAAGTCTATCGTGAGTTTCTGTGATTCCACGATGATTCGTTTTGCTTTCGTGTTGATGTTTTATCATCAGTAATTTTTCATCTTCATTTGAAACGTTGTTGACTAGTTTGGTACATTGGTATAATTTCAAGGCTTTGAAGTTTTGCATGTAGATCTTGGTAAAGAAAGGTAACAGTGTTTTGTTCTGAAAGTATATATAGTTGTTTCTATCAGGATTAACATGGTACATAAGAACAGATTTAGTTTGGAGAACGTCATTAAGGGGAATTTTGATATGCTTAATTGTGTGTCCGTCAAATTTAGTTTCTTCGATTTCAAGATTAGGATGAGGATTTCTGTCTAAAATAATTTGGTTGGATTTATTATTTATGATCTCGTCCAAAATTGGTATTCCGTCATTTCGTGTTTCTTCAGCGTTCGTGTGTACAGTGTTATTAAAATTTTCTGGATTGTCATTCAAATCTTGTGTTGGATTGTTTTCGATAGGGTTTTCGGCACAATTTCGTAAAAATTCTACTATATCTTCATTTACTTCACCAGGATTATTAGCTATTGATTGAGTTTCGTTAACATTCAACTGGATTCTTGAAAGAGCATCGGCGATTACGTTCTGTTTGCCTTTTTTGTAAATGATCGTATAATCGTACTCTTCAAGTTTCAGTCTCCATCTGACAAGTTTGCTATTCGGTTCTTTCAAATTGAAAAGCCAGACTAAAGGTCTGTGGTCAGTATATATGGAGAATTTTTTTCCAAATAAGTATGGGCGGAAGTATTTACATGACCAAACAATTGATAACAGCTCTTTTTCGATAGTGCTATATTTCTGTTCAGTCTCGTTTAACGTCCTTGATGCATAGGCTATTGGTTTGTCATTTGGTATGGAACCTTGTGAAAGTACGGCGCCTAGGGCATAATTAGATGCATCGGTGGTAAGGATAAAAGTCTTAGAAAAATCTGGATACTGAAGGATCGGTGAATTTATCAAGAGATTTTTTAGGTGTTCGAAAGATTCAATGAAGGAAGGGGAATGGACAATTTTTTCATCTTTTTTCAAGCATTTAGTCAGGGGCTTAGAGATCTTTGCGAAGTCTTTGATAAAGCGGCGATAGTAACCGGCTAATCCTAAAAATGATTTGATTTCTTTAGCCGATTTGGGTATTGGGAAATTTTTGACTGCCAAAATTTTATCGCTATTGGGTTTTACTCCGTCAGGTGTTATTAGATGTCCGAGGTAAGCTACTTCATGTCGTAAAAATTCACATTTATCCAATTGTACTTTAAAATTAGAGTCTCTGAGTCGATGGAAAACTTTCTTCAGTCGGTCTAAATGTTCTTCTAACGATGTTGAATAAATAATTATGTCATCTAGATAAACGGAACATATTTCGTTCTGAAGTCCTCTTAAAATATTGTTCATAACTCGCTGGAATGAGGAGGGCGCGTTTTTCAAACCGAAGGGCATTCTTTTGAATTCATAATGTCCAACGTCAGTTGAAAAAGCCGTTTTCTGAATATCTTCTGGTTTCATTTCTATTTGGTGAAACCCGTTCGCTAAATCCAATGTAGTAAAATATTGGCTTCTACCAAGCTTATCTAATATATCAGATATATTAGGAAGTGGGAATTTGTCATCTATTGTCTTCTCGTTAAGTTTACGGTAATCAATGACTACACGCCATTTGCGTTTATTTGAAGCATCCAATTTTTTGGGGACAACCCAGATGGGGCTTGACCATGGTGAATTTGAATTTTGAATAATACCGGATTCTAACATTTTCGAAATTTGGGAATGTACTTCTTGCTTGTGGACATGTGTCGATATGATTTCGTAAAAATAGGAGATTCATTTGATAGTTTAATTTCGTGTTTAATTTGGTTCGTGAACGTCAAAGGTACTTTTTCACAATAGAAAATATCTCTGAAATCGAAACAGAGTTTACGAATTGCCTTGTATTCTTCTTCATTACAGTGATCGAGTCTGATATTTTTTAAATTCTCTTTCAAAAGATTATCATGCTGCTTATTTAATTCGTGAAAAGTTTCGTTATTGTTTTCAATGAAATTAGTTTCATTCGTGTCAATTTTTTCTATATCAAGTGGTTCAAAGAAAGTGAGTTTAATTGGATTTTCTGTTGGATTCGTCAAGATAGTTATAGCGAAATTATTTTCAACATTAACTAATGCTTCTGGCACCTCGATTTTATTTAAATCAGTGTTATTCAGTATTCCTATGCCTTGAGATTGTTTCACCGGCAATTTTGCTATCATTTGAGTTCTTGGAGGAACAATTGTTATGTGCGGTTTTGTTTCGAGCCTCGTTTCTGAGAAATTAGTGATATTCTGTTTCGGAGAAATTTGATGTAAATTCTTGTTAGTGTAATGTATAGGAATGATCGTATTGTTTGTTTCTAAATGATATGTATTCAGATTGATGTTTGCATTTAGTTGAGTTAGTAGATCTAATCCGATGAGACCATCAAATTTTTGGGAAAAATCGAAGAGATAAAATTTATGATTTTCGGCTGAATTGAAAGTTGGTGGCAATGGAATATAAATGATTTCGTCATGTATAGAACTAGCATGTGCGGTACTCACTTGAAATAATTCATTCTGTATAAAATTTGAAAAATATTTACGAGCTACATTAGGATTGATGAAACTTCGTGTAATGCCTGTATCTACGAGAAATTTTGCATTGATTTCTGGTAATAAGATGTATGGTAGGTCTACGAGATAATTGTTCAAATAAATTATGTCGGGGGTTTGGAAGGTGTTGTTTTGGAAAAATCCTTTTCTAGTTCGGATTGAACTGGATTTTGAAATTGAATGTTATAAGGATTAGGTGATGGATCTTCAATTTGATATTGATCCACAGGCAATAAATAGTTTGATTGATCAAAGTTATCAAATTCTGAATGATATTGTTCATTAGGAGGTGCGAAATCATTGTAAGCATAATAATTAGGTTCATAATAATTGTTTGATGCATTTTCAAAATGTTCAGATGAATTTGTTACTTCTACTTGTTCGTTATTATCTTGCGATGGTAGTTCTTCAGATAAATAATTGAGATATGAGCTTCGTCTAGTTGTTCCAGAGTTGATGTCCATAGGTGTTGGTTTTGGTAGTTGTCTAAAGTTTTGAGATCTTGGGGCAAAAACGTTAGTTCTAGGAATATTGAAATTATTCGGTTGGAATCTTTGTTGATTTTGGAAATTGGGGTTCATTCTGAAATTAGGAATTTGAGGTGATTGGTAATTTGGATTTTGATTTGATTGGTAAGTATTTCTGATAGGAAATGGTGGTCTATGAAAACTAGGATTTGTTGAGTAGTTCATCATAGGATATGAATTCATATAAGGATTTGAATATGATGGAGAATTTGACATTTGACTATTGAATTGGGGTTGGTTCATGAGAGGTTTAGGATGATTTTGAGTTTGAGGTGCTTTGAAAGTCGGTTTATATTGTGTCTGAGGAATTTGATTTTGTCTTGATCGAAACAGATTGAAATTTTCTTCTTCTTTGACAAAAGTCATTGCTTGTTCTAATGAATTAGGATTTTTCAATCTTATTACTAATTGTGTATGGTATGATAAGCCGTTGATGAAAGTTTTTAGAGCAAAATCGTCATAGTGTGTTATTTTTACTAACTTTACTTCATTTGGTTCATTTGTTGAATTTAATTTAGCAAAAAGTAAGCTTCTCGCATCTTGTATACGCATTCCAAAGTTTAATGGATGTTCATTTTTGAGTGGTCTTAGAGATAATAAATCTTGTATCAAACAATCTATCCCTCTTTGATCTGAAAAAATACTAACAAGTGTATCCTTGATTGCATTCCAAGTTCTTAATTCTGAACGTGAACATATTAAATCTGCGGCTCTGCCTTTCAATTTACTGAATATTGTGTCAATCAAGCAAACATTTATAGGTGCATCTGGTTCTGCTGCGTTTTGGAAAGCTATTAAAAAGTTTTCACAAGCTTTGATGAATCTTTGTAATTGTTTAGCATTACCATCAAATACTGGTATATTGTCAGCTTGATATCGTAATAGAGCATAATTCACTTCAGGCATATTTTTATTTGTTGAATTACTTCCTTCGTCCAAATTCAAATTGCAAATCTGGTGGGCTAGTTGGTTAACTAATTCGTCCAGTTTTTATATTGTTACTATGAAACGAAAAGTTGCAATGAGCGAGAAAAATATCAAGATTGGTTTGTGAGGTTGGGTAGAGAAAACAGGAAAAAGGAGAGCACACTTACGTTGTGATCAAAGTTCCTATTCTCATGGTCTTAGGCTATTCTTATGCTATTCTTATGCTAGGGTTCTGGCTTTGGCGATGTGTGTCCTCAGCTAGAGTTCTGGCTTTGGCGATGTGTGTCCTTAGCTAGATTTCTGGTTTCGGCGATGTCTGTCCTCACCAGGAGTTGAGCTTCTTTGTATGTACTTGCACTCGAAGAATCGGCTACCTTCAAGATATGGTACCCGGTTTTCGATTTGCTTTTCGTTTGTCAAACTTTTGAGCTACTCAGTTCACCCAAAATTCGACTGTCCCGAAATCCGTACAACCGTCCGAATTTTTCGAATGTGGTAATTAAAAGTTGAAACTTAAAAGGATTTTGCGATAGTTTCCTTTTCACCACATCCTACCGACTGCGCCAATTAGGAGATTGGAAAATCGAGGATCGTTTTTAAAAAGCAAGTTGTTGGTGCAAGATACAAAAGAGAACTGATTTTATTTGATAAAAATGTTACAAAGGTTCAGTGTGCTTTGTCATACGAAAGGTGAGATCGGAAACTGCTGAATTTGCTGATGGTGCTAATTCGTGTCGTTCTCACGGTGCGTTCTCAGAAGTAGTGACCGGGATGTGTAACCATAACTAGCGTAAACGGCTAGTGAATATTGGCTAACCAATAAATGATGGGGATAGTGTACCACTGAAATTCCACAACGTACAAATGTCTGATATGCAAGAAGCAGCAAACGGGTTGAAGAATTTCGTCAAAGATTATCCACAATTCTGCCAGAAGGTTCTCACGATGTCACCCGAATTGAATGATTCAATTGTAGCGGTGAATCTCACATCTAAAAGAATAGATGAAATGATATCGAGCTACGACATCAGATTGAAGGAATGTGTCGATAGAATATCTCAATTAGAACGCATGATGAGATTTGTTACTTCCCAACTGAATTACTAGGTCTCTATCTTAACGTGATTTTATTGTACATTGTAGCCAATAAAAATTATCAATTTTATTATTTGATTTTCATTGAATAAAACAATTCCATATGATCGAAGTTTTTCCCTACCGCGCTGGTTAGGTATTTTTTAGGTTTTTTGGCCCGTGGGGGTGGGGAGACCTTCAAGGTTGCCCTTCGCAGGAGCCTCCAAAAAATTTTTAAACACAGGTGTGGTACCCCACACCTGTGCCAAAAAGTTTTTTTCCGGCGGTTTCTATGCCGCACCCGGGTCGAAAATTTTTTTTGTGTTTTTTATTTCGTTTTTTTTTTAATTTTTCAATTTTTTTTCTCTTTTTTTTTTCGATTATTTTTTTTTATTTTTCGGAATTTTTTTGGATTTTTGCATATTTTTCCAATTCTGCAACTTTTTTTTACTACATTATCTCGAGTTTTTCGGAACCACTCATATACATTCCATTGCGACCTTCGGCCACTCTGCAACAAGGTCGATTTGCATCAAGTCAAGGTGAATGCTGGAGTAGGTTGTGAATAGGAGGGGGAAGGGTTGAGAGTGGGGAGTGAGTTGACAAAACCGGTGACGCGCACACCAAATCTTCATTCTGTTAGCAGACGCCGTCTACCACCATAATATTCCTCCTCTTTCGTCAATCGTTATTCCACACTACAGCAGCAAACATAATGAGTAAGTACCTATTTTCCTGATTGGCTATTGCCTCATTTGACTTCTTTTTATGTATAAAAAATTGGTATCGAATGTGATTTTCATTGTTTCAGATATGTCCGATGATAGTATATTCAACGACGTCTTCTTCGGGGAAGATGCAGAGCTTGTTCTCTACCCATCTTAAGTGAGTTTATTGCCCTGAAACTGTTCGCTTCAACAATTTTTCATTTTCTACTTTGACTATTGCATAAATGGAGAAGAGCTTCAGCGATCTACCAATGGATCCAAAGGACCAGACCGAGTCCCAGCGAGAGTGGCTCAGTGGACAAATACGGGAGTATTTGGAAGGAGATGAAGCATTCACTGACCCATCAGAACAACCTCTCACACTTCCTTCATTGGTTTTTGAGGATGTACTCCTTCTCTGCCCTAAAGGACCATCTGAATCCGGCAATAGCGACTCCGGGAGTGGAATGAAGAGACCTACCAAAGGTTTCAAGAGACCTCCGCCATCGCCGATGCCGTCGACATGTAAGGGAGTTGGTGGTGATTATGCTCATGATGACGATGCCAATTTTCAATCACCTAAGAAAAGTAGGAAACTACACCTTTCGAAAAAAAGGAAATCAGCATCATCACCGCTGCTGCCACTATCGTCGTCGTCGTCGCCATCTGCAAAGGAGAAAGCGGGATCTTTATCAGTCCTTCAAAAATTCCTCAACCACACAAGCAAGGCAAACCCATACCAAGGAGGCGAGATTTCGAAATGGTACATGTTCCATAAGAAAGCTGCTGCTCCCTCAACGGCTATAGAACGCACGAATCCATCGAGGCCTGAAATAAATGTGATTCGTGTGGATGTTGTACGCCCGGCCAATTAGAATGTACAGCCTGTTGATGATGGAAGATACAGCCGACCATAATGCTCGCATCCCCACATCTATTCCACTGCCGCCAAAACAGCTGATCGACTACATAAAACGATATGATGCTAATTTGATGCAATGGAATTCTGGTGTGGATGCTGAGATTGCTGCGAGTAGAAAGAAATGTGAATATACCTCGCAGCAAAGAGACGCACTGCTTCGACTGTTGGAAGCTGAAGAAGAATTTCAGCGAGACTGTGAAGAAGACAGAACCCTCTCTGAGCGTTATGCTCGGCTTAATATGGAATTTTTGAAGGATATGTAGTTGTATTTATATTTGAGGCCCATGTATTTAGTTAGGCTTAAGTGATGTATAATAATATTAGGTGTATATGATATGATTCATTTTGTTTATATACTATACTAAGATATTTTGTAGATATTCCTTGAAAAATCTTCAATAAACAATATGTACTAGACGAATTCAGTATTTTCTGTCCCTCTTGACTTATCTATCCCCACCACTGTTTCTGCATAGCCACTCCTCTTTTTATCGTATATAAATGCATCCGCTCCTCTGAAATCATTCAGTTGAATTCCAACATGAGTTCTACAAGTGTCATCATTGTGCAAGAAGCTGACACCACCACCACTAGGGACGGGAATGAGATGTCATTCACTCGTTGCTTGGCACCACCAGGACCGTGTGATTCGACGACAGCGATGACTGACTTCTCCCTCAACGGTGGTTACTGTGAACCCAGTGAGAGTTGATGATTTCATCATATGCCACAATTGCGACGTTGGTTGGAAAGCCATTGAAATAAACCCCTGCACCGGGGTGTGCCAACACTGCACGTTGGAAAATAGAAGTCTACGGGGCTCTCAAGACCCTCCTAGAAATGTGCATCATGAAAATGGTATCGGACCAAAATGCATTAAGTGTTCGAAGTTGCTGCGGAACACGAATATGCGAATATGCAGGAATACTTGCAGAAAATGCAGCATGGTGGATCGACTGTACTTTCTTCGGTGTTCCAGCTGTTGCACATACCGCAACGATTGTTGGAATGGGGTGTGTGCTGGATGTTCAAGTGTCAGCTACTTCTGCGAGAATGTTGGCTACATATATAGATCTGCTGGCCACCATTTCAGCACATGTTGGTGTTTGCCTTATGAGAGGCGCATTTTGCGACAAAGTCTGAATCAACCTCCACCAGAATCATACTTTGTGCCGGAAGCAGAAACCTTCGACGAAGATTAGTTCCGAAATGTATTCCATACAGAAATCACTAGTTGCTCTCTTCTAAACTCTATGTTAAGTAAATGTAACGTATTTCTAGAAACTAACAAAGAAATTGAACTATTCAACACAACCTTAAAAAAAACAAGATTGTGTTTATTCAGCAGTGATTAACAAATTTTAAAGTGTTGTGTAGTATTATGTATGTTATATGGTTTAGCTATATTTTAGTTTAGGTATAAACAATATTGTCTATCTTTAACCTTTCATGTAATCACCTGTTCAGGGTGTTTGTAAGAAGTAAATAAATAAATAAAAATAGATAAAAAGTATTTGTTTTCATTTCATACATAATAAAAATATCATTCAATAAGCAAATATGACTTTTTTTGTTGGTTTAGGGGTGATGTATATATAAATATTCAAACAATCGATCTGAAAATATTTATTGAATTGAAGTAATATCAAATTAACACCTCAAATAATTGCGGACTTATCAATCCAAGAGTTGTGTTTGTTGGAAAATCTGGACCATTTGACATATATTCTCCTGTTTCTCTCCCTCAAGACTTTCTCCACCAAATATGCATTAGGATTGTCAGTCCATTTCATGAAAAGATCCTTCGATTGGTTCACCTTCCATACCCTCAAGTTTGTACGTTCTAGGGTTTGTCATATTTACTTTGGCTATTTTGAAAAGTTCTGTGGAGAAATTGTCAGTATATCCTTTTTCAAATATGCCTTTATATTTACTTATACGAACGATATCACCAGTACAATATTTCGCCTTTGGTGCTATCTTAATATGGCTATAAATATGTAGTAGTGTAGTAGGTGTCACGTCAGAAGGTTTTATACCAATTGTTCTATGTACTATGTCATTCAACATTTCGGTTAGGTGTGAAAGAAAGTCGCACCACTTATATTCACCTCTCACAGAAAATTCTTTATAAATCCAATTTTTTAATGTTCTTATGACCCTTTCAACGATCGCAGCCTTCATACGTTGAATAATGATTGATTCCATATTTCGCCATCAGAGAAGTGAAGGATTTATTATAGAACTCCTTTCTAAGATCCCTTTGGATATTCTTCGGTGAATATTCAGACTTTTCCAATACCCTTTCCATGGCACGTGTCACTTCTGGACCAGTTCTGTTTTTTATTGGCTCAGTCCATAGATATTTGGAATAACAATCGATGATAAATAATATGTATCGATAACCGCTATTTTTTTCGAATATGTTTGCATTTCAGCTAAATCTATTTGCCACAGGTCTGCGAAACCTTTTGTTATAGGTCTCCTGCTCTCGAAGTTGCGTCTTGCAGGTTTATGCAATTTATTGGCGATTTGCCTCTTTGTCTTACTCATCCCCACGACAGTAATATGCCAATGCTGAATGCATGTGACCTCTTTGAATAACATTTATATACTAGTATGATAGCTCCTACGATATGGATATTATATTTTTGAAAAATTGTGTATGTGAGATTTAGCACAAATACACGATACCTTCTTCAAGCATTTCCTCAATTATAGACATTATCTCATCATCATGTCCATTGTGGCGCGCCATTTTCGAAGCCGGTCAACTAATTCTGTAGCAACATTTCAATATACATAATCCTTAAGGCGCTTACTTACAAGCTTTCCAAAAGGTATCGGTTGCATTATTCTTCCCCCACCTATACCCTCATGTTGCTTACTCCTCATGTCATGGGGTGAACCAATTAATGGTTCGATGATCTGCTGAAACTTTTTTCTCGATTTTGTGCTTGTTTTCAATCCTTTCCGTATATTGTATTCCTTAAACGGTGCTATGGTAATTCCCAATATTAATGCATACACCTGCCCATCTCTATCACTCACCGATGTCGGAACATGTTTAATGAATATCAGATTATATTGCTCGGGAGTAGCTGGAAAAAACTTGCTCCTCTTATTATTGCGCCATAATTCGATTTGTCCTGGAGGAAAACGAATCTAAGTTTTTTCCATCATCATACCCACTGTGAAAGAATCTATACGGACACCGTATGTGGTATCATAATTGGGGTCACCAGAATTCAGATTTTCTAAATGTTTTTTCAACTGTTGACTCAATCCGCTCGTGATTGTGACACACAATTGGTTAAATGGCATCGGTGGAGATGTGCGAGTTTGATGATATTGGCGGTGTATTCAACATTGCCAGATAATTGGGGGCTACTTCGTCTTCATCACCATCCAATGATACAAAATCGTCGGCAGAACTGTCCGTTTTCATAGGTTTCCTAGATGATTTCATAACACTCGGCTCTTTTCCCGACATCGGTGTGGAATAATGCGTAGGTTGTGTAATCATAGACTTGACTGGTTTTTCATCGATACTCTTCACCATAGATGATGTAGTTGCAATATTATCACCCACAGAAGTTGCAGCTTAAAAAGCCTTCAATGGTTTTGTTATAGGTTCATACATCTTCTCAATTACCATTTGAGTATCCATACGATCACTCTTGAGGCTTCTGAACTTCTTCCTCACTGAATCGGTTGCTTATATGAGTTCACGTTTTAGGATGATTTCAGATTTCGTCCTGAAACTGTTTTCATAAGATGTAGCCATTGTCGCATCTGAAGATTGAATGAATCGAATTCTACTGACATGTCATGGATATATGAAATTATCGAATCCTTTTCTATAGCGTCCCTCATGAATCTCACTATCTTTATCGATAACAAGAAACCCATATTTACTTGTCCAACTTTGTGCTCACATATCCTGGAATTGTTTGAAAGTCACATCTGGAGATACGTTATCGGAAAAAATTTGATGTAGATTCATGTCATCTTGTTTGAACATCACTGTGAAGTTTAAGTTATCACGGATCAGCTGCTTGGGAACTCTGGAATATGTTTGTGCCAGATAGAAGCAATCCACACTCGCCCCAAAGAGAAATAAGATCTGATAACATCCTGTTTTTCACGAATAACATCATCAAATATAAAAATGCTATCAGATTTTGCATCGCTCGGTTCTACTATGTCAACATAATTATCGGAAGTGTGGAATCCCAACCCCCTGATCGGCTTCAACACCTTCCGCAGATACTCATACTCTGGTAGATATAGTGATTTTGAGTAGAGGTAAATATTGGCAAATCGTAAACCATTAGATGGACCAATTATGAGGCTGTGCACCGTGTTTGGAAATAATGCACCATGTCGCCGTTGCGTAATTGCACCATTTCCCAATCCCACCTTCCCATCAAAATTATCCATATTGAACACTTCTGACTGCTGGACAATCCGCATCGTATGACGGTCGAATGATATATAAGGAAGCGCAACACATATTCACACCATTTATATTATGAGTGTGGCACACTGCACATCGATTGCGAAAAAAATAAATCAATGAAATGTGGAGCAGGGCTTGTCAACAACCTTATTGATAAACTACCATTCGAATTACATATTCCCGGTGGTTATCAATATTGTGGGCCTGGAACAAAACTACAGAAGAGATAAGCTCGAGGTGATCTGGGGATAAATCAACTTCATAGAGCCTGCAAGGAACACGATATAGCGTATCTCAAGCATCCAAACGATTTAACTGCTAGGCATTCAGCTGATAAAAGATTGGAAGAAGCTGCCTGAGAAAGAGCTAAATCGAAGGACGCTAACGTGGGTGAAAAGACAGCATCCTGGTTAGTAACCAACATAATGAAAGGAAAGAGGCATTATCGTATGGGGTGTAAAGATTAGAACGGTGGGTTGAATAGACACCGAGTTTCAAGAGAGATGAATAATCGAAGCGTATCAGGAAAATTGCTTTTGGTTCTGGTATAGTCAACAAGGTTCGCAACGTAATACGTCAAATGGGTAAAAAAGGCGATATCGTACGAAATTTGAATAAAACGTCACTTATGGCGATTGGAGCTGCTCAAAAATTCGTGAAGATGGGTGGTGGAAAAAAAAATCCGGACACCCAGAATAACACCAATCCCAAAAGTTGATGGAATCCTTCCACTCATACCAATTTTTGCAGGCTTATCAGCGTTAGGTAGTTTGGCTGCAGGGAGCGCTAGTATATCACGCGCTATTCATTCGACCAAAGAGAGTAAGGAGCAACTTGCCGAATCAAATCGTCACAATAGACATATGGAGGCGATTGCTCTCAGAAAAGTTGGTAGCGGTGTTTATCTGAAACCGTATAGAAAGGGATTAGGTATCTATTTGAAGCCCCAAAATTCAAAAAACTAGATGAATTACCTTGGGGGCCTTTAACAGACATTGATCTATTGAATTACATAGATGAAATGAAAGTTCCACACTTCCGAGGTATATTCATGAGAAATAGCCTACCAAGGTCTGCCCCACACCCCATTGAATCAGCTATTATAAATCTAGATAGTGCTCAAGGTAGAAGTACACACTGGGTTGCATACAAGAAACGCAACATAGCAATGAACTATTACGATAGCTATGGCGATTAACCTCCACCACAGGAGTTGTTGGAATATTGGGAGAGGGGTTTGAAACCTCCGAATACCATCAAAATCACATATAACTACGAGCGCCATCAAGATTACAACACAGTCTGGTGTGGTCATTTGTGCTTGAGATTTCTCTCGACGAACAAAAAAATCAAAAACAGTCGCAGTGAAAAAGGATAGAAAAAGCATCAAACAAATGGGTCACTCATTATCGGCTTACTCAAGAATGCATTCCTTGCTGAAGATGAGTAAAAAACAACTTGCAGACATGTCGAAAGAAGTTCTCATCGGGTGTGCTTCACAAGAAATTGCTTTAGTGTGGGATATCCTGCCTGAAAAGTTACAGAGTGATCCAGATATTTCATAATATCTATTTTGTGAGGAACATCACGGTGAAGAGGGTGGCAGACCACACAATGGTGACGTCAATGATGGGCCAGTGCCAAGAAGAATATTTTGCTGTTATTGTCAAATCAATGATGTAAATGTGGCAACTAATGATAAATTTGATGTTAATACTTCATCTTCTGGAAATAGCGGCATTATTCATTGCTGCATGCAACAATAAGGTTGTTGTTGCATATATTGACGTTTGCCATCATATGCCGCCGTCGTTTTTTTCTTCGAGATACCATGTCACAATCGTTCACCATATCTGGAGATCGCAGTGTTCTGAGTGTCGACTTTAACCTGGCCAATGAACTTACCTACGGTTTGAGGTTGCATGGTTTTTATTCATACAACTCTATACTCAATAAAGATGGGAAGAATAATCGTTTGGATATTTGGGTGAGATCAGGAGCTACGGTTACCCATCGAGTAGTCTTTATACCACCCGGTGTCTATGAAATAGATAAAATCAATAAAGCTCTACAGAAAGGTTTCGCAAGATTAGAACCGCTAGATGACCGAAACATTGACGAAATATTTTCTCTCCATGCTAATAATAATACTCTCGAATGTGAACTGAAATGCATGCATGAGGTGGATTTGACATTCGACAATTCTATTGCAAGTGTGTTGGGATTTGAGGCGAAAAAATACTCACCGAACGTGTTGCATGAATCCACAGAGCCTGTAAATTTGATAAAAGTGCGCCTCATAAGAGTGGATTGTAATATTACCACAGGAGCATTCCTGAATGGTTAGGAGGTGCATACGCTATATGAGTTCGATATTGATGTGGAGCCTGGATATAAACTGTCAAAGGAGCCACAAAATATTATATATCCACCCATCAGCCCCGCTGGACGTCAGTTCATCGACAACATTACACTGCGGATATTGGACGATACTAGCTTTCCAGTTGATTTTCGAGGAGAAAAAATCATCGTGAAGCTTGAATTGAAACATATTGCTTAAAAATCGGATATTTTGGAAGGAACATGGGATTTTGTTTCAGAAACCAATCAAAACGTACTTTGCTACCTGATACCAACACTCACCGTCAGAAAACCAATAAGAAGGGTGGAACAACTGGTAAAGGATTCATTCGAGCTGAGCTACCCGGACGAGTTAGACATATATTGTCTGCAAATGATAAACATTCCTTGAAGTCAATTGGTCTCAAGCTGCGGCGATAAACAGCGAGAAAATGGTTGCTACAATCTCAATCAATCCGCAATTGGAAGTATTCGATGAACCAATTTTGGATCATTCGATCATAAGCCTACATGAGCACACATACAAACCATATGGTTCACCATCATTCAATAATTCAGATGAAGTAAGGATTGCAATCAATTTCCAAGATCTAATTCTCGACGTTTCTGAGAGCTATATCTACATCGAGGGGAAATTCACACCCAATGATCTCACTAAAACCTGCTATTTGTCGAATAATGCTTTGTCATTTCTATTCGACGAGATACGATATGAAATGGGTGGTGAACAAGTATGTATGGTTCGAAAACCAGAACCACTACTATGAAAAGTATAGTGTCATATGGTGAGGCGAATGCGAAATTCCTAGGAACAGTCGGATGAGGCCTCGATAATAAAAAACAGGAAATTCTGGATGAAACAAGTCACGTTTTCAGTGGTGAATTACCGCTCAAGTATCTGATGGGGTTTGCCGAAGAGTATTGTAACGAAGCGCTTTTCGCTAGCTTCATTACTAGACGGTTACCTGACCAGAATTTTGTTATAATATATTAGAATATCGTTCCAGGCTGATTTAGAGTAATTTTTGATTTTATTCAACTCCAGTAAGTATACACCCTGTATACTACTCTCTCCGCGTTTGTTCGATTTTCCATGCTTTTCTGGTTTTTGTGCTAGTACCGGCAAAATCGTGTGACGAGAAATATCGCCTGACCAGTTTGGACCAATCAGAATCGAGTCCTTGACAAAGTTTTTCTGAGCACATGAATACCAGGGAGACCCTGGAAGAGGGATTCGATTTCAGAGTTTGGTTTAGTTTAGTTCAGGAGTTGAGTTGAGTAGTTAAGTTCAAGCGATCTAGTTGAGTTCAGTAGTTCAGTTCGAGAGATCTAGTTGAATAATTCCTGTTTAATACTTCTTTTATCAACCGGGCCGGAGAGTTTACCTATAATTTCTTATGCTTTTTTTTGCTTGTAAACCTGAACCGCGCTAAATGAGTGCTCCAGCCTGCAGTCGATTCCACCCAGTTGCCGCAACCAGAGTAAGCATTATATTTCGCTGATTAACGCTAGGGCCACAAGATCAAATAAGTTCTGTTCAATTATTTGCATCCGATTCACAATATCCGAAAAATCGTTAATTTTCTGTCCTCGAAGATTTTTGATTCTGATATTATTATTGGGAACAGTCTTTGAGGATAGAGATCACAAATTAAACAAATTTCCCAGAAGGTTTTGTTTCACGTAATTTATTATGAGGATCAGCCTTCTGTGATATCCAGTGTAACAGTAGCGCGTATTTGTAAGGGCTGTGAAAATTAACTTCAGCAATAGTCTTATGTGCAAATCATTTTATCGAACTTATCCTGATCATATAAAAGCTCGCTTGCATCGCTTTCCTGCTTGTTTATTTCGCTTTGCTTTCCCGATGTGTCTGATTTTTTTTATGCTAACGAAATAATATCTAAAACCTGTGGCTGCCTGTAATTTTTCTGGTTGAGGTGAAAGAAATTCGCTTTATATATAATTTCTGCAAGTTTGACGGCTATATTCACGTTTATATTCCTGATGTATATCTATCGGGTCGGCTCGTAAAAATCAGCTGGAATTTGTCAATTTCGATTCCCGGCTTAAGGCTATATGTAATTTTGTGTATCATTTTATATTTTCCTGAAAATTCGTTTGTTCACCTGTTGATTTGGATAATCTCGTGCCTGTAATAAACTGAATAAAACGATCCCGAGTTTTATTGAGTGTGAATGGCGAATTTCCTATTAATTTTGCCTGTAGATTCTTGAACTAAATAGGAAGTCACAACCTAAAGATCTCCAGTAAAACCGTGATATAACCAAATTCCGTTAATAACATCTGTAGAGTAGCTTGTAATCCAGAATAACCTAAGAGAGAGTAATTAAAGCCTACCCTTCCTTAGTATACTTGTAACCAGTCTAACTATCTGACCCCTGGTTTACACAAGGGGGTACATTGTACTTAGTTATTTTGTATCTCTTTTCCACTGACAGCTACCTAGGGCCTTCCAACGAACCATAAGTTCTGGAAGCAAGTGGAGCATACCACATTATAAAAAAAAACTGGCGCCCGAGGCTACCGATCAGACAGATCTAGTTCCTGGGCCCCCTTGTAAGGTTCTATACCCCAATTTAGACCCTTACAAATTGTCGGCCCGAGCAGGGACCTGAGTTAGAAAATTTGAGTTGTAGAGATCTGTGTCCGGAAAACCCGTGAAAACCGAGTTCAAAATTCTTCATACTACCTGAATTCTGAAAACCGGTGAAAACCGTCATTTGACCAGAATTCCGAGAGATACCTGCTTCTTGTTATCAATAACCTGTTAATTCGGATTAATTCGCTATTAGATATACTGAAATCAAAAATCTTGTGAAAAATACCTGATTTTGAGAAAGTGAGTAGTACCTGTATATTAATATTCTTTCAACAACAAGGCAAAATCAAATCGATTCACCTGGGAAATTTCACACTCACCGAAATTAGGATTCAAATATAAAAAGAAAATTCTCATAAAAACCAGAATACCAACCCTGTTATTTTACTGTACAGTATATATCATTTCATTTTTATTATTCATTGTTGCAAATACCTGAAGTGAAAATTCCTGATATAGATAAACCAGATTATTGGAAAACCCTGTAGAAATAGTGGATATCTGATTTTTGGGAAACATATATTAGCAAATACCTACCTGATTTTTGGGAAATCTTATCTGGTTTGAACTTTAATAAATTGCTATCAAATACAACACAATATAAAATCAAATCAGTCCTGAACTTTTGGGCACTTTTAACCAAAAGAGATTTTTCACCAACATAGCACAATAACAAGATCACTGCAAAATTTTCCAGTAGAGCCTTTTCAACCACTTTTGAACTTCAGCTGCCTGTGAATATCAGTGTTGAATTTATTTGCCTGTGTACCATTTTTGAGCTTTAGATTTTTTCTGATTTTTCCCAAGAATTGCTCAAGTACCTATTTGCTGATAGTCAAATTTCCTGATAATCAATTTCAAACTGCTTTCATCACCAGTGATAGAATTCTACCTGCCAGTAACTGGGTTTTGCTTTTGATTTTCTGAAATTCTATAGGAACCTGGTAACCTGCATGTCTTCGTTGGTTTTTCAATTATACTTGATTTTTCAAAAGTAGTTAGACTTCAGGAATTTCCTGATAACTTTGATCAAACATTTTATTTTTCTGAAAATTTTTTTTGCACATCAACCAGTTGAAGGTCCAGAGATTTGATTGTATCAGTATTTGCTATATTTTGTCAAGAGTTTTATTCCCCCTGAGTCCTGACAGGTCCTGAAATCAAGGAAAAGTGAACAATAAAGGTTTTCAGAATCCAGTTTATTGATTGTACCTGATTGAATAGAAAATGTCTCAAGATAAACTGTACTGTGATAACCCGAATCAGCTGTTCATACCACCAGAACAACCCCGGAATAGTAGGCCATCCTCTCCTGACCCAGATAGGGAATACAGTGATGATTACTTCACAACCCTAGAGCCTAGAGTAGGTTGGGTCTATCGCTTGAAGAAACCTGATCTGGAGGAAGAGCTAAGCAGGTATGGTTTAGCTACTGAAGGGACTGTGAGTGAACTCCGGAAACGTTTGATGTGGTTCCTGAGGGAAGAACTTCCCAAGCTGATAGGGTTCAAACATCAGCATTCAGAATCGGCCCCTAAAGTTTCCTGAACACAAACCGAAGTAAATAACCCGACGAACCAGACAAACCCTCCGGACCCCCGCATAATAATATTCCACCTGGTAATAGTGGTAATACTGAAACTGGAAGTACTGGAACAGCTGATAATCATGTAATGGCAAAACCGCAGTGGCTACAACCACGACCGCCGTTGCCAATCCCCGCAACCACGAAACTGAAAACACATCATTGGAATCTACACTTCGATGGAACCAGAGATCCAGTGGCGTTCCTAGAAAGACTTGAAGAAATCGGGGAAGCCGAAAAAGCTAGTCCAGAACAATAACTGGATGTGTTGCCGGAATTATTGCAAGGACGAGTACTCTTATGGTACCGCTGCAATATAAGATTCTGGAATTCTTGGTCGTCCTTTAAGTAGATTTTTCAGAAATCATATTTTCTCATTGGATACCAGGATGGCTTGGAAATGGCAATAAGCCGAAGACTTCAAAGAGACACTGAACCTGCCATGGATTATGTGGTAGATTTACAAACTCTGATAAGACGTCATGGAAGTCTTGAGCCCGCTCAAGAATTAGCCTGGCTATACCGAAATCTTCTCCCAGATTACCGTCAATACATCAGACGGAATGATTTCTTCGATGTCCCTTCCTTGATTTCCTTAATCTTCGAATTCCAGCAGTTGCGTGGCGAGATCCGCCGAATGTACTACCGGAACCAGACTTCTACTCCCCCGGTTCGAATGTCCTACCCCGAACCGCCACCAGTCACTCGACCGATACCAGCCAGCCAACCTCTGACCAGTAGACCGCCACCGAGGGCCATCCTGCCCCCGAATCCAAATACTCCGGTTATGACACCAGCAGCCGGACAACCGGCATACAACCGTGGAAGTACCTGTTGGAGATGTGGACAGTCTGGACATCAACGAGCAGATTGTAGAAATGCCTTCAAGCTATTCTGCTCCAGGTGTGGCCGTGAAGGAGTCCTATCGAGGGATTGTTCCTGTGCCCAGCCGGAAAACTCAACCGGAGCCCGCCCGAACCGAGGACAGGCCGGCTCCAGCAATTGACTCCTTGATAATATAATTGGCCCTGACTTGACGTTCACATTCGCGTATCTAGACGAAATCATTGTGGTTAGCAAATCTTTCACAGAACACTTGGAACACCTAAAAGTTGTTTTCGATAGGTTCCACGCAGCTAATCTACTAATAAATCCAGAGAAATGCCATTTCGGCAAGCGAGAACTGAAATACTTGGGACATGTAGTTAGTCATGAAGGTATAAAGACCGACCCCGAGAGAGTACGGTCGATACAGGAGATTCCACCTGTTGGAGTTAGACGAATAGGCCCTGTAGAAGAATCTTCAATATCATGTTTCCTTCATATGTTCGTCTGTTTTTACAAAAAAAATGGGTTGTTGTTATTTACTGTCAATTGAGAATTAATCTGATAATTTATGCCAGATAAAAACATAATAATTCAACATCAATAAAATCAATATACAGAATCAATATACAGTCCACAAATTCAATACTTTTAATACATTGAGCGTCGAAACATTGGTCCTTCGAGCTGGATTTGGAATCGGATAATTATATCTGAAGAGGACGAGGAGGTGTCGAAGAAATCAGATTCAATTGCTGGGTTAAGGTCAGACATCCATTCCTCAACGGTTCCTTCATTCAATTATCCCCTTCCTAACCAATATCCTTTATTCCAACCTCTTATCCTTCGAGAGTTGAGAGTCATAGATCAATTTGTTCTAATTCAGTTGAAATGGCAGAAAATTTGAATATGTTAAAATTGAGACGAGGTCAAATCATAGGGAAACTTACTCGTTTTCAAACGTTTCTCCAATCATTAGATATAAACAATTTAGATGAAAATCAAATTAATCAATTAGACTTGAGAATTCATAATATTGAATATACTCTTAATGAATTTGATAGAGTTCAATTCGAAATAGAACCAATTGAGCAAGATATCATTGAAAATGATGATAGAGAAATGTTTGAAAATATTTATTTCAAATTAATGACAGATGCAAGGAGGATTTCAAAAGAATGTCACAGAATAAATAACGATGTGAATTTAACATCAGATGATCAATCAATATTGAATCCAATTACTACTAACAATATAAATCATACGTGAAATTGCCCACTATAAAATTACCAATTTTTTGAGGTGATCATCAAGATTGGCCAGAATTTCGTGATACATTCAATGTTTTGGTGGATGAGAATACTTCATTTTATTATTTGAAGTCATCCCTGAAAAAGGATGCATCAGAAATTGTCAAATCAATTGAAGTAACCTCAGCTAATTATGATATAGCCTGGAAAATACTCATTGAAAGATATGAAAATAAAGCTCTTATGATTCATAACCATATCAAAGCAATTTTTGAATATCCACAAATGCAGAGAGAATCGCATACAGATTTGAGGCAATTATATGATTCTGCCATCAAGCATTTACGTTCTTTAAAATCTTTGGGAGAAAAAACGGAAGAATGGGATCGGTTGATTATATTCATTTTATGCACTAAATTTGATAACACAACTAGACGTGACTGGAAATCTGAAAAATATGAGAAAGATTTGCCGACTATGCAAGATTAGAATGCAATAAATTACCTTATAACAAAAAGAATTCCAGTCATAGTCTAGTATCTAGTGATAAATATTGTAATTTTTGTGACGGACCCCATTTAATCTACAACTGCAGTTCTCTGTTGCAACTCCCAATCGAACAACGCATTGCAGAAATAAAAGGCAAGAAACTGTGTTTGAACTGTTTCAAAACATATCATTCTTCTTGGAATTGCAAAGCAAAAAGATGCATAAAATGTAACATGCCTCACAATTCACTCATTCATATAAATTTTCCGAAATCACATGATGACAGATTGGTAAATGTCACATCCCAACAAACTTAAAGTGAATCGTCAAATGAACAGCATCAAACTCAAATTGATAACTCATCCAATTCAAACCGCATTGCTTCCATAAATGAATCGATAAATTGCAAGGTTTCAGCCTTTCGTAAAAAAGGTAATTCAGAATATTATGATTTGAATGAAAATGGTGCAAAAGAATTTGTTCAGGTACTGCTTTCAACAGCCTTGGTTCATGTCATTGTTGGAAAAAAGAAATATATAGGGCGTGTTCTTCTAGATGGAGGATCACGAAGTAATTTCATTACAGAAAGTTTCTGTGAAAAATTGAATATCGAAAAAATAAAAATCAATCATTTAGTCAAGGGTGTAGGACAAGTAGCCATGAACTTGACAGAACAACTGAATATTAGTATCAATTCAAGACAGGGTAATTTTTCGTCAAATTTGAGTTGTTTAGTTATTCCAAAAATAACAGAAAAATTACCAAGAATATCATTCGTTAAAAAGATTGTTTCCATTCCAAATGGTTTTTTCTTAGCTGACACTTCTTTCAACACAGCCAATGAAATCGACATATTATTAGGTTCGCAAATTTTTTGATCTATTCTGACTTCCGGACAATTGAAATTGGGTAAAAATATGCCCATTCTCCAAAATACGGAGCTAGGTTGGGTAGTAGCTGGCAATTTGTCATATTCTAATTGTCTTCATCATATATCATCTATAAATAATCTCCTCACTGAAAGCGATGAATCAATAAATACTGAAATTTCAAATAAAATAATGTCGCAAGACGAAAAATATTGTGAAACATATTTTAAGGAAACCACCAAGCGTTAAAAGGCTACTGGTAAGTTTATAGTTAAAATACCTTTCAGAGACTCGGTTGAATTATTGGGAGATTCTAGAAAAATGGCATTGAAGAGATTTTTTCTTTAGAACATAAATTGATGAAGGATAAATCATTACAGAAGGATTATTCAGCTGTTTTGAAAGAATATGAATATCTTGAACACATGACAGAAATCGTAAATGAAAAATCAAGTGAAAAAGAATATTTTTTGCCTCACCATGCCGTTTAAAAGGCATCTAGTATCACAACTAAATGTCGTGTATTACAGAGAGATTTATTTTCAATTCTATTGAATTTCAGTACTCACAAATATGTACTCACTGCTGATATTTCCAAAATGTACAGAATGGTTTTGATTGATTCTTCCCAGAGACGTTTTTAGAAAATATTTTGGCGTACTGATCCCAACCAAAAATTGAAAATTTTCCAACTTAATACCGCAACATTCGGAACCTCTTCAGCTCCATATCTTTCTATCAAATGTTTGATGCAACTAGCTGAAGAAAATAAAGATAAATTTCTACTAGCTAGTAGAGTAATAACTGAACATTTTTATGTTGATGATTTGTTGACAGGAGCTGATTCAGTAGAAAATTTGATGACAATTTAAAAAGATGTTTCAATGATTTTATCTAGTGCTGGTTTCGAGTTGAGAAAATGGTTGTGAAATGATCACACTTTATTGAATGAAATATCAATCAATCGAGATTTAGAAGCCAACATTTCAGAAATTGGTAATGAAAATAATAAAACTTTAGGTATATATTGGAATCCGTCAGCAGATGAAATTCGGTTCAAGATTGGTGAATTCAAAAATGATAATATAGTTATTACCAAACGTCAAATATTATCGATAATATGCCAAATATTCGATCCTCTAGGACTTGTGGGTCCTGTTATAATTATTGCAAAACTTATTATGCAAGAATTATGGAAATTAAAAACAGGATGGGATCAAAATGTTCCACAAAATATTTTCTCGAATCGGTTGAGATTTCAGCGTTAACTAATTCAGCTGAATAACTTCAGGATACCAAGATGTTCTGTAATAATAAATAAATGTTTGATTGAACTTTATGACTTCTCTGACGCTTCAAGAAAGCCATATGGGGCTTGTATTTATATAAGGTCAATTGATTCAAATGGAATTATATTATCTAACATACTTTGTGCTAAGTCACGAATAGCTCCTTTGAAACAATTATATATTCCAAAATTAGAATTATGCGGAGCCCTTTTATTAGCAAACCTAGTAGATAAAGTGGTTCAATCATTCGATATGAAAGTCACCAAACAATGTTATTGGACCGATTCAACTATCACCTTATGTTGGATCAAAGGTGATCATTCAAATTTGAAAATCTTTGTTGCCAATAGAGTTACTGAAATTACTTCAATCACAGATCCAGATGACTGGAATTATGTCAAAACTGATGAAAATTCCGCGGACATTATTTCGCGAGGAATGTATCCTGAATCATTGAAAAATTCTTATTTATGGTGGCATGGTCCCTCTTGGCTGATTAAAGAAAATAAATTTTGGAATAATGAAAAAATAGAATATGATTTTGATGTTCCAGAACAGAGACACATTGTTATGTCATTGCTAATTTTTTCAGAAAACAATTTTATAAAAAGTTTAATCTCACAATATTCTTCATTTCAAAAATTACAAAAGGTATTTGCCTATATTTTGAGGTTCACAAAGAATTGTAAAAGACAACAGAAACAATTTGGTCCACTTATTCCTGAAGAACTTGGAATGTCATCATCAATACTGATTAAAGCCGTACAAATTGAATCTTTTAAAGAAGATTATAATAATCTTTCTTCCGGTCAACCGATTTCAAAAAAGAGCAAAATATTATCTTTGAATCCGTTTATTCATGATTCTCTTGTTAGAGTAGGTGGTAGAATGAAAATTAATCAAACTTTGCTTTTCGAAGAAAAACATCGAATAATATCACTAAATAACAATAAACTTACCGATTTGATTTTGAAAAATGAACACATACGATTAATGCACTGTGGTGTACAACAATTGCTTTTTTCCATAAGACAAAAATTCTGGCCTCTATCTGCGAGAAACGCATGTAAGAAAATAGTGAAGAGTTGTGTACGATGTGTTGAAGTTAGACCTAAAGAATTAACATATCTCATGGGGAGTTTACCAGAATGCAGGGTAAATTGCTCATTTCCTTTTCAAAATGTTGGTGTGGATTATGGTGGTCCATTTTCCATCAAAGATAGAAAACTCCGTGGTGCTAAAATCATCAAAGGTTTCGTATGCCTTTTTATTTGTATGAGCACAAAGGCAGTGCATTTAGAGCTAGTGACGGATCTCACCACCGAAGCATTTCTTGCAGTTTTAAAACGGTTCATCAATAGGCGAGGAAAACCTAGCAATATTCATTCAGATAACGGTTCTTATTCCGTTGGGGCCAATAATGAAAATGAAAAAATATATTCATTTCTCCAGAAAGAAAATAATTTGATAGTAAATAAACTTGTTGAGGAAAAAATTAAATGGCACTTTATTCCAGCAAGATTTCCTACATTTGGTGGAATTTGGGTAGCTGGTATAAAGAGTGTGAAATTTCATTTGAAAAGGGTTTTAGGAAATAATTCATCTACATATGAAGATTTTTTAACTGTTTTGGTACAAATTGAGGGAATTCTCAATTCTCGACCCCTATGTCCATGATCCTGAAGATCTTACTGCCTTAACACCTGCCCATTTCCTGATTGGTCGACCATTCACTACATTCCCAGAACCTGAAATCAAACATGTTCCTGAAAACCGTCTCAAGAAATTCCAGCATTTACAATATGTGATACAACACATATGGGCACGATGGCAGAAAGAATACCTGAATGAACTACGAACTCGTGTCAAATTGAGAGAAAATTCAAATCATCTCCTGAAAATTGGTTCATTAGTTCTCATGAAAAATGACCAAGCTCCAGTTTCCACTTGGCAACTTGGTAGAATAATATCACTCCACCCTGGGAGTGACGGAGTCGTTCGTGTTGTGGACATCAAGGTACAGGATGGTGTTTTTCGCCGTGTTGTTACCAAAGTATGTGTGTTGCCAATTGACACATAATCAAGTGATGCTGATTGAAAATTCGTTGAAAGCAGATCTTTCAAGGCGAGCAGAATGTTGGAGTTAGACGAAATGGCCCTGTAGAAGAATCTGCAATATCATGTTTCCTTCATATGTTCGTCCGTCTTTATATAAAAAAATGAGTTGTTGTTATTTACTGTCAATTGAGAATTAATCCGATAATTTATGCCAGATAAAAACATTATAATTCAACATCAATAAAATCAATATTCAGTCCACAAATTCAATACTTATATTACATTGAGCGTCGAAACACCACCACCTGAGAACCTCCGAGCATTGAGGGGATTCTTGGGAGTAACCTCCTGGTACAGACGATTTATAGAGGACTATTCTCGCATCGCTGTCCTGCTAAATCATCTATTGAGGAAAAAGGTGAAATGGGAGTGGACGGAAAGCCAAGAAAAGGCTTTCAATTCCCTAAAACTGGCCCTTACTCGTGCCCCGGTACTGATAAACCCAGATTTCACGAAGATATTCTACTTGCAAACTGATGCCCCAGATGTAGGATTAGGAGCCGCACTGATACAAAAAATAGAAGGTCATGATCGTGTGATAGCGTACACCAGCAGATCTCTAAATGACGTAGAAAGAAAATATTCCGCCACGGAAAAGGAGTGTGCCGCAATCGTTTTTGGCATCCGGAAGATGAGAGCATACCTAGAGGGATATCACTTCGTGGTTATTACAGACCATCAAAGTCTACGGTGGATTAATTCCATCTATTCACCCACTGGAAGAATCGCCAGGTGGGCCCTAGAGTTGCAGCAGTACGACTATGAGGTGAGGTATCGAAAAGGAGTCCAAAATAAAGTAGCGGATGCTCTGTCTCGGCAACCTACAGCTCCGCCGACGGATACGGAAGAAACCGAGGTACTATTCATTGAGGAGGCTGAGGAATGTAATTGGTACCGTCAGAAATTTGAAGAAGTACAGAAGGACCCAGAAAAACACCCAGATTTTTGCACTAGCGAAGGAAGGCTCTACCACCACTACTGGAACCGGAACTCAATAAACGAGCCAGAATTCACAGACCCGTGCAAAGTTTGCGTACCAGGTTCGATGAGGAGGCGTATCATGCAAGAGAATCACGATGCTCCAATAGCCGGGCATCTAGGGTTAGCAAAAACAATTACGAAGATTTCACGAAAGTACTACTGGCCGAGGATGACGAAAGAAATCGCCAGGTACGTTGAAAGCTGTATCATTTGTCAGCAGTTCAAACCACTCCGAAGACAAATTCCTGGAACCATGCGTCCAGCAACCTACAGTGGCCCATGGGACACAGTGTTCGTTGATATAGTGGGTCCGCTTCCCCGTTCAAAACAGGGAAATTTGTATCTCATCGTCTTTCTGGACAAATTTACTAAGTGGGTGGAATGTAAACCTGTGAGGGTCGTCACAGCAAAAGTTATCTGTGAAGCTATGAATGAAAAGATATTCACTTCTTTCGGTAGATCCCGTATTATCATCACCGATAATGGCAGACAATTCGTAAGCTCGGAATTTAGGAAACTATTGGAATCCTATGGCGTGCAGCATAGGCTTACCCCGCCATACTCCCCACAGTGCAATCCGGTAGAAATAACTAATCGGGTACTGAAAACCATGATCGCCCAGTATACCACAGGAGAACAACAAAATAGGGATAAATGGTTGCCTGAGCTCAAATTCGCAATCAATACTGCCATGAAGGAATCCACGGGATACAGTCCCGCCATGTTGAATTTCGGAAGAGAACTTATACCACCAGGACTTCAAATACTAGACGACCATCCAAACCCCGAACCGTTGGAACCCGAATTACAGCATGATAGACTGCAGAAATTCTCCGACCTGCATGAGCTGGCCGGAGCTAATCTATCCAGAGCATCAAATCAACAAGCGAAATAATATAATCTCCGACGACGCGCCTGGTCATCATGACTGGGTGAGTTAGTGATGGTCCGGACCCATTATGTATCCTCAGCTGCTCAAAATTTCACAGCCAAACTAGCTCCAAGGTTTTCTGGTCCCTTTCGAGTTATCAGAATCGATTCTCCCGTTATTTTCCGTTTACGACCAATAAATGGGGGTCGAATAATAACTGCACACGTCAAAGACATAACACCTGCTTATTGACCGTCTGGTCAGCAGTATACGCCTGTACAAAGCCGAGAACAGTGCAGGTAAGGTACGTCATGTTCAAAGAACGACGTACGTGAAGGAAATTTAGGAAACGAAAAAAGAGACAGCACGCGTATTGACCAAAACATGCAGCGAACGATCCGAAGTCCAAAGACTGGCGGGGAAGACACTCTGGCGCAGACACCAAGGAAGACGCTGAGACCTCAAGTGTAAGAAACTCAGCACTCAGCAGACAATAGAATCAATTGATAAGCGGAACTATAAACAAGATGTCGAATCCACTTAGCCGTACCAGCTATATGTACCGCGACGTTGTCGCCAATGTAGAGACAATCTATGATGAGTTGGGAAGGAATCAAAGGTACCTGCAACAACGGGAGCGAATATATCCACCCCGCCTTCAAATCCTCCAGAATATTTTAGTCGTGCCACCAACTGAGGCAAATCGGGAGAGGACAATCGAGGATGGCTCTAATCCAGAGTTGGGAAATGATTTCTCCGATGAGGAATTCGAGGTCGTAGATGCGTGGCCCTCCGATATCGAGCTGACGAACACCCCGATTATGCAGGAAGATGTCGATGACACTTGGGTAAGAATAAGTTTGGAGGGGTCGACTCTGGAGTTGACCGATGACAAAACAATGACAGAGGTGGAAGAGGATTTATTAGGAGACACCCTCGATCATGTGTGCCTTTCAGATAAAATAATAGAGGTAAATAAAGTAGATACTTTCCTGCCGCCCACTGACATACCCATTAGAGTACCCATTAGAGTCAGAAGACACCTGGAAAGACGACGTCGTCAACAGGGAAAGCGACTGGGGAGTAGTGGAACTTAGACCACAACGGGATTACATATGGTGATTTGGATGGAATCCGTTTTTAGTTTTTTTTTTTCACAGTCAAATGGCGATGCGATGACTGATAGAACTTTTGGGCACAGATTTCCCTAATCTGTGGTTTTTGTTTTTGGTTTGGGAAAGATCCCAGGAGTATAAAGTAGTTTGCTTCAGGCAAGAACGTACTTTGAGTTTTTTTACAATGGGAGTTAACATTTATTTGAGTGAAACAAAGTTTCCCTCAGGAAAGTGAGGGGGGTGTGTAAAGAATTCTGTAAATTCGTTCCTGAAAAAGCGATAATAATCGCCACATTTGAAATATCACCCAGTATAGCGCGAGTCTCCAGCGAACACACAATCTCGTTCAAACGCGCAAGATCTAGAGTCGCCGTAGAGGGGGAACCCTGCGACGGCCAGAGCATAGGCGAGAGCCCGAACGAGAACGGCAGTGGAAGAAAACGACTTGAATTGAACAGTTGGACTCTAGAGGTTAACAACTCGGCCCGATATAGCACTCTGAAAAACTTGCCGTTCTCTTGTATTATAATACAAATTATTTTTTAAACGAATAGATTTGAACTAATCTTGTATTTTCTTAGATGGCGAGAGTTCGGGACTTTGTGGCTTGCTAACAAACATTGTTGCGTTCGTTCCATTCCCGAAATAATGATTTTCTGGTTCGTCTTCTGACGACGCGAAATTTTCACTATTCGATCCGCCCAACCGCCCGAGGTTGCCCATTGATAATTTTGAGACGCGTTAGATTTCAGCCTTTCCCGAATTCGTGATTTTCTGGCACATCTTTCTGACGATGCGGAATTTCCACTATCCGATACGCCCAGCCACCCGAGGCTGCCCATTGGCTATTAAACCGAATCAGCGCTTTTCCATTCCCGAAATAGTGATTTTCTGATACGTCATCTGACGACGCGGAATTTCCACTATCCGATCCGCCCAGCCGCCCGAGGCTCCCCATTGGCTATTTGATACCGGATCAAGTTTCTGTCATTACTGGTGTATATTAGAACTCTTGGACCTGATCCTAGGAGCTGAAAGGACAACACGAAGAATCAGAGAAATGATTTCGCAGTACGTGGAGCTTGTTTATTATTTCAAATGTTTTGAGATTAATGACATTTTCGACCTCTCAACATTGTGAATAATAGGAAATATAATTTGAGTTTTGCATTTGAACATCCGTCTTTTACTTTAAGTTGTCTGACTTTTACAAAAGAAACCTGAATCCTGGACGTTCTCATCTGCACTGAGTATATCCTGCAGCAATGAAAACGTCACTGCTGTTGATATTATAAGAAATTGTCAACTGATGACGTGTTCCGTCTAAACTATTTCAGAATTTTTATGTAATATGGTGGAAAATTTTCAAAACTATTATATATGTGAAATGCCACATTTCCATAAAGTATTCGTATTGGAAGACATCAATAGATGGTTATGAATAATAAATGATTTTGAAATATCGAATTTTGATTCCCCATCTACCCCCAGATTCTCTATATATCATTTTTATGCTCTCAGCTTGTGTTGACTGAAGAAACATTCGCCTG
This sequence comes from Chrysomela aeneicollis, assembly GCA_029955515.1. Lineage (NCBI taxonomy): Eukaryota > Metazoa > Arthropoda > Insecta > Coleoptera > Chrysomelidae > Chrysomela > Chrysomela aeneicollis. The sequence continues at coordinate 4,780,883 of JARUHQ010000027.1, read as the reverse complement.
CGCCTGCACCGCCTGCGCCTGCACCTCCGTCTCCATCGGCCTATCCCTTCTACTTGCACTATACCTCCTAGGCCTGCCTGATTGGGATTATAAAATCAACACTGAATAAATTATCAAAAACAATAACAATAACAATCAAATTCGTCTGGGACATCGTCCTGGATCACAATAGACCCTTACAAACTACATTAGGGAAAACTCTACCACCTAACCCCAAATCAGATATCATGAGATTATTTGTCATAACCAGGTGAAGACTCGGTTATTTGCCACTATATGCCTTTAGTGATGAACCTACTGAAGTCACTGAAAACTGTAATGAACCCCAAATAGTGAACATTTAACGAAACTGTTGAAATACTGCTGAGTGGTTGGTTTCACAGTAGATACAGAAGAAAAGTGTTTTGAAAATTTTTTTTTAACCGCCAACTTAGTTACAAAGCAACCCTCGCAGTCTCATAGAGACTTGTATGAGTAAGGAAGACGGGGACCATAGCTTTTTAAGTGTCATCCGAAGCACAACTCGGCTTGTTATCGTTGAGAATCCGAAGGATTGAAATCTAGGCACCAAGAATGTTCGGTTGGTCACCTATCTCCTTCCGCTAAACGATGCTACAGAAATAAATAAAATTTGTGATAGCCCAGCCGGGATTCGAACTCGGAACCTCTTGACTATAAGTCAGCGATACATGCACTCGACCACCAACCCAGATCCAGATCCAGTTTTTCTAAAAACTCTGCTAGTACTCAAGAAATCATTCAGCCCAAGGAAGAATCAATCATTCCTGCTGTCATAAATACCATGAATCACATAGCATTACTATACTGCTCCTGTTTATTATCTATCCCAATGTATATGAAATTTTTCAGGTACAATGAATTGAATCTATACAGTGAAAAAAACTGTTACAAAGACAACCGATAAACATGGTGAATTGTCTAAATCGATTGAAAAAAAGTATTTGGCATTGAAGATGGGCAAGTCTGAGGATGATGCCGCTCTTCAGAAGATATTCCAACCTCTGACAACACCTCTTCAAGATATCGCCAGTACATCTGAAGGAATTCGAGAAAAACTTGATGGGTCATTTCCACCGCCAAGAAAGCAGATTAAAAAGAACATTGAACAAGAAACAAAGCAGAAGGAGAAGGAAAAACCCAATTTAGATGAAACAATTTTTTCACCTCTTGTGGACATAACTGAAACCGGCGACGACGCAAGGGGATAAAGTTGTTGGAGGCTGTCGCTTTCCCGGCATTCCAGGGCATCAATTGCTATTCTACAACGATCCAGACTATGCTAAAGATGATGGTGCTCAATATAAGAAAATACTTACACTCACCAAGGCTCATCAGAATACTCTTGGAAACATGAAGGGTTCGAGTAAATTTAAATACAAGGAAATTATATGAGTTGGTTGACCGCTTGAAATTGCTCATCGCCTCACAGCAGGCTGGAAATACATCTACATCAAAGTACAACGACAATGAAATTGTAGCAATCATAAATGAACTGAAAGAGGCTGACATAATGCCTAAAACGTGCTCGGAACGTGGGTGAAACGTGGGGGAAACGTGGGTGAAACGATGGTGAAACGTGGGTGAAACGTGGGTGAAACGTTGGTGAAACGTGGGTGAAACGTGGGTAAATCGTGGGTGAAACGTACGTAGCGTTTTCTTCACGCTTCCGTCACGTCTTTTCATGTTTATTTTCACATTTTTTCACGTTTTCCTCACGTTTTTCCCGCGTTATTTCACGCTTTTCTCGCGTTTTTTTTCATGACGAGTATACGAATATATTTATTTATTTATTTATTAATTTATCTTGCAGAAACAAACAGTCATAGCCTAATAACATGTTTCTAGGTTATTCTGAATATATAAAGCAGTTAAATATGACAACATTAATAACAATAATAAATAACTAAAAATATATTCGAAGATTAATTATTATTACCGACTGATAGGAAGGCAAGTCACACCAGACATCATGAAATTTCACCAATAATTTATAGTATTTCTCAATTTGGCTTTAAAATTAGTAATTGAGGTATCGAAAATACCATACCTTATGGTGTCTGAATATTTATTATATATTCTGCAGAATCAATTGATTGAAATATCATATTCATTTATTTAAAAGGAAATTTGTCGTGGTCGAACTCCTGGTGGCGGTACATAAAGGAATAAGCACTATCTACCAGACCATTCAATGATTTAGTAAGGAATGTTAAGCTTATGAGGATTCTCCTACGTTCAAGAGTTTCTAGGCAAAGTTCTGCTCTTAAAGGACCATAAGATGTAAACCCAGGAGACTTCTTTCATTTCTTGTAATGAAGATATTTTATGATTCTATTTTGTATTGTTTCTAACATTCTTTTCATGTTTTGTAGTCCTGGATCCCATATAGTACAAGCATATTCTATCTGACTTCGAACAATTGTGATCAATACGTGTTTAATAATATTTGTATCTGTGAATTTTCGTGTGCTTCGTTTCAAGAAACCGAACAACTTATTAGCTTCTTTCACAATATTCTGAAAATGTAGATTGTACTTGAAGTCACTTTGAAACAACAAACCAAGGCCACATATTTCGTTGACTCTTTCTAAAATAGTGTTCTGCATTATATAAATGAAATTGTGTCGAGTTTAGTTCCGAAAGAACGTAACATTTATATAGATTGAATAATAATTTATTTTCCAATGACCAATTTGATATGCGATCCAAATCATTCTGCAGTTCAAAGTAATCATTGAGGTCCTGAACTTTCTTATATATCTTGAAATCATCAGCATACAATAGGCAGTTAGATGAAATACGTTTTGGAAGATCATTGATGAATATTGAAACAAGTAATGGACCCAGATTTAAACCTTGTGGTATACCTGAGCCTGCTAAAAATGAATGAGATTCCTCACCTTTGTACGCAACATGTTGATCTAGTATCTTCAAATATGAAATGAAAAATTCAATGAATGATCACTCAATCCATAAAATTTAAATTAAGCCAATAATATATCATGACTGACCTTATCGAAGGCTTTTGCGAAATCTGTGTAAATGCAATCAACTTGGGCTTTTTCATCGATGCTTTCAGCTACTTCCGTACAGAAAGTCAATAAATTAGTATCTATTGATCTTTTTCTTGTGAATCCATGTTGATCAGCAGAAATATAATTCTTGAAGAAAATATGAAGTTTCTCGTGAATAACGAATTAAAAAATTTTAGCAATACAGTCTAGTACTGCCACCGGACGATAATTATGAATTGTACTTCTTGCACCTCTTTTGGAAATCGGTGTTATTCGAGTATGTTTGAACTGATTTGGAAATACACTTTTTAATGATTTGAAAATGTAGCATGGAATATTATCAGGCCCAGATATTCTTTTTGGTTTCGATTTTCGAAATGCTTGTTCTAAATCACAGTAGATAGTTTGAAATAATTCAAATTGCCGATTTGAAGCTATCATATTGATTTCATCTAAGTTTTCATACACCGAGCGAAAGTAATCTGCATATTCTCTCACAATAGTTTTTGAATCGGGTACCCGGCGATTATTGATTATAAAGTTATTCTCATCATTCATATTTTGCTTTCTATTGTTGATAAAGGTCCAAAAAAGTGTGCTATAATTTTTAAAGTTAGATTGAATATTTTCAATATATGTCTTATGAGCATTTTTTATCCTGTGTTTCAATGATGCTCTAAGTCTCTTATAATTTTCAAGAAAATGATGAGAAATCTTTTTTTTCTGAAAAATTGTTTGTCTTCAATGTCAGCTTTGATTTCTGTTGTAAACCAAGGTAGATAGGTTTCAAAATTCCTCGAGTATTCTGGAAACTTTGGCACTGATATATCTAGCATGTTGTAGAAAACATTATAAAAATAGGTAACACAATCATTGACATCATGATATGAGTTTAGTATCGACCAATCAAATTCTCTAGTTGGCTTTTTTGAAATTATATTTATTCTGCAGGTTATTTATAGGTGGTGAATTATCAACTTTTGTCATTTCAAATTCCAATAACAGATACTTTCCATCTGTTTTAACCAGTGGTGATAATTTCTCCTGAACATCGACTTAATGTTACTCAAAACCAAGTCTAATGTTTTATGGTTTTCGTTCAATATATCAATGTATGTCTCAAAACCAAGTCTAATGTTTTATGGTTTTCGTTCAATATATCAATGTATGTCTTCAAGTTATATGTATCAATTAATGATGACATTGTGCTGATGATTTCATTCCGATTGTCAAACTAGAATAGTATACCATCTATTTCTGGCACTATTTTTTAACATTTTTTTAGCGAGATAGACCTCAGTTCGCTTCAATGTAGTAACAAATTTCACCAGCGTTGTCCTTGCTCCAGTTTTCGGTGAAGAAGGCAGCAATGGCTGAACGTGTTAATCGCACTCTGAAGGAGAAACTCTACAAATATTTCAGCTTGAGTGGATCATATCGTTGGATTGATGTTTTGCCTGAGATTACCAAAAATTATAACAATAAAACACATAGTACTACAAACTATAAACATAGTGATGTTACTCAAGTCAATGAATAAAAAAATCTCAAATCTACAATCACATCAAAATAGCTGGATTCCAAAAATTTTAAATTGGTGATATGGTGCGAATCAGTAAGGCAAAACTCCCAATTGGACTACGGAATTATTCAAGATTGCGCAAGTTCGCATAACGAATGCTACCACCTATCTCTTAGAAGACATGCGAGCGCCAATCAAAGGAGCCTTTCATTCCGAGGAACATTAAAAAACTGCAAATCCGGATATTTACTTGGTAGAGAAGATAATACGACGAAATGTGTGTGTCAAATGATTGGGACTCGATAAAACACACACACAAAAGTAGCACAAATCAAGGAAATCTGGGGGCCTTTCGCACACACACATCGCATTGGAATTAGCTCATCACCCCGCCGGATGTAAAAAACAAGTAGTGGGATATAAAAAGCGTCGAGCAGCACAGCATTCGCATCAGTTTGCAATTATGGGTGAAGATTCCGGTTACTCGTCTTGTGATAGTAGTTAGTTGCAAGTAAACTACTTTGGTGAAGTTGATAGAAGGTTGGCGCTATTTGAGAAACACATCACCTACTCAATACTGTTTCCGCTCTCCACCAACTAGATCCAGTATGGGTTGAGTCCAGCTAAACAGTTCAGTCCAGTCATCGTCCTGAAGAATCCCTATTAGAAGATTTCGTTCAGTACTCACGAATGGGCTACTTTTATAGAATTACAACAAGATCTTCAACAGGAGTTTTTTCAAGAACCTCTACCTGGCTTCATCGATGAATTTGATCCTGTAGTGAGTGCCTGGAGACTATGTCACCCTAACCCGAGCTGTTTGGGATGGCAGCAAGATAATAATAATAATTATATTGTTTATTCACCATTTTGAATTGTGCAGTCAAGAATGTTTGTATATATATATATACAAGTGAACAAACACGAATCCCATAGAAACTTGTTGTGCATGGGAATCTCGTTAGTATACATTATTTATGATTAGATATAATTACTATTTTTCTCTCCACAAGGTAAGAAAGCTTGGATCATATGAATATGGCTAAAAACATAAATAACAGAAAATATTGATCAGGCATTATTATGAATGACTGTTCATTTGGTATGCAGAAAAGCATGTATTGAATTAGATCTAATTATTTTCTGTTTCAGGTGTTTTGCTACTAAATTGAACATTTTTAGACATAAGTATTTGAAATTTCTTAGTCCAATATTTTTTTGGTGCAATAGTTCTGTCTGGTTTGGTAGGTATAATTTAGTGTTTTTGTAGAATACAATCTTTGTTCTTGTAGGTATGTGTCAATATGTTCAGAAAGTGAAGTTGTCTCAAGTCAAAAAAGTTTATTTCGAATAATAAATTTTCAGTTGGGTAGAATCTTATTTTTTTATGTATGATTATGACGAATTCCCCAAGGGCATATACATCTTGGAATAGTCTTATAAAGTCTTATAAAGTCAGTTATAATTGCAGAATTAGCTTCATCTATCATAAAGCCTGGCGCCTCTTTATTTACTAGTGGAATGCCAAAGCGATAATCTGAAGGATAATCACTAGTGTCAAATTTTTGTATGTCAGCTTTTATCACTTCCGCATACACATCATCGCATTTTATTTCGTAAATGAGGCTATCGGTGTCAGTGTGAAGAAGTTTGCATACACTATTGTCGAATTTGTTTCGCATATAATCATAGTGAAAGTTATATACACAAGTCTTGGATATATTTAGAATTGTCATACCGATATACAGGGTTTAGTCAAAAACAATATCAGTTTCCGTTAATTCTATAACCACTAGGTCATCTTCGAAATCGTCACATAACGCCCCTTCCACTTTATGCAGAATTACATGAGAAGGTAACTGATTCAGAACCTATTTCAATGAATGTACCTCTAATGAATTCTACTGTCAACACATCTATGAGACATTCTTATTATTATTTCTTACTGTGGGCGGGTTAAGAACCCCTGCACGTAGGCCTCTTAATCGGGCCCATTGTGCACCCACATTTACTAGGATTCAAGCAGAAATACCAATGGCCTTTGAGAAGGCCATTATTTTTCGAGGGTGAATCCCTTTAATTTCCTCTGGGTTCAGTATACAGCTCCCAAAGTGTGTCTCTCTTAGGCTTGCCAATGCAGGGCATTCCGTAAGGATATGCGTCGAGGTTTCCTCATCCTCCAGACAGAATCTGCAGTCGGGATCTTCTGTTATTCCGATGAGATTAAGGTGTCTGTTTAGTTGATTGTGCCCTGTTAGGAGTCCAACAATTACTTTAAGATCCTTCCTTTTCAGAGAAAGAAGTTCTCTAGTGAGTCTGGGTGAAGGTCCATTCATGTGAATCTTCGCTTGCCTCATGCCAGGTGTTTCCATCCAGGCGTGAAAAGACTGTCTGTTGAGACGGTCTTTCATATGTGTTATCGCCATCCTATGTGAAATTCCTAGGATGGGTTCAGGTCCAATTGGGGTTGATGTTGACCCTGCTTTGGCCAATTTGTCAGCTTCTTCGTTCCCGGGCACTCCCGAGTGACCTGGGACCCACGCGAGGCTGACGCGGTTTTTAGTCCCTAATTTCTCTAGAGCTTCGCGGCACTCGAGCACCAGTTTCGAGGAGATTCTATTGGACCCTATGGCCAATAGTGCCGCCCTACTGTCCGAGCATATTACGACGTGACCTCCTTGGTAGGCCCTTTTCAGGTTCTCTTGTGTACAGGCTAAAATCGCGTAGACTTCAGCCTGAAACACCGTAGCGAAAGTGCCGAGAGGGAACGAGTAGTTTTTTCTCCTGCTGCCACCATAGACCCCTGCACCTGTTTTGTTTCCGACTTTGGATCCGTCAGTGTACCAGACGGTCGCATTATTCGGGAACAGGCGTTCACTTTTACTCACCCAATCTTCCCTTGATGGAATCATGATTTCGGGAGCTTTTTTGAAATTCAGAATTGGTAGAAAGTCGTCCCGTCTCATGGAGATTATGGGGCAGTCTTCTACAGCTCGATTCCATATGCTAGAATGACCGTAGTTGTCATTCTCGTTTGCCCATTGGCCTAAGCCATGAAGCCTTAGGGCTGTTCTCATGGCTTCATGTTCAATAACAAGGTGTAGGGGCGAAAGTCCTATCAGAACCTCAAGAGCTCTGGAGGGCGATGTCCTCATTGCCCCTGTTATCCCTATGCATGCAAGTCGTTGTATTTTGTCGAGAAGGAGCTTGGACTTGCACTTATTCACACCTGGCCACCATACCACGGCCCCGTATGTGATGATTGGGCGAATTACTGCCTTATAGATCCAGAGTAGGATTTTCGGTGTAACTCCCCATGTGCTCCCGAAGGCTCTCCTACAGCCCCAAAAGGCGTTGGTAGCCTTCGTTGTGCACTTCGCAATTTGCTCGTTCCAGGTCAATTTAGAGTCCAAGATAATTCCTAGATACTTGGTTGACCCTTTATATTGCAAAACCTGTCCAGACAGATGTATGTCAGGTAAAGCTCCCAGTTTCCGCTTTCTGGTGAAAAGCACCATTTCAGCTTTTTGTGGATTCACTTTTAGTCCTTCGGCGAAACACCAACTTTCTACCATTTCAAGGGCTTCCTCCATAGATTCCCTCAATTGGCACAGTTTTGGACCTTGGGCCAAGATGACTATGTCATCGGCATACGCCTGAGCATAGATGCCAGACTCGTTCATCTCTGATATAATACTGTTTACCACTAGGCACCACAGGAGCGGGAATAGCACTCCCCCCTGTGGACATCCCCGTGATACCAGAGCGCTAGCCTCGCTACCACTCAGTTCAGCTTTAACCTGTCGGCAGGAGAGCATTGTCTTGATCCATCGTATCAATGATGACTCGATGCCGTGTCTCTCTGCTGCTTGACAAATGGACTCGAAGGACGTGTTGTCGAACGCACCTTCTATGTCAATGAATACTCCTAATGCGGATTGTCTGCGTTCCAGCACCCCGTCGATCTTTGATACAAGATGGTGGAGAGCCGAATCGGTAGATTTTCCGGGCTGATAGGCATATTGTAGGTTATGTAATGGAAATTCCATTAATGGCCCGTCCCTCACATGTCGATCCACCAGTCTTTCCAGTGCTTTCAAAAGAAAGGATGTCAGACTGATGGGTCTGAATGCTTTCACCTGTGTGTAGTCATTTCTACCTGGTTTAGGGATAAACGCGATCCTGACTGATCTCCAGGCAACAGGTATGTATCCTAGAGCCAGACAGGATCGGAATATTCTTAGAAGGTGAAGGGCTAGCATATCAATGCCCTCTTGTAGGAAGGCCGGGTAAATCCCGTCCTCTCCTGGTGATTTGAATGGTAAAAAGGTCTGTATAGACCATCTAACTTTCTCAAAAGTGACTACCTTGGATGCCGTCCTGTAGTCCGCCTTCGGTCTGCCAGGCCGCATCTGCGGTAAGTCATTCGCTGGTATAGAGCCCGGGAAGTGGGTCGAAAGCAGGAACTCCAAAGTCTCCTGGGGTGAGGACGTATAGCCCCCTCCAGGTAGATGCATTGGTCCTGCCTTCATTCCCGGGTCTTTTGATAGTACTCGACAGAGCCTAGCCGCAGAGGACATCGTATTGATGTCCTCGCAATAGGATCTCCACGAGTCCCTCTGAGAGTCACGTATTGCTTTCTTGTAATCCCTTTGGGCTGATTTATATTCTTTCCAGTGGGACGCCAGGTGTGTGCGTTTGGCTCTGTTTAGGAGCCTTCTGACCGTTTTGCGGTGTAACTGAATTTTCGAGTTCCACCAAGGTGTACTGCCACTGTTTGTCCTCTTCTTGAGAGGACAACTGGCTTCGTATGATTCTAGAATGGCTTCGTTTAGTCGCATCACTGCGGTGTCAATTTCAGCATTCCCTTCGTAACTTGTAGGAAACCCAATGAGCCTTCCTTGAAGTTCCTCTCGGAAGAGGTCCCATTTGGTGGCTCTAGGGTTCCTGTAGCTCTTCTCTTCAGCTGCGTAATTTCTTTTCAGCTTGAAGAAGATGTGTCGGTGGTCTGATAAAGATTCCTCCGTTGACACCATCCACGAATCAACCTTGCGGATTAGTTCTCTTGAACATATCGTTAGGTCAATCACTGTTTTCGCTATGGGCGTGAAGAAGGTCGGCACTGATCCTTTGTTGAGGATCTCCAGGTTGCTGAAGCTGAGGAACTCAAGCAGTGCTGTTCCCCTCGGACTGGCCCCACGATTCCCCCATAATGTATGATGGGAATTGGCATCACATCCCAGGAGAAGAGGAATGCCCAAGTCCTCGCAGTGCTTGACCAATGATTCTACCTCTGTTGGAGGGTTTTCTCGATTGCTGTGGAAGTAGGCTGAACAAATCACCAACTCCCAGCTATCCTCTTCATCGGTTACAGTTGTTCTAACCGCTACCATGTCTCTTGAGTAGAAATTTGGCATCGGAAAGACATCTAAACCTCTAACATTAATTCACGCCCGGGGGATTGGAGTAGAGGTGCAGTAATGTGCTAATCCTCCAGCCATTCCTAGGCCCCTGACCTTTCCCTGGTAAACCCACGGCTCTTGGATTAGGGCTATCTGAATGTCCCGCTCCTGGAGCCGTCGACAGAGGAGGGCTGTTGGAGCCTTTCCATGTTGCAAGTTTGCTTGTAAGAAATTCTTCCGTATTCAGAGGATTATTCATCGAGGTCCTATTGTCAGTTCCTCTACTGTCGCTCCCCGTTGTTATTCCAGAGGTCCCAGCTACGGTTCCTCTGCTCTCGTTCGTTGTTTGTACCTCCGTCGAAGAGGTACCCTCTGGGGTTCCTTCTGCGGCGGTGGCACCTTTTTCAGGTCGCTTCCGGGTATCCAGGAGGGTGACCTTGGCCTGTGTCGAGCTGTAGCAGGGTCGGAGCCCGATTCCCTGTAACAGTGCAAGGGACTCTTCGTCCATCCCTACAACAAGGCGAAGGCCCTGATTCTCCTCCTTTCTCTCCCAGATGCGCCAATGAGCACAAGAGAGTCCTCTATTTTGCCTCTCCAGTAATCCGAGGATGTCCTGGTTTGGCAGGTGTCTGCGGCCGGGGAACCAGATCATGGCACGGCGAAGCCTGAGCCTTGCGGAATCCACGGCTACGAGGGTGACTCCTCCCCAGGGTCTGATATCAGACAGATTGGTGCGGAGCCAGTCCCTCGAGTATTCATCTGCCGCGGTCACCAGCAGTTGTCGTCGCCACAGTCTGGTTGATCTGAACTGCGGACCGACCGTCCCTGCTGGTAGCCTGGCGATGGTCTCCCCTACGGAATCCAGGAAGTCTAACAGCTGGTCATCACTGAAACCTAATTCAGTTTGGCCTTCTCGGCTGATGACCAGCTGCAGACTCCTGTCTTCCGATACCACTTGCGCGTAGCCAGGGCCACGGGGACCGCGAACAACAGGTGCTCCAGTCCTCGGGCGCTTAGCCGTGCGGTCCGTGGGGGTAGATCCTGGAGTCCGCATCTATGAGACATTTGAATGTCCAAAATTCTTCTTTTTCTCAGAGTGTACAAAAATCAACTCCAGTTTATAAGTTAGGCATGTATATGGAGAATCTAAAAATCTTTTATCATTCATAGGAATAATTTAGAAATTGCACAAGCAAGACACAATTCCGAAGTAGATCTTTTTGATTCGGCTAGTAACCTTTTCACTGGAAAAGCCACTTTTGGTTTAGATACGTGAAAACTCAACTTGATGATTGGGATTCTTTGGTTTTGAAACTCAAAAAGGATTTTTTGGTGCCTGATTTTGATAATGAAGTTTGGCAACAAACCAAGAATAGAAAACAAGGAAATTCTGAACCTGTTGTTATTTATATTGTATGCATGAATGCACTGTTTAACCGACTCAGCCATGGAGCAGCTGAAGTGACAAAAGTCGGATATATCAAATTGGGTTTGAAGTCTGATTATAGGAGTAGGTTAGCTCTTCGTGATATCGGCTCAGTTCCTGGGAACTTTAAGTGAGAGACTAGAGGAAGCCGATTCACAGGGTGCAGCCCCGACTTTTTCAGGTTTCAACTCCCAAAAGGGTAGATCTGTCTCTTCACTTGAAGATCCAGAAATTGCATATGTATCAGATAACAGTAGGGGTACACCCTCTTCTAATGTCAAGTCCAAACCTCATCAAAATAAAAATAAACATTTAGGAAACAAGTTTCAGAAAAATAAGTCTACAAATTCAAATAATACCACCCCTTCTGATGTTTCGGCAAATTCGAATAGGAATTCCGTGGAGTAGAATTCTCCCATAGTTTGCTGGAGATGTAATTCAGCGAATCATACACATGTAACCTGTAGGTCTGGCATAAAAAAGATTTTCTGTTTGAAATGTGGTTGCAACCTCAAACAAATCGTGCTATGCACAAAGGTTACTGGACCACTGTCGTATATATGCAAGTGGGCATCCGCGCCAGCCACAGTCAGAGAAGGGGTGGTTCGTATAAATATAATCAGATTTCATAAAAAAAATAAGTTGTGTATGGGCGCCAGGCGAATTTTCAATTCCTGGGCAAATAGCCTGAGCAGATCAATCTCAATCTTCAAATTCACCAACGCAAGATTGAGGCAAGATTAATCCAGGAGTTGGAAAATTACAAAATATGGGTAAACTTGAATGTTTGTTCGTTAAGGAATTCAAAGAAACAACAGAATAATATATCAATAGATCTGAATTATATTCATTCCGTATCACTATTCATCATTAAATATATAAGAATTATAATTAAAAAAAAACAACACCTTTCACCAACGAATAATTATGGAATAGAATAAAAAAATAACACCATTCACCAATGACTATTTATGGAATAGAATAAAAAATAACATATCTTATTGTTAATAACAAACATTAATGGCTACCTTGAACAATTCATGGTCGTTGGGGCAAGCGTAGAAATTAGAAGTTAATAAATAGGCAAACGCAACGCATGAGCTCAGGCGCAGGGTCAGGGCAAGTTTAGCAATTCAACGAAATCACGCACGCAATAATTTCTACTTGCATAAAACCCCAGCAGCATTACCTAAACTATTGCAGCGTTGCAAGTTAGCAAATACATATAAGGAGGTTTAGTCACTGTAAAGAGCTTATGAAATCACTAAATAAGCAAATTAACCGAGAAAGCAAATTAAGCAGCAAAAAGCAATTGTATCGATGCACAAGCAGTCGGTAAGGAAAATCATGAAATAAGCAATAAGGGGAAAGCAAGAAAAAAATGAAATTATATATGAGCGAGTCAAGAGAAAAGAAGGACAAGAAATGGTTGCAAAACTTGCGTGACTTCCTGTGGGCTGTGACACTCTGTATCCCCAAGTTGTGGAAGGTGCCCTCCTGATGACCCCTTTATAGTACCGCACTGTACGGCGACGGAGGGTACACTCTGTATAGAGATTGTCCCGCTTGCCTATAGTAGCTATCTTACATGAATAAAAATCCTAAGAAGAAATGTTTCAAATTAAGTAGTGCACCTAGAAGGCTACCATCCCAAGATGGCCGCCATGGGGCAATGACGTCATCCAAGATGGCCGCCATGGGGCAGCTGTCAACTGTCATGTCATCTGTCAAATATCAACTGTCATGTCATATGTCATCTGTCATTTCAACTGTCAAATATTCTATGTCATCTGTCAATCAGAACATGTTCTATGCCTATTACGTCAGAGAGTGGACATGGAAACGCGACGCGTCATAGCCCTACCCACTTTTTTGGCGCGAAATTCAAGTTATTTTTGAGGTTATGTATTCTGCTTGCAACATGGGATAGGATATCGACCCCTCGGCCCCCTCAGGTGCCCCCTTGGCCCCCCTCAGGTCTTCGCTGTACCCCCTTAGCCCCCTTAGGTTTTTGCTATACCCCCTTGACCCCCCATAAGACTGCGCCCCCTTAGCGCTCCGCATCCGGAAACATTTCATGACGTCATATTTTATTTAAAAAAATCCTTCTATCGGCGGGATTTGAACTCCAGACCACCGGATTACGAGTCCGATGCGTTCCCACAGAGCTACGACCACTATATAATTTAATTGCAGTCAATGTCGATGCAACGTTATCGCTCAGCGTGACGTAGTCGAGCAGATCCGTCCCAAAGATAAGAGAACGTAGCAACCTCGGCAAGCGGGGAGCAGGGGAAACGAACAATGGCTTATTCATTCATTAAACATGAATAGAGATAATCGCATTCAAGGTCAGGTTCGCTGCATTCCAATGATGACTCAACATATCACGCCATGGAGCAGGGGAACGAACAATGGCTTATTCATTCATTGAATATCAGTGTATTGATAGACATAATCGCATTTAAGGTCAGGTTCGCTGCATTCCATTGATGATTCAACATGATACAATATTTCGCGTGACGTTACAAAGATAAGAGACGACAAAGCGACTGACACTGTTGCCAGACGTTTGAAAAAATGAGGCATTGATGCCAGACGTTTGAAAATATCTGGAAATATACCATAATGCACCTACAGCTTACCCAAGTGGAATCCGAACCACTCCGAACCACCACGTGTTAATACCCTAAATTGATGTATACAGGGTGTGCTTGCTGTAGTTAGGCGTCTGACATCTAACGTTTGGCAGCCAACTATCAAATGTCAAATGTCAAATGTTAAACGTCAGTTCTATGGTTCAGTGACATAAAGTTGAAATATAATGATGAAAGCAGATTCATGTTAGTATCACAATGACTTCAGACGAGTACAGAAGGAAACTAGAAGAATTCGGTGAACGTGTCCGTCAGTTGAGTAGAGATATAACTTTCTACGAAGAGAAAACTAGAGTATTGAAGAAGTTGGAGTATCTGAGTTTGTGGGATAAAGTTTTCAGTTGTGAGAGTAGAAGACCTGTGACTAATATAGATAACTCTAAAAATGTCACGACTATCATTAATCATTCTGACAGCCGTTTTGAATGATGTATTCTATACAAACGTACCCACTGATATCAAGATTTCAAAGATATGCTTCAACGATGAAAGAAAAAACTGCAGTCAATCGTCATGGGCAATAATGAAACATAAAGTAGTGAATAATGGACGACTACCAGTATTTTACAAGGAGATACCACAAGAAAATAACTCATTTTACAAAATGAAATTCCTATTGAATGATGGAACTCAAGAGGAAAGAGAATGGCAAGCTACACCTTTCAAGAAGACAACAACAGATGTCAACATATTAAATGAAATTTATAAAATGTTTTCGATACTATATTTGATATTAGCAACTATAATCATTTCAATAATTAATTTTTTCGTAAAAACTATGAAAAAGTATAGATCGTCTTGTAGTACATGAAAAATAAACAATTCAACAGATATACGAGGTGTTTCAATAAAACTCAATAATTAGAATAATAATACATATATTGAGGAAAATATACAATACTTTTCTACATATATTGAGGAAAATATACAATACTTCTCTACTTGGGTAATACAACATATGTAAACCATTGATGTAATTGATCAACATTTCGTTGGGTGCACATGAATTTTCCATTGGCGTGGTTAGGACAATACGTAATGGTGGGCTGGAAGTTTTCCGTAGTCAATGATGAGTCATCATACAGCGTCACATCGTAAATGGTTGGATACACTGCAAGCTCAGCACACTTTGTTTTCAAAAAGTCAGCCTTCTGATTTCCTCTTACATAAATGCACTCAACTGAATGTAGTAGATATTTCTCCAAAATGGCATTCATTTCACTATAGTCAATATCTCCAGAATGATATGATATTCCATGAACAAATTTTTCCAAGTATTGTGTAGTTTTTTTATCTTTTCCGCTCACGTCAGCATAAGGTGTAGGAGGCTTGAACAAAAAGTTTGATCTTTGACGACCAATCTGAATGGTCAATTCTTTCGGATGAAAGACGCCATCGAGCGTGAAACCTTGAATGTCAACGAATGCGATTCTCATGATGGACAACGGTGAAATGGCGAGCACGAACGGTACTCGACCACTTATATTATGCTCTTCACAACCTCCGTCAGAGGGAAGTACTCTAGCAGACAATCGTGCACGATGATGCAATAGGCCTTAGTATCAGCAGGAAATCCTTTAGCAGACTCAATCTCCAGCTTTATATCCACTGTCGATGATTTCATGCTATCTTCCTGCTTGGAGCAATCAATCACGAATAATGCATGATCTTTGAATGCTGAGTAGTCCAAAATTGGATGAACTTGTGTGGAATGTGAATAGCTCGAGTAGAAACTAGTATAGTTGTAGTAAGCAGTGACATAATCGTTTCTATCGAAATCCAACTGCATTCTTTCGTTTGGCCAATATTCTCCATTCAATGATAGTCTGATGCTAGATATGTTAATGTTATCAAAGGTAGTGACATCACTGTCGAGTTTATTGCGTATATTCTTCTGGAAACAAACGATGACGTAACGTGGGCGTTCCACTGCGGCGCTGGTTTT
Organism: Chrysomela aeneicollis; assembly: GCA_029955515.1. NCBI lineage: Eukaryota > Metazoa > Arthropoda > Insecta > Coleoptera > Chrysomelidae > Chrysomela > Chrysomela aeneicollis. The sequence continues at coordinate 4,764,896 of JARUHQ010000027.1, read as the reverse complement.
AACTGCCCAAATTTCATTCTTTGCACTTTTTGTGAGCGCAGGTAATTCGCTGAGACTCCATTTTCTGAATGGTATCATTATTGGTGTATCATTCTTGATGGGTTGCATCAATTGTAGTTTGATTTCATCATTGGGAAATATATGCTTGACCTTCAGTACCATACTATCTATCAAAACTTTGACTTTCGTAGTAGTTGTTACACCAGTATTGGTAAGTTCCTTGACAATTACGCTATCTTTATCGTCACGTGCTCGAACTAGACGAATCGTTTGTCTTCCGTAGACAATCGAAGTGTAGTCATTGAATACGTTGAAAATGTGCTTGAGAGGTATCAACAAACTGAACGACTTATCCACAGCATTCAGGAACGGTTTTTCGGGGTACGTCCATCCAGCCGTCGCCAAATGTTTAGAGTCCTCAGGTTTACAGCAGAGGAATCCTCGTACAGTACTAACAATTCCAGGATCTCTGATCACTTCTATCTCTCTGGCACTCTGCACATAAGTGCACGAATCGAAAAGAAACGCTCCACAATTGGGAGCCAATGACACGTTACCAGCTCCGTCAATATCTAATTTTCCTTTGATTTCCAACAAAGATTCATGCATTGCGAAAAATGCATCTGCTTGATTCACATTAATCTCCACCATATCATTGTTATCGAATGATTTCACGTACGGGATGTAGGATCGATACTCTTCCTTCCGGATAGTTTCATCATATTGGGGTCGACGGTAAATATCGAAAATTGGGTTCATCCTTATTTGATTGAACGATGCTGCAGATGTTGTCGGTGATTGCTCAGAATGAACGTACTTGCGTTTTACCATCTCTAACTTTCAATCCAACAGATTGGAGAAAAATAATATTTTCTGGGGAGAGCTGGTCACGTCGCTTGGAGGAACTCGATGATACTGATAGGTTTGAAGTGGGTGGCACCCTTTTATGCTGAATTACCAAACCCATTCAACGTTCCTTCAAGTCCAAGTGCAAAGTACTTTTCTCTCCTCGAAAATTCACAGGTCCGAGATCTTGATCCAATACTCTAACACTGATGTTGGTGATCTCTGTCAAGTTACTTCTCACAGGCAAATAGATGGGGGTATTGGGGCGTTCGTTGATTGCGTATCCAGGATCGACTGTAATGGGAAAGCTCAATATAGTATGGGCTGGTCTGTTCCCGTAGAAGGCTCCTTCGGTAATGTTGCAATCGAAATGTAAGCTAGATACTTTAAGAATATTCACTGGTCGATCTGAAGAGTGCACTATACCAGGCTCCAAGATCCTTTTCGAAAATCCTAATAATTCTCCAAAACTATTATCGTTTTCGAAACTGATGGCGTGCAATCGACTATAGATTTCACACTCTAAGGTGTTGTTGTTTGGTTTCAATGAGAAATCTGTATTATTCAAATGCTCCTGAATATAACTTTCAATGTTTTCAATCTCATAACAACCTGTTGGCAGCTTGATTTCCTTCAATATTGAACGATTATTATTTTCGTAGTAGTAAAATTTTTCACCATCGATGTTTGGTATGGAATGGTAAGTATGAAAGCCTAGTACAGCTATGTAATAACTTTTCCTGGGATCTAGTATGATCGGTGTGGAAGGGGTGAAAGAAAACTCGTTGGTAGTACTAGTCAGCGTAAGCAGCTGAGACATGACTGATGACATTACCAGGGGTACAGGAATATTTATAATAAAACCATCATCAACTTAACCTCATATTATTTATTAATAGATTACGGTCCCTCTACATTTCAAAAAATAATTACAACCGTGACAATCGTACTGTGAACTGACAGGTCCATCCACATGTGTTTGAGCATCTGGCCTATTATAATGAATGTAACATGGTAGACGTATTCTCAAATCGAAATTACACTGATAATCGTTTGGTAATTTATGCCAAATATTCAACAATTCCCATGGTCTAGCATGTTGTATCAAATATTTGATTGGAAATTCTCTCAATTCATCTTCAGTAAAGTCTTGCAACCTCTTCTCACCATGTAGGAATGCTAAAACGGCTTCCATTATTGTACAAAAACTTCAAGCAGAGATGTCCACAGTTGAACTGATTATAGTTTTGAAACTGATCGTTGTTGTAGTATAGTTTGATTTTACCCAGATATCGGACAAGTTCTTTCGGTGGTTTCAGACAACCAAATGAATCAAAATACTCAACGACATCATTTATCTTTCTATAAGCTACCCAATGAGTGCCTTGATTCTTCGACACATCTAAATTTAGAATTGCAGTTTCACGTTGACGAGGACCACTGCTTGGCAAATTGTCTCGCATGAAAACGCCTCGAAAATGTGGTATCTTCAAGAATTTCACATACTCTAACAACTCGGTATCGTACAACGGTCTATTGGGTAGCTTCATTGGGAGTTTTTTTGTTTTTTTAAATATAAACCAAAGCCTCCTTTGGCGTTTTTACGCAAGTACAGCCCTTTACCAATAGCTTCCATAGCTTTATTATGTCTATGATCTTCTTCCAATTTCTTTTTCGCATTCCTCGCATCGATAATTGTCTTTGCTATCGCACCACTTCCCCCTGCAATGCTACCAAGAGCACCAAGGGCTGCAAAAATTGGCAATAGTGGTAGAATACCTCCGGATTTTGCATTGAAAGGTATGATGCGTGGTATTCTGATTTTCTTTTTTCCACCAGCTTGCTTGATGGCAAGTCTAGCAGCTTTTAGAGCAATCGAAGCAGTCTTCTTTAGATTGGTCGGGGGATTCTTCTTCAGAGATTTTCCAATTTTACCCACGATATGTCTTTGGAATGAGCATCCCATACCAAGCTTACGTTTTGCTTTCATTCCGGAAGTAACTAATAAGGCTGCAGCTCTCTCACCAAACTTGGCGTCTGTTGATTTCACTCGTTGCCAAGCAGCGTCTTCCAATACTGAATCGGCTTTGTGACGATCTTCCAGAGTCTTGTGCTGCGAGTATGCAATGTCGTGTTGTTTGCATGCAGCGTCTAGAGGATTAATGCCAGTATCTCCACGAGCCAATCGTTTTTGTAGTTTAGTTCCAGCTGTAAAATAAATGAAATATTAGTAATCGTTTGCATCGTCCAGTAATCTGACTTACGTCCACAATACTGATAGCCTCCGGGTAAATGGAGCTCAAAAGGTAACTTGTTTATCAGGGAATTCAAAACACCTTCTCCCTCGTACGAAGACATTGAAACTGATAAAGTGGAACTGTTACACATATATTTATAGGCTAACATAAACGTCAATCATGTCACAAGATGAAGGTCATTCAACAAGAACAGTCGTTACCTATTGAAAATTTAGATTTTCACACATCATCAACGTTCACTTGTAAACATGGTAAATTATTGCCCAATTCATTTCGGGCAATAGTATGTGGGCCAAGTGGTTGTGGTAAGACGAACGTCATGTTGTCAGTAATTTTCAATCCAAATGGTGCGAAATTCGAAAATGTTTACGTGTACTCCAAGTCATTGTATCAACCAAAATATCAACTACTCCAAGAGGTATTGAATGGAGTGAAAGAGGTTGGCTACTTCCCATTCAAGGATAATGATGAGATTATAAGTCCATCAGATGCAAAACCCAACTCTATATTTCTATTCGATGATGTAGCGTGTGATTCCCAACAGAAAATCCGGGAATATTTTTCAATGTGTAGACACAAGGATATTGATGCTGCCTACCTTTGTCAGACCTACTCAAAAATACCTAAACAGCTCATACGAGACAATTGTAACCTGATTGTACTATTCAAACAAGATGAAATCAATTTGAAGCACGTATTTGATGAACACGTATCTCCAGACATGAGTTTCGAAGACTTTAAATGCTTGTGTTCGAAATGTTGGAATGTTGCATATGGTACTCTTGTGATTGTCAAAGATTTCGATATGAATGATGGTAGATATCGTCAAGGGTTTGATAAATATATAAAAATATAAGTATCAAACATCATCAGATCATTCCCCATCATGATGTCATCAAGTCGTGTTGGCACACACAAATACAAAAAGCGCAGCAAACGTGCTGCCTCCCCCACTGATTTGAACATAGACGATCAAATAGCTGCACGCAAACGCAAAATTGCAGAGCTCACCCGTTCAATTAGGAGAAAGTACTTGGCATTGAAACTGGGTAGATCGGAAAAAGATGAATCTCTCATCAAAATGTTTAAACCCATTTCGGAGCCACTACATGAAATTGTCAAATCCTCGAAGATCAATAATGCATTAAGAAGTATCAAAAAAGAAGAATCGCCTGAACTGAAGAAAGAAGAAGAAGAGGAAGGAGAAGAAAAAGAACAAACACAATTTCTCCCAATGGAAGAAGTAGGCAGAATAAGTGCGAACACGAGTGGACGAGATGATGATGATGAAGTATTTCGCGAAAATATACCTGAACAAAATATTTCGAAAAATGTTATGGATGAATATCTAGATCAATATCCAGTCATGTCACATCCATATATCAGAGATCATTGGTCATATAGTGAAAAAATAGATACAATGTATGGACCAACGTATGATCCCCAAACATCAAAATGGTATCTAGGAACGCAAGAACTTGACTTTGATAAAAGGACTGGCTTCATCAAAATTGGAGGTAAACAGATACGAGGAACCCCAGGACTGTATAAGCTCATCTTCTATGATGATCCTACGGATTTTAACGAAGAAGATGTGCAAGCTTACAAGGAGCTATTGAAATTGAGTGATCGATATATCAATAAAGATGGAAGACTTAAAGGTTCTACGAGATGGAAATACACAGAAATCATAAAACCGCTTATAATGGAGTTGCGAAAAGGTAGAAGACGTTCAACGACTGGTAATGGTTTGAAATTAACGTACAATGAAAAACCGGTGGAGTATATTTATTGGGATGATCCGAATGAACTCGTTGATCGTTTGAAGCTGTTGATAGCTTCCAAGGCAGCTGGAAACACCTCACTCGATAATGAAATAGTTTCCATAATCAATGAACTTCGGGAAGCTGGCTATATATACTAATAACACTGGCAATGATGAGTCATTTGAACAATGAGTCTGAACAAGTTCGGACATAGATATGCTCCACATGAAGGTAGCAATAACATTATTGAATTGACTCATTTAAGAAAACAATTTGTATCACATGATATTATGATAAAGAATTTAACTGATGCATTGAATTTGATTGACAACAAAATAAATAAATTTGAAGAATTCATTTCGAGGAACCCTCCAACGGCTAGTGAACATATGTCAACGAAAAAGTATGTAGATGATGTGATTTCACAAATTAAATTTGATTTCAAGTTGGCCATTGATAATTATACCAAAAAAGTGCGAGAAGTACTCGATGGAAAAGTGAGTAAAGTTGAAATTGATAAGCTCAATACAAAATTGAATGAATTGATTAGTGGTCACGCAAACAGTACTACAAACCGCATTGATGCACTACAAAGTCAAATGACAAATGCCTTGAAAAATATCGAAGGATCAATAAATAGACTCAATAGTAAAAATACCCATTGATAGTATGACTTCAACAGACAAGATTCAACTCGTTGATGAGCTTCATGCGCCTGCCCGTAAGACTTACCCTAGACGACGAACCATCATCAAGGGCTTAGACGATTTATGGCAAATGGATTTGGCCGAAATGAGACCTTATGCACACCAAAATAAAGGTTTCAAAATGATTTTGGTAGTTATCGACTGTTTTTCTAAATACCTATGGACACGCCTACTCAAAACTAAGACGGGTGAAGAGATCACTAAATCTTTTGCGGATATACTGCACCAAGCTAAGCGTATACCAAAAAATCTGCAATCAGATCAAGGAACGGAATTTTTCAATAGCAAATTTCAGACCTTGATGAAAAAATATAACATAAACCACTATAATACATTCACTGTGAAAAAGGCTACCATTGCTGAACGGGTAATAAGAACACTCAAAAATAAACTCTACAAGTATTTCAGTCTGAATGGAAAATACAGATGGATTGATGTATTGTCAAAAATTACTAAACAATATAATGACACCAAGCACAGTAGGACTAGATTGAAACCTTCTGAAGTGAACAAGTCCAACGAAAAAGAGATTTTACGTCAGAGATATAGTCATTTGAAAATTGCTGGTCCACGTAAGCTCAAAGTTGGTGATATCGTGCGGATATCCAAGTCTAAACATATTTTCGAAAAAGGGTACACGCCAAATTGGACGACAGAGTTATTCAAAATCACTAAAGTTAAAATAACCAATCCTGTAACATACTTACTCGAAGACATGCATGGTCAGCCAATCAGCGGTGCTTTCTATGAGGAGGAATTGCAGAAAACCAAAAATCCCGACATTTACCTCATTGAAAAAGTATTGAGGAGAAAGGGAAAGAAAATGTACATCAAGTGGCTAGGACTTGACAGAAAACATAACAGTTGGATAGAAGACGTTGATTTAGTATAGAATCTTATGGAAAACACGCACAAAATTCTGCAGTCGTGGGGCCTTTTCATCTCCATCATAAAGAACAGAAATCACAATTCAAGTTCGGATGAGTCTGGGAAAGGAGGGGGATATAAATATCTGCATGAAGTTGATTTCAGTCTCAGTCGAGTTTGTATCCAGCAATGTCGAGTCAAGATAGTGGTTACGCTAGTATGTCAGATGTAAGTGACGTCGAGATGACACCACCACCACCATCACCACCAGCAGCATCATTCAATGAAGAATCTGATGGAGAATTAGACGAGCTGTTGGAAATGTTCGAGAATGCAGCCAAAGATGAGATGTATTACCTACTCCACACATCATTCTCGTCAGGGTGTTTCAATATTGGGGTTGGTTTAAGCCCTGCCAGATCGTTCAGTCCAGCTGTCATTTTAACATGTTCATCATACAGAATATCTTTTGGATTAATGGAGTGGGCTGTATTCACCGATTTGCTGCAAAATCAATTGGAAAAATTTTTCAATGCACCAACTAGCCAAGAGTGTGAAGCCGTCACGTTTCCATGTGGAAATTACTGTAAAGTTACACAGATGGTGTACGGCGAAGTGAAATTTCTAATGGTGAGCAAATTTGGTGTTGACTTCTACATCGACGATAAAGATGCCAACCAAATCCTCGAAGTTCATCGAGGTGTGGTGATTCATCGGGTGGCCATGCTGGAGGACATGAACTTTAGTGCTTATTTTAATAATATTGTAGATTTAATTAGATCTAGTTTCCATGATAATGAAAATAGTCGTTTAGATGTTTTGTATGCATTTTGTGAGATGTCTAATTGTAGCTTATTAGGTAATGCATTGAGAGAATATTTGTTTTTCTATAAAAGCAATGCTCTAAAATATTTTGAATAAAGGACAAAGATATATATTTCACAGTGTTTTATTCAATGAAAGAGATACATGTTCAACAAACATCAGATATATAGATATAAAAAAAGATGAAAATATATTCATGTAAAACTTGAGTAGAGGGGTATAATATATGTATATTATATACAAGCATCAGCTATACAGATATAAAAACATAAAAAAAATATAGATATAACAATGTTACTTCAAAACTAAGAGTTATACAATAATTGGATGAGTATATATATATATATATTTACAGAGTGAAGTATATTTCATTTTCATTCATAAAAACAATAGAGAATGATATTCATTCCGAAAATTCTTCGTCAGGCGGATCTGACACCATGGGAGTTTGGGTGATGGAGAAATGTCCAAAAGGAAGGGTATCATGCGAATTTGGTAGTAAATGTCTTTTACTGTCATAAGGACTCAGCGCAATTTTTGTCTGTTCGATGCTGAATACTTCATGAGCATAGGAACGGATTGTTCGTTGGGTAACGATTTGTTCCTTTGATTCCTTAAGACATGTTACATAATCATCAAAAGTTATCTTATTCTTGACTACATTATGCTTGATCCCTTTAGATTTTTTGGTTACTTTACCCCCCTGCACCTTGTAGGCATACATTTTTGAACGTAAGCCTACAAAGTGCGTAATAATTTTCGAATTTGCTTCATCCTTCATTTTTCCAATTACTTTTTTATTCACTTGCGGAATTCCAAAAATATTGTCTGAAGGATAGTCGGAAGTATCGAATTCATTCAGATTGGTTTTTATAAGTTCCGCGTACACATCATCACAACCAAGTTCGTAAATGAAGCTATCAGTATCTGTGTACAGTAACTTACAATTTTCCACACCCATCGTAGGTAGCATGAAATCATAATGGAAGTTGTACATACGAGTCTTGGATAAGTCCAGAATAGCCATTCCAACATAGAGGGGCTTGTTGAAGACTATTTTGGACTTGCCCAGCTCGATAGCTACCAAGTCATCACTCAATATTGTCCGATTACGGAATTTAGAACTTGCAATCAAATTCCTTGCCCCGTACCGCCCCTCCCACGATCTACATAATTTAACAATGCGATGTTTGCGGATGTTTTCCATGGTCTTACCAAACACCGCATTGTTCATAAGCTTGTACAAATTTTTTTCAAAAGTATTGGTGGCTGCAGTTCTCAATCTAGTGTTGAGATCAATGTAGGGCTGCAACCATGCCGACTGTTTGAATTTTACCACTTTGTGGATTTTAGTTAATTTCAAACCATTGGCTATAGCTTGTTTCAAATTTACGTAATGCAATATGTATTGCTGCTTATGATGTAATGTTGTCATTAATTTTGCCAATTTTGAGCCAGGAGGTTTACGGTGTTCTGAACAGAACGGGAAATCTTTATGTAGATCGTGCAGATGTTCGGGGTACTCTAGGTCAACTTGTAGGATATACCCTTCTGGTGCATCGTCAGGAATAGATGTAACATCTATGTTGGTATCTGTCCATTCAAACCCTCCAAAAGGAAGGGGCCTAGACATTGCCCATCCATACAGATTGTTGACATCCAAATAGAGAAGATGTTTTGAAGGTTTCGTAGGATCGTATGTTGGCACATATTTATGATTAGCCTCGGAATACCTGTTGCTGCAAACTGAAATGCCGCCTCTTATAGCCTTTTCAATGAACATAAGCATATCAACGTCTTTCAAAATTTGTAATTTACATTTCGTGAATTTCAACATACAATCCCACGTATAGCCAGGAAGGGTGTAATACCATGCGGGATCTAAGCCGTATGTTTTCAAAGCAGCTTCTCTAAAATTTTCCATGACGTCTGCCAGCAGAAGGATATCTGTCTTCATATAAAGATCGCTATATTGACCTAGAGTCTTGATATTGAATTGTTGCCATACGTTAAGAGCATGAGCGTACTTTTCCTCATCAATATTTTCATCATTCAACTTGTTGTAAAAATGCTCGATGGATGGTAATTCAGTTTCATTCAGTTTATCTACATTATTGATGTAGTCATATGGAAAGACACCTTTCTTTGTGAGCAACTCGAATTTACTATCACTTAAAGTGATGAATTCTTTTTTCAAATTTCGAAAATCGTCTTTATTTAAATTTGATGCCAGCTCATCAAGACTGGCGCCTTAAAATCTTAATGAATCTATAAATCTAAATTTGATTCCAGATTCCTTATCGTGTTGCGTAAAAGAAATGTATTTTCCCATATTTATAGGAAGTACGCTCACCCTCCCACGTTTGGTAATGTCTCTAATGAAAAAATGAGAGTCATAACCACTCAAGTTGTGGAAAACTATAGGTATTACAAAAGACTTTTGATAGTTCAAGTTACAGGCATTGTGTGCCCACCCCCTGAACTGACCCGTGAAGTGACAGTGGTCTTTGACGATTGTTTCGCCAGCCTTGAATGTCTTTTCACAAATGTGACAAGTTGTTACACCGACCTTTTCAGGGAAATCAGTCAGGGGAATGATTGTCTTGATCTTGGACTTTACAAATTTTGCGACCTCTGTCATTTCCGATGCGAACCAATCCATGCATTCAGGTCCTCGATGACTCTTAAAATATGATAAGTTGTCATCGTAGGAGCATTTAAAGTAGTACCCTGCACTGAAAGCATTGTGTTTCTGATATTTTTTTGTTTTCGAAGAAATTTCGTGATCATAGTGCTGCAATTCAGATTCAAAGTCAGCATATATGATAAATTCAGCTTTTTGCTTATAAATGGAATTTTTGAACTCAACAAAATCATAATCAGGAAAAGAAATTTTGCAATCGTTGATGTTTTCACACACAGCACTATGATCATTCAATTTCGACTCATTGGAGAAATAATTCAAACATCTATCACAAAAATATTTTTTCACCTTATGTTTATTAATTTGGGCCGAAAGAAGTCTTGACATGTCCTTTATCCAACAATAATGATACCGAATTTTTACATCATCATCATCCTCAGGTAGAGCTTCATAATCGTTGGGTTTTGGAAAATATTCACTTTGAACTAAGAGCAAATTGACATGTCTATCTAACTTGTGTTTTGTGAGTCTTACGGGTACTACTTCAAAATACTCTCTACCGTTTGCCTGGATCAGTTCCAAACCATAAACGTTCACCGAAATATCATTCAACTTTTCAAACCTACCAATTTGATTAAACATTAGGGGAGTTTCCAAGCCTGTGGTATTGAGAACTTGGTTGTAATGAGGGTACGAGCTGGGCCTATCTACATGATGATTCGTTGGAGGGTATAAGGCACTGACCACGCTCCAAAAGAAGCAGGCTTCATCAGTGTTTTTAACATTAATACAAGCTTGCTTTTTTGAAATTTGGACAGGCAGACCAATGTATGAGGATCCATTTCCAATTTCTAATTTATTTATGTTTACTTCCAAAGAAATGATGCGATGTAAGGCCCAGCCACTATCTTTTTCTTGAAATTCCGAAAGCTTATTTGAAATGACATCAGTAACATTATCTTGGAACCAAAGGTCTAAATCCGTTCCTATATCTATTGAAGCATTTTTTGTGTTGAAATATTTGAATTCGATTATGTCACCATCTTTAGATTTTTTTATGAATTCTCCACAAAAGTTGGTATTGGCCTTGATTAATTGAAAATTATTGAGACAATTTTTGATCTTAATTTTGAAAATATGACAAGCATCGGTCAGAAATTGTGCTACGTCCTTGTGAGAAATATTAATGATGATACCCGTCCTTATTCGGCTTGCAAAAACCGATTGGACATCCCTCCATGCTATCCGGTTTCTCCTAGGACTCGTGAGACCGGATCCAATATGTTTCGTATTTCTAATTAGAGCGTAAAATCTTTTCAAATGTCCCACGTTTGTTTGAAGTTTTCTAAGAATTCCTGATGTCAAATCAGCCTCACGAATTGCTTTATTACAAATTTGAATATGTTTATTGATTGTCTTGATCCAAAAGCTCTTTTCATTGATTGATAATTTTTTTGTTTCTAGTTCCTTGAATTTCCTAATAATTTCATCACTCACAAGACCAATCTCGTTAGCATTTTCCATTGTTTTCACAAATAAAAAGAAACGTTCCACTCACCAAAATCTTAAAACTATGATGGAAGTCTCCGCCGTTCTCTTGTGACCGGTTGACTGGAGGGTTGTGGAGGGGCACTGTTGGTTTCTGAAAGAAGTTGAGTTTTGTTAAATGTATGCACACTTCAAAGGAGTTGAGGAAATTCATTCTAGACATTAAGCAGATTACTCACATTTGATTATTTCTTCACAATTTCAAAGTTGGAGGACAGTCCTGCCAACCCTTTGAAAATGAGAGAGTAGTCGTCAGGGGTGAAGAGGGGGATTTGCAGCTTCACTGCTTCAACCGCTCTCTTCGGTAGGAATACTGTCTTCTCCTCCAATTCAAACACGATTGTTTCTCCGTATCTTGTTTGAGCCACCCTAATATCTTTAATCAATTGTGGCTCATTCAAAGGAAGGCTATGGAGAGGCACTGTCGGCTTGAATAAAGATACTCGGGTGGTAGCGTTTATTGCTGAAAGATCCATCTATCAAAACAACCAAGAACAAAAAAAAATCAGATATACAACAAAACTGTCGAAACATTAAAGAAAAATACTATGGATATACCCTATTTCAGAACATCTGATTGAATACCCTATTTCGAAACTCAAGTTGCATGGTGATAGAGATCAAGAAAAATAAATAAATAAAACTCACCTTAGATTATTGGAATATACACCCACAAAAAAAATAATTGTCGAACTAAACACCCACGATGATTCACCGTTGATGATCGAAGGCAAACTGAAGCTCCACCCGATATGAAATTGGTTTTATAGCTGATTAGAACAATAGAGTCATTGATGAATGTGTTTTGCACCGAGAAGTGCATAGTTGCATATCGAGCTGTAATAAGAATGCTCATTCAAGGTCAACAAAATCGCTATCTGTGAATAAATAAAATCATGATTCGCCGGCCACGTGTAAACTTATGAATGACCTGTTCATCAATATATTGAATAAAATGCTGAGATAAGCATGACATCATCATGAATAATTATGATCGTGATTCATGATATCATCATTGGCCACCTGCAATCTTATCAAAGACCTCATTCATTGTCGATTCATCGGACGAAATGTAGAGACGCGTGGTCTCTTATCTTTGGGACGGATCTGCTCGACTACGTCACGCTGAGCGATAACGTTGCATCGACATTGACTGCAATTAAATTATATAGTGGTCGTAGCTCTGTGGGAACGCATCGGACTCGTAATCCGGTGGTCTGGAGTTCAAATCCCGCCGATAGAAGGATTTTTTTAAATAAAATATGACGTCATGAAATGTTTCCGGATGCGGAGCGCTAAGGGGGCGCAGTCTTATGGGGGGTCAAGGGGGTATAGCAAAAACCTAAGGGGGCTAAGGGGGTACAGCGAAGACCTGAGGGGGGCCAAGGGGGCACCTGAGGGGGCCGAGGGGTCGATATCCTATCCCATGTTGCAAGCAGAATACATAACCTCAAAAATAACTTGAATTTCGCGCCAAAAAAGTGGGTAGGGCTATGACGCGTCGCGTTTCCATGTCCACTCTCTGACGTAATAGGCATAGAACATGTTCTGATTGACAGATGACATAGAATATTTGACAGTTGAAATGACAGATGACATATGACATGACAGTTGATATTTGACAGATGACATGACAGTTGACAGCTGCCCCATGGCGGCCATCTTGGATGACGTCATTGCCCCATGGCGGCCATCTTGGGATGGTAGCCCCCTAGGTGCACTACTAAATTAATAATTACCGTCGGCCAAAAGAAGAAGAGGACAAAAAAATCCTTCCTTTCACAATCATACAGGTACTACCTATACTATTTTATGGAATTGAATTCCCGAAACCATCCCAAAATACATGAAAGTACCTAATACTCTCATATACGCAAGTTCTTCGAATTATTATAAGATATTTTGTACAAAATCATAAATACCAGTTGAACCACTTTCGAGGCTCACTGGATATTGATTCATCATCCAATTGAAATAATAATAACATGTAATTTCCCGAAGATGTTGATTAATTTGAGATAAAGATAATGAAAATTAAAACAACAAGTTATATACGAATGAAATCTTCTTACCCGGGCCAGGAGGTTTTTATCGAGTTGTTTATCTCCTTATTTACATAGACAGTGCCTCAATAGATGGAACATATACGGGTATTGGATTATAGGCCTAATTGCACCTGTCACTAAGGAGACGACTATATCTGGTTCCAAGATTGCATCCAACTGTTGATGAAGTAAAAAGAAGAAGTTCAAAATCCCGATCAATGATCCTGGCTCATGAAAATACAAGGAAATTCGAATTGCACGAAAATGCACATACCTATTAATTCACTCCGGACACTTCCTGTGTGAGAGGAATAGGTGAAACTTCAGAGCCTCGTGAGAGTCCAATATCAGGTCAGCACTCAACAATATGCACAAAATATCAACAATCTGACACCAATATTAGCAAAAATGGCCAACAAAAATAATCCCCATTAAGGATGATATCAAAAATCAAGAATTTTTGTATGGCCTATCGTTCCACCATCACTTTCTCTCAAGAAGCTATGTAGCCAAAAAATATCCCAGATGTAGCTTTTATCATTCTCTTGTCAACATCTTCATGAGCACAGAATTGAAATTTCAACCATGATTCCTTGAGTGTTCCTATGTGAGCCACTCTCACTCATCACTTAGTGAAAATATACCAGTGTTCATCACCAACACCATTAACATCCTTTCAATCAAAGTTGGGTAAGTAAACAGCCTCATTTTGTACTTAAGTTGAAATTCACCTAAGGATTTAACTCCTACAGGACTGGCAACACCGACCTTAACGGATCTATGGTAACGGTTGAATACCAATCTCTTTTCACAACCATGTAACATCAGACAACCAGAATTCTAAGCCTTTATTCAGGTTGACAAATCGAACAGCTGTTCGAATAAAAATAGAAGCAGTCCGATTTCCATTATAACCAATAATTGACAATTGATATAAACACAAAATAAACAAAACATTGAGCTTCGCAGTTTCTCAGGTAAGTTATCGAATATTCATGTTATTGTCGTGACAATTTCACAATCCTAAATATTACTAATTCAATTAACTTTTCCTTGCAGATTTGAAGAAGTACGGGGTAATTGAAACAGGGCCAATCGAGACGATAACACATCGCCGAGAGAATACACGAAGATTACAGTAGAATCAACTACCTCTAGACAGAGTAAACAACCGCCCGCCACTATACCTTTTTGTATATTTCGAATGTGATGTTGAATCGGATAATAATAAAGGTACCGGGTGAGTGACATATGCGTTTCATTTATTGTGATGTCTCTTGGTGTGGAATATTTGTATTAACGTTAAAATTTAACGTTACATGGTACACCCAATGTCAGAGTGAAGGATTGTGATAAGTGTAAGGAAAACGAGTAAAGGAGAATGTTGATAGAGGCTCTCAATCTTCTCCAAATAACTTGAGAGCCAATTTAATTTCAAAAAAGTCTAACCTTATTGTAGAGGAAAATTTTTGCAATGCTGTAGCTCCTCTTCTGATTGAAAATGGCAAGGATAATAGGCCATATGTTAGAATTCAACTTTTTGATAAATATGTCATAGCACTTTTGGACAGTGGTGCCAACATGTCAGTTATAGGTCAAGGAGGTTTAAGGACAGTAAAAAACCTTGATTTGATAATCAGAAGTCCTCACTTGAACCATGTTTTTACTGCTGATGAAGCACATCAAAATGTTGAGGAAATTGTTGTTTTGCCGATTGATATAGAGGGGACTATTCGAATTGTTCCTGCACTTGTAGTACCTGCCTTATCACAATAATTTATTTTGGGCAGTGATTTTTGTAGAAAATTTGGTGTAACCATAGATTTTAATAGCTTTCGTTGGGACATTCATTGTCGAGTTTTGGATAAAACTGTAGACATTGTTGCCAGCTTTTCAGAATTTCTGGATATATCGGAATTGTGCATTGACGATGAACTAGCAGCGAATCAGAGGGTACAGGTAAAGGATCTTATAAGCTCATTTGGGGAAATTAGTAGTGATGCTCGATTAGGTCGTACAAATAAGATTATTTTGGATATTGATACTGGTGATGCAAAGCCATTTAAGCAGAAACAATATTTGATGTCTCCATACATGTTGAAGATTCTAAACGAGGAATTAGATGACATGCTTAGACTGGGTGTCGTTCAAACATCACATAGTCCTTGGAACAGTCTGGTACTGCTTGTAAAAAAACATCTGGGAAATACAGATTTTGCTTCGATAGGCCTGAGTTAAATGAACTAACGAAGCATGATAGCTATTCTCTGCCACGTATTGACAGAATTTTGACTTTGTTAAGGAATGCAAAATTCATATCGAGTATCGATTTGCGAAAAGCTTTTTGGCAAGTTCCATTATCGAAATCTTCAAAGGAATAAACTGCATTCAGTTTACCCGGTAGAGGTTTATTCGAGTTTAACATCATGCCGTTTGGCTTATGCCACAGTTTGCAGACGCAACAGAGACTGTGTGATGCGTTGTTCGGTCCCTGGTTCGAGCCTAATCTATTTACTTATTTGGATGATATCATCATTATTTCATCGACTTCTGAGGAGCATGTGAATCTTTTATATGAAGTGAATGGTATCTTGAAAGAGGCTAATTCAACCATTGATTTGAAAAAATGCGGATTTTTCAAGACATCTCTTAAGTATCTCGGTTTTGTTATTGAAAGGCAAGGACTGATACTTCTAAAGTATCTGTTATGGTGAATTATGCTCGTCCAACTACAAGTACAAAGATTAAACGATTTATGGGGTTATGTTCTCGGCATAGGAGATTTATTGACAATTTTTCGACTTTAATTGCTCCTATTAGTGCTTTACAAGGAAAGAGTAAGAAGCAACCTATAGAGTGGACTCCTGAGGCGGAGACTTCCTATCTCGCCATCAAGGATGCTCTTGTGTCAGCACTCATTTTATGTCCCCCTGATTTTGCGTTGCCATTTACCATCCAGTGTGATGTGTGTTGACTCAGGAGGTTCAGGGTGTCGAGAGAGTCATTGCATATGCATCAAGGTCCCTTTCAATGTCTGAGAAAAATTATATTGTCACAGAGAGGCACAGAGAGGGAATTACTCAGTTTGATTTTTCTCATAGACAAATTTTGTCCATACATAGAGGGAACTGTTTTTAAGGTGACTACTGATCTCCATAGTCTCCTCTGGCTACATAATCTGAAAGACCCCTCAAGTAGATTCGCCAGATGGGCTGTTAAGTTGAGGCAACACACTCTTGAGTTGACCTATACCAGAGGTATATCGTCCTATACCAAAGGTATATCGGGTGCCAGATTTTCTTTCCCGAATGCCTTCTTCAGACATGGACAAAGTAGAAGAAGATTCAATAGATATTGAGTCTAATAATTAAGATAAATGGTATTCCTCTCTGTGCACTGAAATTCTACAATATCCGGTTGCCTATTCTCAGTTTGAAGTTGTAGATGATTCACTTTATAAATATGTTCCTTCGAAGGTACCCATAAAATCGAATGTAGTTGAATGGAAAGTAGTTGTTTCGAAATCACAGAGAATTTCAGTTATAAAAGATTCACATGATCCATCAATATGTAGTCATTTCAGTTTCTTTAAGACATTTTCGAGAGTACAGAAACACAACTATTGGCCCAAAATGAGATGTGATATTTTGGAATATGTCAAGTCTTGTATGTATGTAAGTATGTAAGTCACAGAAATTATCAAATAATCCACGTATGGGACTCTTGGGGGCTGAAAGAAATGTCAAGTTTCCTTTTCAAACTATCGCTGTGGATATTATGGGACCATTTTCCAGATCTTCGAAAGGTTTTACCTATTTGTTAGTTGTTTCGGATTTCTTCACAAAATATACTAAATTGCTACAGAATCCTCAAAATAAACAACTTAAACGTGAGTATAAGTCATACAAAAATACACTAGGTAAAATATTGAGAGACAAAAAGCAAGAATTCTTTAGATCGCGCATAAATGAAAATAGAAGTAATCCCAAAAAATTATGGAACAATATTAATGATATGTTTGGAACCAAAAAATCAACTAACATTCTCCATCTAAAAAACGAACAGAACAGTATTACTTCGTCGGATGATAAACAAATGGCAAACACTTTTAATAAAACTTTCATCAACATGGGTAAAACATTGGCTGAAAAAATAGTTAGGAATGACTTTGTAGAAGTGAGACAAAAAATTTCAAATAATTCGATATTCATTGCACCAACAACAGAAAATGAAATTTTTGGAATAATACACCAACTAAAAAATGGAAAAGCACCAGGCAACGATGGAATAAAAGCGGAAACTTTGAAGGAAATTGCGTGTCATATAACGGGTCCACTTACTTATATAATCAATACATGTATCGATACGGGGAAATTTCCCGATGTATTCAAAACTTCTGTAGTGATACCGATATACAAAAAAGGAGATACAACAGATGCAAAAAACTATCGACCCATCTCACTTATTACAAATTTCAGCAAAATTGTCGAAAAAGTTATGAAAAATAGATTAAATACCTACTTGATTAAATACGGACTGTTATCTGAGATGCAATTCGGTTTCAAGGAAGGAAAGTCAACTCAGGATGCCATAATAGAACTAACCAACCATATTTATGGAGCTTTAGACCAAAGTAAACCTTGTCTCACTGTGTTCATAGACCTTGCGAAGGCATTTGACACAGTTAGTCACACTTTATTAATGTCAACACTCGAAAACATCGGAATACGTGGCAATTGTCTGAAACTATTCGAAAATTACCTTGAAAACCGCCAACAATGTGTCAAAATAAACGACACACTCAGCGACCTCAGGAAAATAGAATGTGGTGTACCTCAAGGCACTGTTTTGGGACCAATGCTTTTCTCGATCTACGTAAATGACCTATTTTTTATTCGCAGTAAGGGAAAAATTATCAGTTTTGCAGATGATACCGCAATTCTTTATGAAGGAGATAACTGGGTTGACCTAAAAACTGATGTGGAAACCGATTTTTCTTTGATTAAGGATTTTTTCAATCATAGACTGCTCACCATAAATATCGATAAAACATTCTTCCTACCATTTTCAATTCATGAGAATACACTGCCAAGTTTCAACTTTTTGTCTCTACCTGATAACGTGCAAATCTCTTCTGTGAACAAAATAAAATATCTGGGGATAATCATAGACACGCATTTACGATGGGACCATCATATAAAGTTTACATTGAGAAAATTGCGTTTGGTACTACATAAATTCTGGCAATTGAAAGACATTCTAGATCAGACACAAAAGAAAATGATTTATCATAGTTTAGTAGAAAGCCATCTCACATACGGTATATTAGGATGGGGAGGAACTTCGAAAACTCATCTCCGTCCGCTTGAAATAATTCAAAAACGTTTTCTCAAACTGATACTCTCAAAAAGCTTGAGATATCCAAGTGATCGCTTGTATGAGGAATCGGGAATGTTAGATTTGAGACAACTATATTATAAAACCAGTAACATCAGGAAATTCAAAAACAAGAATGAACTCGTACAAGTCTCCCACGATCATAACACAAGACGGTACTTTCAGTATCGATGTCCTCGGACATACAAATCTATCGGACAAAAAAGTTACAATTATTTAAGTCCAAAATTGTACAATAGCTTGCCAATGAATGTTCGAGAGAGTAGATCAACCTTCGTATTCGTAAAAGAACTGGAAAAACACATAAGAAATAATCCCCTAGACTTCATCCACAATCTCATGAACTGATGAGTATACCTTCCATTAGTTTCATTCCATTCTAACAATAGTTATAATAATATAGGGTATGTTATTCGTTATTACATGTAAGTCGCATGCCCATCATTTTAAATCTTCAATTTTATAAAATGTATATGTAACTTTATTAGATATTAGTATTAATTTATTAGGTTTTTTTTTTCAATATTAATTATACTCTTTATGTTTATGTACTACTATATCATCATATATATATATATATACATTCCATTATTGTAATCACTCACTAACAAGCATAGCTTCGGTGAGATAATTATGTGTATTTAGTCAAGCTAAAAGACTGTAAAGCTACTACGACTCTATAAGGAATGCAAATAAATACACTAAATACACTAAAATTATGTCCTATGCGCGATGCCAAAGCACCTAGTGTTGTTAGATTCATGGAGAATCAAGTTTTTCGGGTTTTTGGTGTTCCACAATTTAAAGTTTATGATAATGGATAGCAATTCGCTGGTAAATTGTTCAAAAAGTCAGCAGATTCCTATAAGGTCCAGAAAATTTGGTATACTTCGCGCTATTCTGCTCAATGTATTTTGTGAAGAGAACTAACGAAACAATAGGACAAGCTATCCGAAGCTTCATTGATTATCGTGAAGACTAAAACAAAGAATTATTCAGAATCCAACAAACCATAAACACAGCTACCGATGAAGTGACCCAATTTCCACCGGCATTTTTGACTTTTGGTCGTATAGTACCGATTTCTGGTGTATATTATGGCAATCTCTCCAGCACCCAAGATATTGTACTTTTACCTGACAGTAGGAATAGTTATGTTCAGGATATCAAGGGGATTAGTGAGGTTTTCAAAACCATAAAGGAAAGGTTACATAAAGCTTACCAGAGAAATGTTTCTAGTTACAACCTCAGGAAGAGAGACCATGTATTCAATGTAGGTGACAAAATTTGGCGACGAAATTAAATTCTTTCAGATGCCTCAGTGAAAATCAGTGCGAAGTTAGCTCTAAAATTTGTATTATGTACTGTGAGAAAGCGAAAATTACGCTTAGTTTATGTTTTGGATAATGCGGACGGTTCTCCTGCTAGAGATTGGCATGTAAAAGTTCTAAAACAGTATTTTGGCTCCAATTCAGATGTGTCTGTTGGATAAAATATTTTCATTCAAACCGATTTTATTTGGTTCATGTATTAAATACATATATAGTGTGGTTTAGAATGAAAATCAGTTTTGGGAATATTTCAGGTCCATTATGGACAATATATTTTTATTCAAACAAATTTTTTGGTTCCTGTATAATATACACATATAAAAAGGTTTTGAATAAAAGTTGAATGTTCAACAAATTTTGCTGGTGCAATTCATAATAATAATATAATAATAATATTTATTCACTCAACAATTACTTACATAAATCAGAACATATTAACATTAGGGCGTAGGTAAAGTGAATAATCTCACACATCTTACGAAGCAGAAGAACCTGCTTGTTTGTAAGGAACGATACTTAATTCTAAAATCTAATAAGGGTGTAACATTCATAAATGTAAATATAAAATATCAGTTGAGATAGCGTAATAGAACACACAAGGTGATTTAAACTGATTTTAAAGACATACACATGGCAGTGCAAACAGATAGCATGTGATACGGTAAAAAAAACAATTTAATATAATAAATAAATATAGAGCTTGAATAGTTCCATATCACCAATGAAAACATATTATAAAAAAAAAAAACTTCAAATAAAATGAGCGAACAGCGACAATGATATAATAATATTATTTACATAGTATAGTATTCCGCGAAATGAAATGAAACAAGAATATGGATTAGTTACATAACGTGAAGGGCATGTGAGGAAGATGCTGAAAGAGAATCGGTATTTATGAACAGTTCTCAAAACTTTAAATTATATGTGAAGGCTAATTTTATTTATTGCTATTCGAGGTAGACTTCGGACATGACATTTCAGTTTTTTCTTAAAATGTTTTGTATTAGTCTCAATTCTAAGATTTTCTGGTATGGTACTGTAGAGTTTTGGTCCCAAATATCGATAATTTCGTTGACCAACGGATTTACGCATCAGTGGAACGACAATCTGTCTTTTTTGACGGGTGTTATGATTATGGTAGGCTATATGCAATTGTTCCCTGTGTTTGTGTTGCGTGCTAATCACGCTGATATAATACAACTGTCTTGGATCGAAAATATCAGAGTCGGCGTAAAGAAGTTCGCTCGAGAAGTCATACTTCTTTTGGAGAATGCATCTAAGGAATCGCTTTTGGATCACTTCAAGTGAATGAAGGTGAGTTTTAGACAAACCACCCCATCCGATTATACCATAATTCAAATGGGACTCAACTAAACTTGTATATAATATTATTTTCTGCTTGTGGTTTAAAATACACGTTATTTGTTTGAATTTATAGAGTATGCAGCGCAGTTTTTTTACTAAGTAATTTATGTGTTGGTCCCATCTGAGATGACAATCAAGAATGATACCAAGGTATTTAATTTTTTTTGTAGGTTTGATAAGAGCCGTATCAGATATCGCGATTTCGTATTGAGGAAGAGAAATATCGTAACTACTGAAAGGTAGATAGAAAGTTTTTTTAAAGTTTATTGATAATAGTCTGAAGTCAAACCATAGTTTTATTCGAACCAGGTCCTGTTCAAGCTTGTTTTTTAGGCTAAACCAGTTATCATCTTCACAAAACAAAACAGTGTCATCTGCAAAACTAATTATTTCTGAGTGAGTTTCAACCATAAAAAGGTTATTGAGGTAAATATTGAATAGGATTGGACCTAGTACCGTTCCCTGGGGTACACCACAGGTTATAGTTTTTTCTCCGCTAAGCTATAAGCTTTTAGAAATTTTCCCTGTGGTATATGCATATACATTTTTGGCCCTTTGAAATTTATGATGACATTTTCACTGATTATGACATTTCAACTAGATTTTGTCAAGCACCGATTTTTAGACTTTCAGTACAGAAACGTTTGGTACTACCATCCAAAATATCTTGTATTTTTTTTGTATTTTGATTTAATTTTATCAAAAATTGTTAACCAATTTTTTCTCTTAGGAGAGGGGTAATATGTAGCATTCAAATTGCTACAATTTAATTTTTTTATGGGATTGGTAGCATCCAGATAACAACTGCACTTGGTACCAACATACATTATCAGTTTTTTGAATATATTTGGTATACTCACAGCATATTACATCAATAAATCCTTGACAACAACAGTATAGGTAGTGAGTACTCTTGTTTCTTACATTCTCAGTGCTTTGGAAGTGATGTAATAAGCTGCAGGAATCTTATGATTTTCTGGCTATCTGCCTGATCCTAGGCCGAGAATTGAAGAAAAGAGAGTCAGTTAATATTGTGATACATATGAATTCTATGTCGCTGGAGGTTTTCTCAGGATTTGTGAAGGAAGTCTGTTCGATCTTAATGTGATCCAGATTTATTGGGATTTTCTTTATTTCTCAGAATATAATCTGATAGGTTATATTTATTTTCACGTCGATGTCATTGCTCGGTTGTCATCGATCTTCTGTCAGTTCTGGCATTGATCTTCTCTCATTTCCGTCATTGGTCTGGCTCAAGTTTGGTTAGCCATATATGAACATGCCCGTAACAGAATAGAAGAAAGAAGAATCAGTCTTCTTCACCTGTGGTTCTGTAAAATGGGATAGACTGCATTTATGGTATTGACCAATGGGGAGCCGTCCTCTAGCTGCTACCTCGAGGCTTTTTCCAGTGTGGCCATGATGGGGTGCACTTGACTCAATTTTTTTTTCTCGGTGAGTTTACCGTTGAATACACCCTTTTGGGGAATTTGTGATTGAAACCGTCTACTGAGCTCAAGTCGCACCCATCATTTATGGATTTTGGATCCTTTTTTGGGATTTGCTCTAACCACCTAGAGACGGCCATGCGGTTAGTGGAAGCCGCCATTACTTCTGTCCTGCCGTCCTGCTCTCCTGTTTGCTGTTCGTGTTCTAAGCACTACCTCCCTTCTCACTTCTCAGAAGGTAAGTTTTGAGCCCGCAATGATATCGACAGGTTGAGAATATACCTATCCTATTTTTTTCGGTTTTTTTCTGTTGCACTTGTCCTCACACGATGCTATTTTATTGTTAGGGTATTAGGTACAGTTTAGCTGCCTACTCGGATTCCTGGTAGTGACCAGCCCGTCAGGAAACTCCTTCTACCCTATTCAAGATCCCTCCAAAGGATCTGAGAGTTTTCCTGCAAGGTCTTTGGATCTTGGCCAGAGTCGACCATCGAGACCAGACGAGTCCAATAGCGTCGGTTGAGTCCGACCGGCTCAGCTGCACCACAACCCCTAGCTGAACTTGAAGGTTCAGTTTTTTTTGTCTTCCTGTGCTGTTTGCTGTTTCCTGTCTTCATCGTCTTCATCTTCGCAAGAGTCTTCCTGCACCACCACTACACACCATGGACCTTGAATAGGGCTACATATTTGGACCATTGGGAAGGATCATGGACAAATAATATCAGGTTTTCTCACACCTACGGTGTCGGTTTTTTTCCTAAAATAATATTTATCATCACATTTTAATTATACATGCATACCATGATTTTCTATTGAAACAATTACCTATAGAGCTTTTGTGAAGCTCTCACATAGTATACTATGCGATGGCGGATCTAGGTGTAGATTTATTACTATATACATATTTTCTGCAGAAAGTTATCATATAACATCAGCAGGTATTCAACTGTATGTATTTTTATCTGATATATTATTTTATTGATATTTTATGGCATCTGAAATGATATCTACAGTGGTTCATAACATATTTTGCCTTGTCTCATGGTGGTGTATTTTATTATATAATTTTAAAATTTGATATAGTTTTATTATTTATTATCTATCTGTCCGACCCAGCTTTCTGAGAAAATTGAATTCTATTGATTTTTCAGGTATTGTTAGAAGGTATGTATTTGACTTTTCCAATTTTTCAAATATTATATATCTTTATTAAATTGAGTGGCACCCTTTTGAATTTCGAATTTTCGTTCTCAGAGCCACAAATAAACCGAACTCATTTTCTGTTCTCCGACGAACAGCTGCCGTCAGCACATTGTGTTCTATTTTGTTATTTCAAATTTGGTTTTAAAGTAGGCCACATAATATTGAAAATACCTCATAAATGATGTTGTCTTTATACCAAGATGCATAGTCTATCCCCGCATTAATAGCACTATTGCGAGTATTGAAATACTTGAAGTCTACAATTTCTGAGTCTCCAGATTTCTTGATGAATTCTCCACAAGATGCTGCATTGCATTTCAATACTCGCAATTGTTTCAATGCATTGGATACTCTCGATTTGAAGAGTAAAACACGTTTTCCAAAAATTGAAGAGGGTCTTTATAATCTTAATTGATAATCAAACCAGAGCGAAGACACCCCTAGAATGCTGATTTGACTTCCTTACATATGACGCGATTACTCCGGTTTCATCTGAACATATACACCTAGAGGTTGAAATGATGACTGAAAACAACTTACTTTTGATTTTCAACGATCTCGAAAGATGTCGCTGGATGAGCCTTTCCTGTTGCCACCTCTCCTTTGAAAACAAGAGAATATTTCTCCGAGATGAACTGCTCTACGTATATGTATGTGACTCGGTTCGGCAGGCAAACCACGAATTATCCCATGAACTTCACAATTGGCTTCCTCTCCACCAACGAAGCTTGGTTAAGTTTAGTTAGGTCCATTTGAAAAAAAGCATCTTTAACGTTCCAATGAGATTAAGTGATTGAGTGATGAATGTCGAAAATAAACGTTCGATGATAAAACGAAAACTCAAAATTGGAATAAATTATATTTGATGAACACAAAATTTTATGAAATTATAACGTAGGATTTTGAATTAAAAACTAAAAATTGGAATGAATATTAATTGAAAAACTCAAAATTGGAATGAATTATATATGAAATACTAAAAATTGAACGAAAATAAATTGTAGGATTCTGAATTGAAAGCTCAAAATTGAAATAAATTATTTTTGAAGAACTCAAAAATTTTACGAAAATAAAACTTGGGATTTTGAATCGAAAATTCAAAATTGAAATGAATGTTATTTGAAAAAGGATAAGAATAATTCAATATAAAATACACGCACGATTAGGTACTTACTATTATTGTTATTTCGGATCACAAACACACAATTGTAGATGGAGCACAAAATTTAACTGGAACAGTACACCGAAGAACGGAGACACAAAGAGAAAGAGCAAATGGTAAGCCGATAACAGTAGGGTATATATACCGGTGAAGACGGAGGCGCAGGCGCAGGCGGCGCAGGCGCAGGAGGCGCAGGAGGCGCAGGAGGCGCAGGAGGCGCAGGAGGCGCAGGAGGCGCAGGAGGCGCAGGCGGTGGCGGTGGCGGAGGCGGCGGTGGCGGCGGAGGTGCAGGAGCCGAGGATCTGAGTAGTGAACGACCGGAGGTATATCCTTCGAGCCAAAGACTGCATAGTCCCGAAATTTTCAATCCCACGTTCTCACGCGGCGTTCAAAATAAAATTTATTACATCTATTAAAATCCAAACTTATGAGGTATTGTGACACAACAATGGACGATAAACTACGACATCTAATGCCTAGAAGACAGTCGAAATGAGGGCCTCCTCCCGAAAAAATATCACCTTATGATAAAATCTTTGTTCAAAACAATTCTCACCATAATAATAAAAATTCGATGGTTTTGGTCGCAGATGTCCCAGGTAATAAAAAAAACACCAGTGCGGGCGTTATCGTTGACCCTCCCAATGGGTAATCTCATGAATTTAATAATTTATTCCAAGTAGATGAAAATCAATTTATTCATTTGAAAGGTTTATGCGCCGGCTCTATGGCAGGTAGTCGCCAGACCCTTCCCTAACCGCAGGGTGTCGCATAAAATTCCAAGTCAATTTTAACCATACTGAACCATATCTATTCTATTGCAACTTTTTCATCATGATTAAATTTTGGGGGTGTAGGTATAAATAAAAATGAGACGGTGTAAGGATATATATATAATTTTATTTCATTTCAGTATACGAATCAAAACATAATACAAGATACAAAATAATTATATTTGGTCACATCAAAATGATCCTGCTTGAATTGAGCCATCTAGCGTGCTATAAGTCAAATACGCATCATGGAGAACTAATGCATAAACTCGGGTGTTGTCGGGAAATTGTGCTTCACGCGTCTCAAATTCCAACTTGATATCAACAGTGGACGACTTCATGGCACTCGGCTGGTGTTGACAATTGATGACGAATAATGGATTATTCCTGAATTCTCCAATATTCATCATTGGTTCGCTCATATCTCTGTCACAGTAGTAGCTTCTCTGGAAATTCTCATAAGCATAATAGGCTGCAGAATCCAACTTCTTGCCAAAATCTAGATTCCAGCGTTCATATGGATAGACTTCGGAATTCAAGTACAGGCGGATATTGTTGATATTAGCATGCGTAAATTCTGTCACATTCTCCTTTATATTATCAGAATGGGTGGTACTTTGGAATCCGATAATTATATATCGAGGTCTTTCAAGGCTATTGGTGGTTTTAACGGCCCATATATCGGTGGCTGTTTTACGTAGAGCGGGTAATTCATACAAATCCCACATACGATATGCAATCTTCACTCTAGCATCATTGCTACTTTTATTGATGCGATTCAATAGCTTTTATTTTTGTCGATCCTCCGGAACGATGTGTTTGATCTTCCATTCGATTTTAGATATCTCCAATTCTGCCTCCACTTCGCCAATGTATGAGTTCTTGAATGAGCGAGCGATGATGAGTATAAGTTCCTGTTTCACATTCAAAATGCCCTTGGTGTAGTCTTCAGCGAATCCTGTGAGATATTTCAGCGGCAACTTTCCACTGAATACATGGCTATCTGGATCCAGAATGGCTTGATTACCATTATCCAAACCCCACCCGATAGTTTCTAGTGAGGCTTTATTCGACTTTCCATACGATATCAGCGTTTTCATTGTACTTGTTATACCGGGTTTTCGAATAACTGCGACGGCTTCACCACCCATTTCGTAGCGGATTTCATCAAATAGGAATGCCAGAGCATTATTTGATAGGTAGCAAGTCTTCGTCGTATCCATGGGTGTAAATGTACCTTCGATATAGATGTAGCTGTCGGAAATATCCAATATCAGATCTTGGAAATTGATCGGAATGCGTATCTCATCCGAATTATTGAAATAGGGTGACCCATATGGTTTATAGGTATGTTCATGAAGGCTGATTACCGATTCATCGATGACAGGCTCTTCAAACACATCCAATTTTTCACTGGTAGTTGTAGCGGCCATCTTCACTTTCTAATATCTACTGTCACGCAATCTCAATCCTATGTATCTCAGGAACTTTTGATCAGCTTTGGATAGCCTACTTCTCAACTGGTTGACACCTTCTTGACGACTGACACGTTTTTCATGTGCATCTTTCCTTTTATAGTGAATCAGCCTCTCCTTTTTGAAGTGTGCTCGGTGTTGCCGTCGCTGATTGAAACAGAAGCTCATTTTCTTTCTCACTCGTCGAAACAGACAAAAAAAAATGATATAGGGTGTCAAGTGTTGAGCTTCTTCAACTCCAACTTAACGATGATTGTCTCTCCACGGAAATCGATCAAACGTCCCTTATCATCCAAGATGCTTATCGTGATGTTTTCAATAGACTGACGACCTTCGGGACTGATCGTCATATAAATGATTTTTCTAGGTTCCTTGGAAATCTTGTAGCCGGCCTCCACGTCGATATCGAATTCAAAGAGAGTGTGCACTTTCTCATCATTCAGGTATGCTCCGGATGTGATATTGCAATCAACTCGTATGATTCGTACTTTCATTATATTCACAGGTAGTGTGGATTCATGCAATACGTTGGCTTGGTAATTTTTCTCCTCGAATCCCAGCACACTAGCTATAGAATTGTCGTATCTGAAATCCACATCATGCAAGCATTTCATCTCACATTTCAGAGTATTATTATTGGCATGGAGGAAAAATACATCTTCAATATTTCGCCCATCGAGCGGCTCTATTCTTGTGATAGCTTTCTGTAGAGCTTTATTGATTTCATCTATTTCATAGACACCGGGTGGTATATAGGCTACTCGAGGGCTCACAACAGCTCCCGATCTAACCCAAAAATCCAAACGGTTGTTCGTCTCATCTATATTGAGTATAGAATTGTACGAGTAGAAGCCGTGCGATCCCAAACCGTAGGTGTTTTTTGTATCGAGTTCGATGGGTGGGTAAAAATCAGCACTCAAAACACTTTGATCCCCGGATAATGTGAAAGTTCGTGACATGATCGAATCGAGTACTTTACTGGTTCAGGCAACAAAGGTGAATGAAACGCTTTTTTGCCGGTGGTGTGTTTATATCCAAATTGTTGTTGGTTAAAACATTCACATCATTTACGCGGCAATAGCAGCAAAATATTTTCCGAGGGCACGGTCCATCATTAACGTCGATATCGGCTGCTGCCGCTGCTGCATCTTCAACTGGACCATGTTCTTCGCAAAATCGATATTTAGCAATGTCCTCGTCGTTTTGTAAATGCTCCGGCAACTTATCCCACACTAGGGCTATCTCTAGGGGTGCACAACCGATAATCACCTCCTTCGGCATATCGGCAAGCTGATTTCTGCTCATCTTCACCAAACTGCGCAATCTCGAATATGCAATCAATGAATGACCCATTCGTTTGATGCTTTCACGTGTAAATTCTTGATTTTCTGCCATTTTATCTCCTTCTTCTTCTTCTTTTATGTATAATTCACTATGAATCTGCCGTAGTTAGAAATCTCAAGCACAAATGCCCACACCAGACTGTGTTGAATCGCTGCTGACGGTCGTAGTTATACTGAATTTCAACAGGCCGATCACCCGAATTACATGCTAGATATTGCAGCAACTCTTTGGGTGGTGGTAAATCGCCAAAACTATCAAAGTAATTAACCCTACCTCCGCGTTTCTTGTACGCCACCCAATGTGTACCACTACCATGAATCCCGTCCAAGTTCATTATGGCTGATTCGTTGCGGTGCGGTCCAGAGAGCGGTAAATTGTCTCGCATAAAAATTCCTCGAAAATGCGGAACCCTCATCTTTTCGACACACCGCAACAGATCGATATTGGAAAGTGGCCTTTGAGGTAGGGTCTCTAAGAGTTTTTTGAATTCTGCTGCGGTCCCAGGTAAATACCCAACCCTTTTCGGTAAGGTTTCAAATACAATCCTTTGCCGGTTTTTCCGATAGCGATAGCCTCCATATGGCGATTGTGACGATTCGCTTCAGCCAACTGTTCTCTGCTCGCTCTCGCCGACTGTACGGCCTTCGATATTCCAGCTGCTGCACCTGCCAAACTTCCAAGTGCTGATAGACCGGCAAATATCGGTATTAATGGTAGGATCCCGCCAATCTTGGGTATAGGTATAATACGTGGAGTGCGAATATTCTTTTTTCCGCCGGCTGCTTTGACATATTTGCGAGCTGCTTGATAGGCAATTTTCACCACTTTATCAATATTTTTTTTCTTCTGTTTGCCCGCACCTTCAGTTCGATGAGAGCGAAGCGTATCACGAACTTTGTGAACTACGCCCGATCCAAAAGCAATCTTATTTTTCATCGTCTTCTTCTTCTTCTCCTCATGCTGCATGGTTTTCTTGCGACATTTGATACATTTAGTTTTCACTTTTGGTTCATCCGCGAATTGTCCACTACACCCCATTCCGAAACGTCGCTTTCCTTTCATTATGTTGGTGACTAACCAAGCTGCAGCCCTCTCGCCTACCCCACTGTCTTTAGATTTCACAATGTCCCAAGCAGATTGTTCGAGATGTTGATCTGCTATATGTCTAGCGGCGACATCTTCGGCATTCTTAGAGTAGGCTATATCGTGTTGTTTGCATGCTGCATCCAATCGATTGATTCCACGATCTCCACGAGTCAACCTTTTCTGCAAGTTTGTTCCCGGTCCACAATATTGATACCCCCCAGGGATATGCAATTCAAATGGTAGTTTATTTATTACAGAGTTGACGATGCCACTACCGGTTTTCTTGATACTAGTCATTTTTTACGTGTGTCTCGCTCAACGGCCATCGTATAAATGACGATTGTTCGGGTGAAATTCACTTATATCTAATCCAACTGTCACACGATGCGCATTGTACAGCAGAAAGAAAAGTTCGACATTGATAATTTAGATGAAAAAGTCATCGGCTATGGATTGGACAGTGGTGGTGGTGGTGGTGGTGGTGGTGGTGGTGTACGAAATCATCGTCATGGAAAGCTGTTTCCATCAACAATTCGCGGTCTTATAGTGGGTCCTTCAAATTGTGGAAAGACAAATGTTATGATATCTTTACTCACGAATGCAAATGGCCTACGTTTTGCAAATATCTACCTATATTCCAAATCGATATACCAACCGAAATATGAGTACCTACGTGAAGTAGTCGAACCGATAAATGGATTAGGATTCTACGCATTCGATAATAATGAGGATATAGTGGAGCCATCAGATGCCGAGCCCGATTCCGTCTTCATTTTCGATGATGTAATGTGCGAGAAACAGGATGTAATCAGATCATACTTCAGTATGGGCCGCCATAAAAATATTGACTGTTTCTATCTGGCCCAGACATATTCTAGAGTGCCCAAGCAATTGATTCGTGACAATAGTAACTTCATAGTCATGTTCAAACAAGATGAAATGAATATGCGACACATTTTCTCCGATCATGTATCACCCGATATGGATTTCAAGCAATTTCAAGAGATGTGTTCGCAATGTTGGACCAATAAATACGGATTCCTGGTGATCGATAAGGATAGAGAAATGCTGGAGGGTAGATACAGAAAGGGATTCGATAGTTTCATATATCCCTGATGCTCAAACAGAAAAATATCCATTCATTCATCGACCGTGGTACAGTATAGTGGGTACACATCCGATTTCCATGATGAATTCCTCAGCAAATGAAGACGATGTAATAAACCTGAAACGACAACTCATCGAGGCGACTGATGCGGTGCGAAAAAAGTTCAAAAGTCTCAGGAGCGACAGTTATGAGAATAAAGTGGCACTCGAAAAGATTTATGAACCCATAACTAAGCCTTTGAATGCCATTTCCGCAGCTACAATCAACCACCACCACCAAAATGGTCAGTCCAAGAATTTGAAATCAAAAAGTGACAAATCTGTTACGATATTGGATCCTACACATCACTCTACACCAATATCATCTTCATCGACAGCAGCAGCAGCAGCAGCAGCATCGATTTATGACACACCAGTCCAGACGTCGAAAAAGTTGTTATCTCACCCCACTCCCCACTCAGACAATTTTGCCGCTAATGATGATAATATCGACACTTTGATGGATACACCGCCACCATCATCTCATGGTTCACATTCAAATACTGTGATGAGTGATGACGATGATGGAGAAGAAACAGTAGTTGAAGAGTTACAAAACAATGTCGAAGAACACATAGAAAAGTTGAGATCTGGAGATAGCGATAACTATGATACAGTATATGGTGTACGCATAGACCCAAAAACTCATCAGTTGAGAATGGGTAAAAGCAAAATTCGTTTCTCAAATGGGAAAATCGAATCGTGGGGCGACAGTGATAAGAGACCGAAAATATATCCAGCTAGTTCGGAACTGTATAACCTGATTTTTCTCAAACATGTACCGGAAAAAACGAGTTCTAGTGTTAGGAGTTTATATGCAGCCATACTGGAAAACACAAGAGCAGCATACAAGGGATACGATATCAGACGAGGATTGAATTCAGATGAGACTGGAAAATATCACGATCTGATCAAACCCCTGACAAGAACACCATATAAAATGAGAGAGACAAAATATAAGGATGGAAGCGGATTACCCACTCGAAAAATTGTCAATAACAACAGGGAGAAAGAATATATCTATTGGAATAAACCGAAAGAATTGGTGGATCGATTGAGATTATTATGGAGCTCGAAATCAGTGGGGCATAGCGGACATGACAATGAAATATTATCAATTATAGAGGAGTTGCGTGAAGAAGGCATCATATACTGAAGGCGTCTATGGATAAATATATACCGAGCAGAATAATTCATGCCATTAGTCGTTCGAAGTAGCTCTCGCATGTTGCTCACATTTTGTAGAAATGGAGAGGATAAGTGATGCAAAACGTCAAATTGTTGACGAACTACATAAGCCAGCTCGACGAAATTTCGTCAGAAGGAGAACCATAGTCAAGGGATTCGGTGATTTATGGCAAGCTGATTT
Organism: Chrysomela aeneicollis; assembly: GCA_029955515.1. Taxonomy (NCBI): domain Eukaryota; kingdom Metazoa; phylum Arthropoda; class Insecta; order Coleoptera; family Chrysomelidae; genus Chrysomela; species Chrysomela aeneicollis. The sequence continues at coordinate 4,732,288 of JARUHQ010000027.1, read as the reverse complement.
GGCCGAAATGCAGCCATATGCAGAGGACAATAAGAAATTTAGATATATTCTATTCGTTATCGATTGTTATTCCAAATATGTGTGGACTGAGCCAATTAAAAATAAGACTGGTGTTGAAGTTACTGAAGCTATGAGAAATGTGTTGAAGAAGAAGGCGGGATATTCGCCGAAAAACATGCAAAGTGATTTGGGGAGTGAATTTTACAATCGATACTTTAGCAAATTGATGGCCGAATACAAAATAAATCATTATTCCACATATAGCACGATGAAGGCTGCAATCGTCGAACGAGTCATAAGGACCCTGAAGAATTGGCTGTATAAGGAGTTTTCAGCAAGAGGAAAATATATATGGCTCGATATTTTACCTGAACTTACTAATAAATATAATAACCGTATACATCGAACTATTGGAATGAAACCCGCAGACGTTACAGCTGAAATGGAACTGGACGCTTTCAGTCATCCTAAATTGGCGTTGAAGCCGAAATATGCTGTCGGTGATATGGTGCGAATCAGTAAATAAAAGGTGTCTTCGAGAAAGGATACCTGGCGAATTTCTCCACTGAACTATTCAAGATTATCAAAATAAACATCACGAATCCAGTCACATACTTGTTGGAGGATATTGAAGGGAGACCAATCAAAGGGTGTTTTTATGAAGTTGAATTACTGAAAACGACAAATCCTGATATATATTTGGTGGAGAAAGTTCTGAAGGAGGAGAAGAAAGGCGACAGAGTGTTTGTAAGATGGCTAGGATTCTCAGACAAGCACAATTCTTGGATTGATAAATCGGCAATTGTTTGAACCCAATGATGTTGTTATTATACTTGTTAGGTAAAACTAATGAATATATTACTTCAATTGATATGTGCGTTTCATTTTTTCTACATTTACACCTTGACAAAAAAAAACAATGAGGTCATTTTCAAAATATTGTTTTATTGAATTGAAAAACTATACAAAATTCTTTATTGAAATCAAACATATCGTATATATTTCTTGATGTGGTCGTTGCAACTGCTAGGGAAGGTGATACTTTGTGAAAGAATCAATTCATTTCACTAGCCAAATATTTCCTCAATATGTCCAATTCATTTCTTATCGCTTTTATTTCATCATCCAGGAGGGCTTGCTTCTTGCTCATCAAAAACCTCATCTCAGATTGCTGTTTATTAAAGATTATTCTAGCATCTCTGATGACTGAGGATACTGCAGCCTTTACTGCCGATAATGTAACATTCTTTACATCGTCAATTTCCCTCTTGAGGTAATCCAATTCCACACAATCCTTATCAGAAATTGGTTCGCCAACATTAGTCAATCTTTTGCCTTGTAAATCGAAATTGCCATCTTTGTCCACTTTGAAACCTACGCCTGGTGGACCGCGTAGGGAAAGTTTCGATTTATTTCTTCTGCGACCAAACTTATCGATGGTTTTAGTCATCATCACCCGACGAATGATCAATCCATACTGAGCAATATTATCATTAGAGTTCTTGCTATATACCTACCCCAAATAAATGCTCATACATAAAGTGAATAAATAAAACACAAAAAATAGCTGTTTTTTATATATATTATATATTTCACCATGTAATTGCTCAGAACCATTCATATCATGACATAATCAAAAAGTCGGAGTAGACTGTCATTGAAAAGAGATAATTTCAACAATATAAAATACATGAATAACACAATTATTCAAATCTTTATATCTAATTGGAGAGCATTCAATTCATATTTTTAGCTAAAATAATTTCGACAATACACAATACATTAATAAACACAATTATTCAATCTTTATGAATGATTGAAAAGCATTCAATTTCTATTTTTTCCTCAAAATAATTACGATTCAATTGTATTTGTACAAAATATGCAACACTGATGCTCGACACAAGAGATCATTTCAACAATATATACAAGTTATTACAATGATATTTGGCAACATAACATTAATTAAAATAAATATATTTACAAAATATATACAATAATGATAATTATGATTTAATTAGATTCAAAACCTTCGCCTCTTTCTTGCGAGTCTGCATCCTCATCTACTTCTTCTTCATCCGAATCCCGATTAAGTTTGTACTTTTCGATGATGCTAGCGGGTAGAAATCTATAAATTTCGTATAAAAATCCCTGCAATTCCTCTTCTTCCATCATTTGCCGGCAGAATTCATCTAAACTGAGGCTACCATAATCATATCGGCGACATAGTTCAACTCCAATGTTATATTTTTCAGATAAATTGTAGAGACGTTGAACTTCAACTTCGTCGAAACACACATTCAAATCGTAGTTGGTTGCGTGTAAAGCATCCATCCCCATGTCGCATAGTTGACAGCACAATCTTCTTATTGCAGAGTCGATATCTTCAGCCTTATCCCATCCCATACTCGAATACTGCATCCACATGGTGATCTTCTATTTGAATAGCAGTAGGATTCCTGTAAATCAATAAGTGATATTAGCATAAAATATTAAATTCAATCTTTCTTATCGTATACTCACAATGAGGATGATTTAAACAGCTTTGTAGCAATGTTTGCGGCGTATAAGTTACAATTTCCTATAAATATTTTCCCCTCGACAACCCTTTCACTAATAAACTGATTCAAAAAAAAAACAAGAACTTATCAATACTACTATTTATATATATACATGTTGGAAATAAAAGAAACTAATCTAAACCTGTTCGAACCTGATCAGAGCTGACGATTTCGCTCCTACAAATGCTGGCTTATTTTGACCCTTGTATGTGAGGGTATAACCACCATTGGAGGAATCTATAGCTTTTACATCATCATCCTTCAAATGGTCTGCAACCCGTTTCGGAAGCCAACATTTGAGGAAGCCATCTTCATCGGCGCCACATAATAGCACACATACCCCCCTTCCAAATGTTGTAGCGCAAAATGTCATGCTCTTTATCACGTAACGTTTATCCAAAATCAGATCTGAGATTGGTAACTGCCTGATGATTGGCAGATCGTTGTTGATGATTTCATTAATAGCATTCAAATCGATGGACGACATATTATTTTTTTTATCTATATTTATCAGATAGCGAAAGGGTGACGATGAAAGAAAATAAATATAAAAAATATCACAACTTACACCACAAAGCAGATTGTCGATGCTGATTCACTTTCACTAAGTCTTAGCCCTTCCACGATTCACGGAATAACTTCTAAGATGGTAGTTCTATAATACTGCCGATGGTTGGGAACTGAATAGTGATCATTCCAACGAATGCTGGGCCTATTTATAGCTCGAGATGTGGGTAGGGATGAGCTCTTGGACGCAGCTGCCTCTGATTTACGACTAAAAACTATAGAATTTAACATAAAAAACACATCAGTACCTATTTCTATTGAAAAAAGGAGCATTAAACTTCCAAATGAATAGGTCTGTTGTCATCTGGTTAAAATAAATTAGGAATTTTATGGGGTACCTTGCGGTTGGAGGTCTAACGATTCGCCCCATCTACTGGTACATAAACCTTTCAAAAATTAGATAAAATATGAATTTATGAGGCATCCCGCGGTGGCGTTTTTTTATTACCTGGACCATCTGCGATCAAACCCCTCGACTATTAATTATTATTGTGGGAATAGTTCTGAACAAAGATTTTATCATAAGGTGATATTTTTTCGGGAGGAGGCCCTCATTTCGACTGTCTGCTAGGCATTAGATGTCGTAGTTTATCGTCCATTGTTGTGTCACAATACCTCATAAGTTTGGATTTTAATAGATGTAATAAATTTTATTTTGAACGCCGCGTGAGAACGTGGGATTCAAAATTTCGGGACTATGCAGTCTTTGGCTCGAAGGATATACCTCCGGTCGTTCACTACTCAGATCCTCGGCTCCTGCACCTCCGCCGCCGCCACCGCCGCCTCCGCCACCGCCACCGCCTGCGCCTCCTGCGCCTCCTGCGCCTCCTGCGCCTCCTGCGCCTGCGCCGCCTGCGCCTGCGCCACCGTCTTCACCGGTATATATACCCTACTGATAACATTCTCCCAGAACGTCGTCTTGCGGTGTGGTTGCTGCTAATAAATACATCTAATTGCAGAATGTGGTTTTATCCAACAGAAACCTCACATGCTTATCTAGACTGTTGGAAAAACACCCAACCACATATGCAGGAAGTACTCGAGGTTATCAACGCGAAAACAGGAAATGCTCAACCACAATCGCACGAAGTTTGCACATCTGATTGAAAGATGTGGTTTTATCTGACCGGAAGCTCACATGCTCATCTGGACTGTTGAAAGAACACTCAATCACATATGCAGGAATATGCAGGAAGTTATTAAGGTTATTGGCGCGATGACAGAAAATGTTTAACCGCAATCGCATATCAGATATTTTATACAAATGTAGATATGGTAATGAAAATAATTCTCCATAACGATGGATATCTGATATGTGCAATAAAACCAACATACTCATGTATTATTGATCATTCAAGGTTCCTCTACATTTCAAAAAATAATAACATCCGTGACTGTGAACTGTCCGGACCATCTACCTGGGTTCGAGAATCCGGTCTATTATAATGAATGAAACATGGTAAACGTATTCACAATTAAAATTCACATTGATTGTCGTTTGATAATTTATGATTGTTTTTCGGCAACCCTAATCCCCCCCTCTTTGCAGCAACTCGATAACCTTGTTGAATTGTTCGGTGCTGTGCAGGGTTCAATGCATCGCAATGGGTATCTTCCTTGAGGTAAATTGCGTTTTGTGAAAACTCCATCCCAAACTTACCTAGCAGTTTCTTTCTCTTCATATGCCTAGGATGATTCTCGCACCAATCTACCAAATTCCTCGAGACTACAACTATATTCTTCAGACGCCATATTGTTACTTATGAACTTTTCGACTATGACTCCTCCTATATATCATCCTAAATCACATCATTTAACACCGCAAGTTGTTGAATTTTTTATGAAGGTATGTTGCCATTTTCGGTATCTTCATGAAAAATCCTCAGCTTCAGATCACCCTGTACATGGGTTTTTATAATCATCCTGTACATATTTTAACTCTAACGTGTTATCGTTTGTTGCGGTAAGAGCTCGAAGCGAGCAAGCCACTTTATCAGATTCTGCGGTCACATCAAAGTCGAGCAAAGACATACCTACACACACTCGTCTTAGATCATTCCGCCTTCCCACGCAGATCCTCTCTTACGTCGGACTGGTGGTTCACGTTTCAAGTATTTTGACGTCATCACGGGTGAAGCAATCATAGATCTTATTGCTTACGCTACATCCGACATCCAGGTTACTTGTTTTGTAGGTCCGGGAGGATTGAAAGTACTAAGCCATTGATTGTTCGTTTCAGTTGTTGACCATACAAATGTGTTGTCCCACGTGACCATAGTACCTAATTTCTTGCAGACCCCTCTTGACCTAAAAATTACTACAGGATGCCGGATCTAGCGTAAGCAGTAAGATCTATGGAAGCAACCATCAGCGACACCAGCGACACCACGACGCCAATTGGGGGATCTTTCATTTGTCAATGTCAAGGTCGGTAACGTTGTGACGTCAGGCAACGTGGTGACTTCATCACGACTGAAGCAGCCGACAGCAACATGTAACGCAGCGACCCCAGCGCCACCGTCACTCACCCCAGAGGCGAAAATTGGAAGTTCGGGGTAGACCCAGCTTTGATCATCTACTCATATCGAGAGATTGAAATAATATTCAAATGAAATATATGCAACTGTGTTTATCCCGTACATTTCGGAAGAAAGTTTAAGCAGTATTAATAATACTCTGAACTAACTGTTAACATAACTTTATCACTAATATATTCACCCATGAATGCGGCAGGAATTGATGTTAGGAATAATTTTTGACTTCTGACAGGAACGCCCCCATGCTCCGTGTCCTGCATCTCTCTCACCAGCTTCTCCATCTGAAACAAAAAAATCATGAAAAAAATTTGCAACCTTTCCATATATGTAATCACTGGTTTGTGTGTGAATTGATATAATTTGTATCAGGGTCGGTTTTCATCACAAAAAAATTTCGGAGCCTGTCATAATTTTCACTATAAGGGATAGGATAGTCGTTGCTGACAGTGAATTTTGGGGAATGCGGTATATGTATTAAAAAAACTCTTTAGAGTCAGGGAGAAACTACAATGAGAATATTGATAGGAATGTAATGATTAGTTTTGATTTACATGGTGTTCGAGGGCATAACAATTGATGAAATAAATCACATTGATAATAGCTAATTGATCATATTTAGAAACATCGAAATATTTATGAAAAGTTATTTATATTGAAAAGACCAGATTTTGAAGGCGGAAAAAATGATTTTACTCAATGGTAAGGCTTGTATGTCTTCTTCCTTTATGTGAGAAAAGTTGTAGGCTAAGGAAGTTTTGATCGAATGTCAAAATGGGCCCTTGCCATTAAGGAAGCCTACTGATATTGCTCGAAGAAAAGAGAAATATGAATAACTCATTCATTGATGAGATTCGAATTGTTGAGAAATGTGAAATGAATTTTCGTAGATAAAAAATAGAGCATGAATTTTAAAAAATATTTCGATCATAAATTTATTGTTAGATTCAAGTCAGGAATGAGGTCACTGTCCTGGATTCTCATTTGATTTTGCATTTGAAAGAAGAACATGGAAATAAATTTCACTTGAATATTAACTTTTATGTGTGAGGAGGAATCGAATATTCTGGTGAGCTTTAGTGTAATATCTCTATTGAATGGAAATAAGATAAGTTTATCTAGTATGAATCGAAGGGTCATTAGTAGTTATGTGATTTATATTAGTTATTACAGTGTCATGTATTTCAGGATCATCGACAAAGTTTGAGAAATATGTCTGAATTTCTTGTGTGGAAAGATCTATCTGAGATATTTACCATTCGATTCTTAATTTTTGTTCGACAGAATGGTTTGTATATGATATGAAAGAAGTTCTAGTGACGTCCTGAACTGCAAGTTTCTTTTTATAAACAAAGAATCGAAATATGAAATCGGAATGACATCTAAAAGATCATTCATCACATAGGCTGTTAATATTGGAGAAATTGTGGCACCCATTGGGGTTCCGAATATTTGTTTATCAAATTCATTATTAAAAGAAAAGTAGGTTTTATCATGAAGGTTCCTTTGTTATTGTCAGAGAAGTAACATATGCGTTGCCAATTTTTGTCAATAGCTCTTAGGCTAGCATCTCAGTAAACGTTTCTGAATAGAGAGACCACATTTGTTGGCCAAAACTCAACCAATTGGGAGTTGAATTTTGTTAAACTTCTCTGAGAGTTCGAGTGAATCCTTAATGAAGTGAATACTATCTGGATCTTAGGCTTTACCTAGCTTTTTCTGAAAAAAAGCTCCGATGGAGGCTACTATTGGTCTATCAGAAATAGTAGGTTTATGAATTTTGGGTAACAAATGACATTTTGGAGCAATTCTACCAAGTAAGACAACTTCTTTCTAGTGAGATTATTGATTTGTTATGTGTCAAATAATGATTTCACAAAGGCATTGCTTTTACTTTGTATGATAAAAGTAGGATCTTTCGGAAGTTCTATCAAATTAATCTGTAATAGAGTGATGATATAATTGAAAAGAATATTTCCGTTAAGTCTCGTTTGGCATATATAGATCTGAACCAGGTAGAAGCCACTACACAGAGGCAGAAGCATTTAGACCCATCAGTTTGACATCCGTTTTTCTTCAAAGCAGTGGAAAGACTGGTGGATCGACATGTGAGGGACGGGTCATTAATGGAATACAATGTGCCTATCAGCCAGGAATATATTGTATAAAAGATCTATGATGTGCTGTTGAGCAGATAATCCGCATTAGGGTTATTTATTGACATAGAAGGTGCGTTCGACAACACGTCCTTCGAGCCCATTTGCCAAGAAACAGAGATACACGGTATCCAGCCGTCATTGATATGGATCATGCTCTCCTGCCAACAAATTCAAGCTGAACTAAGTGGTATAGCAAGTCTAGCGCTCTAGTATCACGAGGAAGTCAACAAGGTGCCCAGTAGTGAACAGCATCATCTCAGAACGAGTCTGGCATTTATGATCAGGCTTATGCCAATGATATAGTCATCTCTGCTAATAGAAGGATTTTATAGAGAAAGAAAGTTGGTGTCTCACCGAAGGACTGAAAGTAATCCCAGAAAGAACTGATATGGTACTCTTCACCAGAATGCGAGAATTAAGGAACTCTGCCAGACATACACCTGTCTGAAACACAACTGCTTGCTGAAAAACAACGAATTGCATGCATAAGGATAGTAGGGGCAATGGGGACATCGCCCACCAGAACCCTTGAGGTTCACATCTTGTTTTTGAACATCAAGTATTTTTTGTTTAACCCGAGAAGCTCTCCTTGGCGAAAGGCTCACTAGTCTACTCGCTTGTCTTTGTCCTTTTCTTTGACAAGGCAGTCTGCTTTCTTGTTGCCTTGTGACCTGGAACCCACATCAAAGTGACTTGGTTGTTCTTTTTCAGTTGTCTTAATTCAACTTCGACTTAAGTGTATGACTCCAGAGCATTTAGTGCTGCTTGGCTATCTGATGAAATAGAGATTTCTGCCCGTCAAGTATTCCTTGCAAGGCACTGATATAAAATCTTTGAAAATAAAAAGTAAGAACTGAATCAACCTAGAACGTGAGCTTCAGCACATATTCATTATCACTAATCAGAATAGTTCAATTATAACCAGTGATAAGAACTCCATCCACAGACCTCAGACACATTGGAATCTGGTCAAAAAAAATTCTGGTATTTGGATACCAATATTGAATAGGATTCACTACTACTATGAATAATCTTGACAATTATGTTATCTTCAAGGTCATCAAATCTATAATAATGGATTATCAAAATTCACAACAATTTTAATTATGCACTGAATTTCAGCAAAAAGTATATACTGATTTGATACTCTAAAATGTTGCGTCTAGTCATGAAGAATTTTCTAAATCCAAGCAAATTCAATACTGCCTGGAATCAATTCGTTTGAGGATGATATTCTAAATATGATTGAGTATCACAGGATTCAGTCTCGAAAAGAAAAATAAGGAACGCTCTCATGAATATTCAGCCTGGTGGAAAATACGCTCCTACCTAACCTGACTTATAAAACAGCTTGATTAGTTTCTTTTCTGTGAAATCTCCTACCAATGTAGTTCTTGAAATCAATGAATGGCATGTTCAATAAATATTGTACTGTTTATATAATTAACAATGAGAAGCTTTACCAAATTGAGCTCAATGTTCCATCATCAAAATATGGGCAGTGTGAGATATGCAACAATGCAAACACGCCGACTGTAACTAGTGTAGTATGCAAGTAGGGGTACAGAGTGTAACAGAGAGCGCATGCTCATAAAGGGAAGCAGAGGGGTGATCGGCACCGACGCCCTTGGAATAAGATTCATTGCAACTTGACCTTCTGAGAGGTAGTTTCATTTTCTCATCCTCTATCCTCATCTTATTGATATTGACAGAACATAACATGGCGCTGCTAAAGTGAATATACTAATCCGGATACATCGTGAAAATAGTCGAACTTAGATCGATATTTCTCTATATAATAAGTATTGGAGAATATTGGCAATCGACAAATATGGATTTTAGAGGAGTACCACCGATACAGATGAGAGAAAATCTTTGTGAAAATTGGAAGTGGTGGAAGCAACGTTTTCAAACATACTTGGTGGCCACGGAAATTTCGAAAAAGGAAGAAACCACACAATGTGCTCAACTTCTCACGTTAATTGGAGAAGAAGATATGAGAATATTCAACACATTAACATTTGAAGAAAATGAGAACAAAAAAATCGCTGATCCGATTAGAAAGTTTGAAGAACATTTTACACCAAAAAAGAATCTAACGTTTGAAAGACATAGATTTCTAACATTGTAACCTTATTTTTTTATTTTTATCTCAGTTGGGATGAAATTATAAATGAATTATTTAGGTTAACAAAAAAAAGGCACTATGTTGGTGCTACTATAGTCTGGTGAGCAAATCAGATGGGTCGAGGTCTTACTTCATCAGGAATAACTCGTATAATCTTTCCAAATAACAAATTTTCCTTAATGGGCGCCACTCAGTTTGATATTAATTAGAAATTCGTAAACTAAGAAATCTAATAAGAAAATATCCTAAAGAGAGTCTGCTTGTGATGAAAACAAAACACCCATACAGTTTCAACAATCTTTAATAGAAATCTTTGATAAATTGATGAAATAGATATTTCTTTCCTTGGAAGCAATATATGGTAATACGACGTTAATAAGTGATGTACGATTGAGAATATGGTATCTCAAACACTTTTTTTTATGCATGCATTCTCTCCTCAATTTATGGATAATTGAATGAAAATAATATATTATATAATAAGGGCTTCGCACAGTATGTGTTTAGCTTCACATTCGACCTATGAGGTGAGATATGAGATGTGATTGTTTTCTGGATGGCAAATGATTTCAAATTTGATAAAAAGTGTTTCAGTTCTGGCCTTATATTGGATCGAACTCCTTTTCCCTGTTGTTTTTCGATTATATAAGGTCCACAAGGTAGGTTTCCCAACGATACTGGCACCGTAGATTCCTGTTGTCGCTGATGGTCGAGACAGTCGTGGAAAGACGTGGGTTTCAGGGAAACCGCTGATAAAAAAAAACAGAACTTCTATATATCTCCGATGAGAGCCAATTTTCCTTCACACCAATAACTGAAGTGCCAACCCCAAGTAAGACCCTATGAAAAGAAAATATTCCTGATAGCCCTCATTTGAGATGTGTAAAAATAAATAAATAAAAAAGAGTATACCATTAGAAAAAAACCTTACCCCAAAATATTGGAGGATTGTTGCACTAACTAACACACGAAAATTTTGATGGTTTTGATCGTATCGACGGACAAGCACTCGGACAAATCCCTTGTACACGGTATGACTCAAACGTCGGAATCAAAAAAAGAGAAAATTGCGAAACCAAAGTAGTACTTTTCAACAGCACATCATGGTTGTCAGTCTCGATACTTCACCGTATCTTTTCGAAAATCAGCATATCTGCCTCCCTCCTCCTACCAACATAGTATTCTCTCGTGGATAATATTTCGCCAGGAAGTAGGCAACCCATGATGAAAAATATAAGAAATATGTTATTTTATACACTGTTGCCAGAATATCAAAACGAAATGAAATCCACCTGTGTGGCAAAAAAATTGCTACACCACCCTCCTCCAAAGAAATGAAATATAAAGATATATTATATTTCATGATATGTATAGTGTATAATGACAGGAAAAATTTTCTTCTTATCATTGGTTCAGTATATGTTATGTTTTGTTTTGGTATCTACGCGTACCATACGTCCTTTCGGAGACAATATCGGGAAAATTCAAAATTCGGGGAAATGTCAACATAAGTCAATGAGCCTTCCAAAACATAAAATATAACATCTCTGGCTAACAGATCGTTAGAAGAAAAACTGTATCGAGTTGAGGAAGTGGTCTTGATAGAAAACTGATTTCTTTATTCAAGGCATGGATTCAGGAAACATTTTGTAACGCTACGGACTAACTATAATTTGTTCGAATATAAATATCATTAAAATCAAACGAATGTCATAAGATGATGTTCGAGATGGCCATTTCCGAAATTCCAAAAAAATATCTGTACAGAATAAAACAAATGCATTCAAATCAAACATAAAGATATTATGTTTTCTAGAATTTCTGAAAATTGCCATAAGTGATAAGTGAATCACTTCATGGTTAAAAAAATTAACAGGTGAAACCCATTAACTGTATAGGCATGCTATTATGTACTAGCATATAAGATCCTACGAAGTATTTATCGGTTTTCTTATTCTAATTCAAAAATTACCTTTACCCAACTAATTCACCGATATTTCAGAATTGGAACCAAAATATGGTTTGAGGTCTTTTATATGCCATTCGCCGGCGTCTGAACCTTCAATTGTATTCAGAGCATATACCAATTTTGAAATTATTTTTCTAATAACACATAGAATGTATTTTGGCGCTAATTTCGAAGAGAATTTAGCTGCGGCATCTGATAATACTTTATTTTTGCGCCATACTTTATCACCTTCTTCAAAAATAATGTCCCTTTTGCAGAGATTATAGACTGTAGCGTTGCGAGTATACGAGGAATGTAGCTTTTCACGTACTTCATTGAAAACTGCCGAAAGGTTAGATAATTCCTTAGCGTATGTCTCCCTATCCCCTATAGCAATTTCTACATCAGAAGTAGAGGTCACTTCACCATAAAACTTTCCTGATAGAGGAACATGTCGACCGAAATTGAGAAAAGTTGTCGAAAAAACGGTAACATCGTGATTGGCGGTGTTAATCGCTTGTCTAATCTTGTGTAATTCTTTATCCCATGTGGTGTGTTCTTCTTTATAACACCGAATGGCTGTTCCTACGGTTTTATTTATCCTTTCCACAAAATTGCATTGCGGGGAATATCGAGGGCAGAACCAAATTTTCTGGACTTGATATTCTTCACACAATTTTCTGAATTCTGAACCCGCGAATTGAGTGCCATTATCGCACAAAATATATTGAGGGACACCGAACATGAAAAAAACCTCATTCTCTATAAATTTAACCACATTTTGTGCAGTAGCTTTTTTTAAGGGACAAAGGAGTGTATATTTCGTTAGCCAGTCGCCCACTTCTAGTAGATGGGTGTTTCCTTTGGATGACCTTGGAAATGGCCCCATCAAATCTACCGCGATGGTTTGCCTGGGATACTGTACTGATTTCTCTGAGCCCATCACTCCCATCGGTGAATAGGGTGGGATTTTTTGTGATCCACAAACTTTACAGCGACGAACATATCTCAAAACATCTTGCCTCATTTTAGGCCAATAGTAATATTCCTGAATGCGCAGTAAGGTTTCCGAAAGCCGAAATTGCTGCAGATTGCAGGGTCATGACAGGACTTCATAACGTCTAGTCTTTGTTATTTTGGAATCAGCCTTTTCCATTCACTGAGATTGGAAGAAACTGGTGATTTCGGAGAACTGAATTCGAAAACTATATTGTTTTCTACTTTCCATTGAGGAAAATCATCTGGGCTGGCGAGTATTTTGTTCCGCAAAGTTATATACCAAGAGTCCAATTTATCTTGAGAAACATCAATTATCGAAATCTGATTGTCATCGGAATTTATCCGCGATAGCGCATCAGGTACCACATGAAATGATCCTTTTCGATGAATCAGATCGAATGAGTGTTGTCTCAAACGGACGGCCCATCTGGCTAACTTGCCAGTGGGATTCTTGATATTAGTCAGCCACAGAAGTAAGAAATGATCAGTTATTACCTCAAAATGAGATCCCTTCACGTAGGGTCGAAACTTTTCGATACAGAAAATAACCGCCAGGCACTCTCTTTCTGTGACAGAATAATTCCTCTCACTTCGAGTAAGAAATCTGCTTGCATACGCTATTACTCGCTCTTCGTCTTAGATAATTTGTTTGAGAACTCCACCTAGGCCCGTGTCGGAGGCATCACTTTGTATAAAGAAAGGATCTGTGAAACTAGGTTGGGCCAAAATAGGAGCGGAGAGCTTCTTTGATTTTTTTAAAAGAAAGCTGTGCCTCTGAGGTTCACTCAATAGGCTGTTTTTTTCTTTTCTTACCTTTGATGAGATCGTTCAAGGGTGATATCATACTGGAAAAGTTTTTAATAAACCTGCGATACCAGGAGCACATGCAAATAAAACGCTTAACCTTCATAGTATTCACAGGTTGTGGGTAGTTTACCATAGCAGATACCTTCTCTGGATCAGTATGAAGTCCCCCTTCACCCACTACATAACCTAAAAACTTCAAGTGGGTTTTGAAGAACTCACATTTTTTTTAAATTTATTGTAAGGTTCGCTTCCTGAAGAATATCTCTGACTTCAGACAATAATTGAGTGTGTTCCTCGAATGTGGAACTTGTTAATATCACATCATCTAAATAAGTAAATATTTTGGGTTTGTAACGATCCATTTGCTCGAGGACGGTCCTGTCCTAATCCGATGATCACCACTGACACCCTACCGGGACTTTAGGTCAAGCGCGAGAGAGCAGTTGCAATTAGAACGCCGCAAGCGATACAGTTTTAACCTTATTGTCTCTCCGCTGAATGAAACTTTTACCTTTCATCTGTTTCTTAAATCAACCGAGGCTCCCACAAACCCTAACATTAAAAGCAGTGTTATATTGGCGCCCGACGTAGTGGCCTTCGATTGATTGTAAAGTTAATAGTTTGAGGTGAATTCCTAGAAAAACGTTACCGTTGGGTTTTGTAATCGCGTGCTTCCAGTGTTCGGGACTCGCGCAAACCATTGTGACTTTTTCGTGAGTGGACAATAAAGGCGTTATTCGCTTAATCAGTGCTTCTACTGTGTAGGACACGTGTAACGGTTGAAATAACTATTTTGTGGATGTTGTGCAATTATCAGGAAAAACAGCATCTGCAGCAAGTCCAGTTGAAATGAAATAAGGTTTGAATATCTTAGACAGCCAGACTGTAAATACTTTTATTACCAAATTTATGCACTGTGACCGTGGATTCATCAAAGACAATCCGTTCGTTGCGTTCGCGCGATATTGAAATATCATCACGTGCTTGGCTAGATTCGCGCTCTCGTCGAGGGCAAGTGAAATTTACGAACTCTAGCGACATGTCTGTTACGCTGAGCGACGAACAATTCCAACAGTTGTTGAATAGACTTTCTATTGCCAATCCTGCGACAGTGGCGTCCTCGGGTAATTTTTCGAAGTGCTCGTCTCGTTTCGATGGGTCGAAAGATAGTGATGTCAATGCATTTTTGGACGCGGTTGAAATTTTCAAAGATTGCACGAAAGTGTCGGATGACAACGCGCTCAAAGGACTGCCAATGCTCTTGGACGGTTTCGCCGCGACATGGTTTCAAGGTGTTAAAGCAACAGTAACAACGTGGATAGACACTGTAGCTCTCCTCAGAACTACATTCGGACCGAAAAAACCGCCGTACAAAGTGTATCGCGAGTTGTTCAAGGAAGAGCAAGGCTCAAAAGTAAAAACGGACATCTTTATTTGTAAGTGTCGTTCCATTCTCGCGCTGTTGCCAACAGGGACTCTTACTGAAGAAACTCAATTAGACATGGTGTGCAGTTTATTAAACGTAAAAATTCGGGAAGAAGTGCCCAGAGATCAAGTCACAACTTTCACTGATCTCCTCTCTAGAGCTCGCCTTGCGGAACAGACTTTTGTGGACTCTATCACGAATTCGGTCGACTCTACGGACTCCAAAAATGACGTTAAAAATAAACTCAGACCGCGGTGCGTGTTCTGCAAAAACATTGGTCACACAAAAGACGAATGTCGAAAGTTAATACGGAAAAATGAAGACAGTTCAGCTAGGGAAAATTCGTCGACTAACATTTCGGGAAATCAGCCAGTGGCGTCGACTTCAAGTTCAACAGGACTTATTTGTTATGGTTGTAAAAGGCCAGGATTTATCCGCTCGAACTGTCCATCTTGCAAAAACACGTCAGCATCCTCCATTGATTTTTCTAGTGCTGAAATATCGAGCGAAGTTCCAAATAAAAATTTTATAGCTGAGCTTGCACCTCGCTCTAGGCCACTGCTCAAAGTGAATATACTTGGTTTCAACGGTATCGGCTTACTTGATACCGCAGCGAAGCAAAGCATTGCAGGCCCTTCTCTATTCAGAATCCTACAAGAAACTAACCAAACATTTATAAGCAAAACTGTCATAATGAAACTTGCCGATGGCTCCTCAAAAACAGAAAATATTTTGCTTTCCAAAGTGGATGTTCTCCTCCAGGGGCGTATCATTTGAACCACCTTCGTTATTATTCCAGGAGCACAAAATTGCACACTGCTTGGAATTGATTTTATCATCGATGCAAAAATACAGTTGAACGTTGCTGATCGAATGTGGAATTTTACTGATGACGAGGCGCAATATGAGTTGGAATTCGAACCTGAAACAACCACCAGAGAACTACATATTACTAGTTTCGAAACGTTGCGTCCTGAAGAGGGTCTTATGCTTGATGACGAACAGCGGTTACGATTATTGAATTGTTTAGATGTAAACAGTGACATTTTTGAGAAAACTGGAGAACCTACTCCATATGCTGAGCATTTCATTAATACAGGGGACCATCCGCCTATATCATTGTCACCATATAGGATGTCTCCGGCTCGAAAGGAACAGCTTAAGCTCGAACTTGACAAACTGCTACGAGACAAAATTATCGAAGAGACCGAAAGTCCTTGGGCAGCCCCTGTAGTGCTGGTACCAAAGAAAGGAGGGGGTATCCGACTATGTATTGATTACCAGAGACTGAATGCAGTCACTGTTCCAGATTCATATCCTCTCCCTCGAATGGATGACCTCCTACATGCGGCCAAACACACACCTTTCATGTCCACCATCGATTTGCGTTCTGGTTTCCACCAAGTCAAGGTCAAAGAAGGTGATAGAGATAAGACAGCCTTTACAACGCCGTTTGGGACTTTTCGCTACTTGCGTATGCCATTTGGATTACGAAATGCTCCAGCTACATTTCAGCGGCTGATAGATTATTTTCGTAGAGGACTGAGCAATGTACTAGTGCTAGCGTACTCGGATGACTTGATTATCCTCTCCCCCACCTATGATCAGCACCTTGATGACTTGACTCTCATTTTCGCACGATTGAGACAATTTCAATTGAGGTCAAACCGAGAAAATTGTGTTTTTGTCTGCGCAAGTGTCCGATATTTGGGGCATTTGCTGACTCCGACTGGTATAGGAGTAGACCCAGAAAAAACTGCAGCGATTGCAAATCGAGCCGCTCCTCGTGATTTAAAGGGAGTACAATCGTTTTTACAGGCTTGTTCATGGTATCGGCGATTCATAGAAAATTTTGCGGAAATTTCCAGACCCCTTAGTGAACTTACGAGAAAAAATGTTGCTTGGAATTGGACGGAGAGACACCAAGAGTCATTTGAAACGTTGAAGAGGCTCCTGATGACCGCTCCAATCCTCCAGCAAGCTGATGAAGGAAAGCCCTTTTCCATAAGAACAGACGCCAGTTCATTCGCCCTGGGCGCGGTGTTGGTACAGGGAGAAGGAGCCGAAGAACACCCCGTGGAATATGCAAGTAGGCTTTTGACGAAGCCAGAGCAAAATTATTCCACAACCGAGCGTGAAGCACTTGCAGTCGTGTGGGCCTTGGATAAATTCAGGGCGTACATCGAAGGATCTGAGGTAACCTTATCCACAGATCATAAACCCCTTCGCTGGTTGTTGAACATAAAATCCCCCACCGGTCGCTTAGCCAGATGGGCACTTCGAATCCAGAGTTACAACCTCAAGATCGAATACCTTCCTGGAAAACGAAACGTCATGGCAGATTTCCTGTCAAGACTGCCATGTGGTCATGAAGACGACTCCACTTGTGACATTTGCCTGATATCCATTGAAATGCCTTGCCGATCGGCTGGCGAAATTCGAGCTGAACAGCTCAAGGACCCCGAAGTGCTGAAGATTACCAAAAGCTTCGAAGATCCCAATGACGAAACCATAACCCAATGGACCAATAGGGGTTATATTATGTCCAGTGGTGTACTTTACAAGTACTCCTGGGATGAAGAGTGCGAGGAAGCCCAGTTAGTGGTTCCAGCTCACGAGAGAACGAGAGTGATGCAGGAGCATCACGACAGTCCAACAGCTGCCCACTATGGGGTAGAAAGAACCTATGCACGAATTGCAAAAAAATACTACTTCACTGGTATGAAGAGATTCATTACTGAATACATCAAAAGTTGTGCCGATTGCCAGAGGTATAAAGCATCGAACCAGAAACCTGCGGGTTTACTACTCACACCTATTTACGCTCAGCGTTTCGAAACGATCGCCATAGACCTTTTCGGGCCACTTCCTGAATCCGATGATGGAAAACGATGGGTTTTCATCATCGAAGATACTTCAACAAAATGGGTTGAATTGTTTGCGTTGGAAGAAGCCACTGCTGAATGTTGCGCCCAAGTGCTTTTAGGAGAAGTTTTCCTACGATTTGGCATACCACACAAGCTGATATCCGATAATGGTGTGCAGTTCATATCAGCAGTATTGCAACAAGTATGTTTCCTATTGAACGTGAAACAATCATAAATTCCTGTGTACCACCCCGAAGCAAACATGGTTGAAACAAAGAAAAGAGATTTGAAGCCACGACTTGCAATGTTGGTCAAGAATGAGCATAATCTTTGGCCTCAAATGCTGCCTACTATTAGATTTGCGATGAATACCGCAAAATGTGAAAGTACAGGCTGTACTTCCGCATGCCTTACCTTCGGCAGAGAATTAAGGACGTTGGATGAAGTCCAAAATGATTTGCGAGTCATAGTCAACTCTGACAATTTTGTCCCTCAAATCACTCCGTATTTACGACGCATTGCTGTTACTTGGAGAGAAGCAAGAGGTATACATGATGAGCAGCAGGATCGACATAAGAAATATGCCGATAGAAAACATGGCAAGGTTGCTCCCTATGCAGAAGGAGATCAAGTGTGGGTGACAACCCATACCCAAAGTTCCAGCACCAAACGGACCACAAAGAAGTTTGATCCAAAGCGAGACGGTCCCTATGTCATAACAAAAATGATATCCCCAGTCAGCTACCAGGTAGCAGCCCCAGATTCCATCGAGGAACCACTAGGAGTATATCACGTTAGCGCTTTACATCCATACCATGGGTCTGCTGAGCAAGTACCAGTTGTCTGGATCCAGAAGAGAGGCCGACCCCGTAAGAAAGGAAAACCTACGAGGAAATCTTCGTGATTCTTCCTCGGGCTGAGAGCAGAACACGAGGGGGGGACTGTAACGATCCATTTGCTCGAGGACGGTCCTGTCCTAATCCGATGATCACCACTGACACCCTACCGGGACTTTAGGTCAAGCGCGAGAGAGCAGTTGTAATTAGAACGCCGCAAGCGATACAGTTTTAACCTTATTGTCTCTCCGCTGAATAAAACTTTTACCTTTCATCTGTTTCTTAAATCAACCGAGGCTCCCACAAACCCTAACATTAAAAGCAGTGTTATAGGTTCATATTTTGGTCTGAAGAGGGTATCTACCATACGTTGTTGGGTTTGAGCTGAATTTCTGAGCCCAAACGGGGTGACTGTGAAATGAAAAAGACCACGTCCGGCAACGTTGAAGGCGATTTTCTCCTTTGCAGAGTCTTCCAATGGAATTTGCCAGAATGCTTTCCTGAGGTCAAAAGATGAAATATATTTTGCATCTTGCAGCATACGAAGTATCCTATCTATATTTGGCAGAGGATAAGAATCATGCTTGGTAATCTCATTCAGAGATCTTCCGTCAAAACAAAAACGGTACTCTCCCCCACTCTTTTTTACCAAAAGGACTGGAGAACACCACGGGCTCTGAGAAGGTTCTACTACTCCTAATTTAGGCAATTCATCTAATTCCGAATTCAGTATTTCCAACATGAAAGGACTCAATAAATATTTTTTTTTTCGAAATGGCATAGCATCGCCCGTATTAATGCTCATTTTTAATTAACTGGTACGACCTGAACGATTTTCGCTACTGATATCCTCAAAAGACCTTATCAAAGAATCAGCTTGTTCTCGTTGTTTTAAAGTTAATTTGTCCCAAAAAATTAAATCTTTCAACTGACACTTATGTTCAAAAATATTAAAATCTTCACTGATATTAGACAAGACGTTTAACTCACAATTACTAGAATGACTTTGGACGAACCACGTATCATCCTTAAAGTCTACGACAATTTCGAATTGTTGCGCGAAATCACTTCCGAAAATAAAGGAATGTGAAAGAGACGGAACCACAAGAACTTGGACTATCTGACAATTATTATTAATATTTACCGGAAGATAAACCATTCCTTGCACTAATTGTTCAGTGCCATCCGCAGTACAAATATTTTTCATATAAGAGGAAGTTATTTCTATTTGAAGTCCCCTTAAAATATCTAAACCTTCTCTTCCTACGACACTGGTAGTGGCTCCTGAATCAAAAAGTACTAATATGTCGGTGTCATATACATTTACCGTAATATAGGGACGGTTATCGAAAAACTTTTTAACTAATAGCAGAGCGATATTTGCGTTTGCTGATAATTTTTCAAAATAATCTGGTGGAACTGGTAAAATTTTGTTAAACGATTCATGAATTATGGTCTTTTTTGTATTTGGAAAGCGTGGACCATCATCACACTTCCCATCTAATCGTTTTTGCACAATTTCTACATTCAGCTACTTTACAATTAGGAGTACCGCAGCGATGACAAAAAAATTTTCGTTTCAGAGTACAGTGCTTGGAAATGTGATTATTTCCAGAATAATTCCAACATTGCACAGAACTACTTGTATCAGCTGAACGATCACTAGTATCGTTTTGATTTCGATTTGACGTACTAGGTTTCGAATCATTGCGTTGAACATATGAAGTTTTAGCTGGTTGAGATGTATTAGCATTTGAAGTAACATTTCTAGCACTGAAATTCTTTTTTTTTCCTCTGTATTCGTGACTACTTGATCTTGGTGAAACCCCATCTGACTCTTCTGAATTAGAAAATTTTTGCGAATAAATCGTGGAAACATGTTTCTTAGTTATGTTAGCATCCTCTAACTTTCTCACTATATTATATAACTCTTTATTAGCACATAATTTGCTCTTCACAGGAAGAATGTACATATATTATTAAAATAAAACAAAAAACAATTAATACAAAGTTAAAATACGCCTTCAGTAGGCACACATTTAAAATACAGTTGTGAGAGTCACCAAAAGTCAAAAGCTTAAAAATACTACATCAGATCAAAATCTACTTACTACAATTATTTACACTTATACAGATTTTAAAATTGGTTGAATACATAGTCTCTGCATTGTTTCTTGAATAGGCTCAACGACAATGTGTTTTTGGTTTCAGAAGGTAAATTATTGAAAAGAATTAAACCCTTATTGAATACTGTTTCACATATAATATCATCTGTTTTTATATAAAAGTCATTTACAGTTCGCGTTCTAGTGTTATGAGTGTGTACATTATCTATGTAGGTGAGCTCATCACTGAGGTAGGTCGGCAACATATCATTTTTTAGCTTGAAAACAAAGACCAACATATTATAATGTATTCTTTGTTTTACTGACATTAGTGACAATGTATCTAGCATGATTTTTATAGGAGTACGTTTGTTACACATAAGAATAGCTCTCATTGCTCGATTTTGTGTTTTTTGAATCAAACTTAATTGGTTATTTTTAAGAAAGAATAAAAGTGTTCCACAATAATCAAAGTGGGGTGCTATTATAGATTTGTAGATAGTCAACTTGGAAAAAAATGAAACTTTACCGTTGAGCCTGTACAAGAAATTGACTTTTTTTGCAATCTTTTTTTTTATATAATCACAGTGTGCATTCATATTTAATTCCTCATCTATCATTATTCCTAAGTATTTAAAGGTTTTCACAGTTTCAATTTTATTATTATTGATCAGCAATGTCATTTGAAAATCATCATCTTTCATTTTTTTAAGTCTGTTTCCGCTTGCTATCAACATACATTTGGTCTTTTCAATATTAAGCATCAATCCATTATCACACAACCATGTGAAAATACTATTCAAATCTTCATTCAAGAATGATTCTATTTCTTCTGGTTGACCAGCAAAGTACAACAATGTGTCATCAGCGAATAATTTCAGTTTGCATTTTTTGACTTGATTGCTAATATCATTAATAAACAAAATAAATAATATCGGCCCCAATATTGAACCTTGAGGGACTCCATACTGAGTTTCCAATTTTTTAGAAAAAACATTGTTATACTTTACCTTTTGTGTTCTATGTCGTAAGTAACTCTCGAACCATTTTAATACATTACCTGTAATACCATATCTATTGAGTTTCAATAACAACAAATCTATGTTAATAGTTTCGAAAGCACGCTTGAAATCCAAGAATACAACGCCTATTACATTTTTTTTGCTGATATTTATTTTCCACTGTGTTATTAAAAATTGCAAGGAAGTCTCACATGAGTGAGATTGTCGAAAACCTGATTGTTGTTTTATGATAATATTGTTAATTCCAAGAAACTTTAGCAGTTGATCTTTGACCACCATCTCCAATAATTTTTCGTATATTGGGAGGGTATTTATAGGTCTGAATTCACAACTGTTCAAAGTATTGATCACTTTTTGGATTGGTATGACTGTTGATAGCTTCCAGGCATCCGGGAAAGTTCCAGTACCCAAGGAAGTGTTTATAACATCCAAGAAGCAGTTTCCAATCGCCTGAAAAGCTATTTTGATGATATAAAGATCAATTCCGTCACTATCAGGACAATTTTTCTTCAATGATTTCAGCATTGTTTTCAAATCGATCATTTCGACCATTTCAAATGTACCAAATACAGAATGAACTGGTTGAATATGATATATAACATTTTTTAAATCGTTAATCGGTTTTATGTTGTGAACAATTTTTTGTATGCTATTAACAAAAAAATCGTTGAAAGAATTAGCTATCTTGAGATCATTTTCTACCACCACACCATCAAAATTGATACTTGAAGGGTTATTTTGTTTTTTCCTTTCAGTAATTCTTTCAAAGATTTCCACATGGCCTTATTATCATTTTTGTTTTCGTCAATCTCTCTCTCATAATACTTCCTTTTCTCTGTTCTTATCAGATTGTTTACAATATTTCTAATTTTTTTATATTCAACCCAGTCACTATCTAATCTAGAACGTTTTGCTATTTTATATAATGTATCTCTTTCTTTAATTCTATCTATCACAGTATCCGAAAACCATATATTAAGTTTGAAATTGTTAAATATTTTATATTCTTTGTAGGGAGCATATATGTTCAGGTTATCAACTATAATATTTACTAGTGACTTTGACATATATTCTATATTAACGGTTGATGAATTCCATTCAGCATCTATCAAAGCTAACTGGAATTTCAATTCATCAAATTGTTTATAATTTCTTTTGATAGTTATTGTATTTTTACATTGGATACTTTTATTATCTTCACTTTTTAATGTAATCAATATATTAGAATGATCAGCAACATTTGGGAAATCTGTAATTCTATGGTTTACATTATCATCGTTACTCAGTAGATAATCTATGAGTGTAGCTGAATCCTTTGTTTGCCTTGTGTTTTGCTTTATTAATTGATTCAGGCCTAATGATTGATATTTATTTACCTGTAATATTTTAGTATAAATCCGGATTCGAAGAACGTGAATGATAACTATGTCAAAGTCGATATATTTTTTTTTAATTAATTGATTTGTCAATAGTTACAACAAGTGAAATCAAATATATAGATGGACATGATTCAATTTAGAAATTATACAAAGTAAACTAAACAAAATAAATATCTAACATTTCTCCCCAACAGTATTTGTTTCTAATTCAAATCAAATACTAAAAACAAAATTAGATATTTCCTTTGTCGGTGACATCCAGTATGCAAATGTTCGATACTGCTCGTCGAAGTTTGGTTCCATGACTTGTGATGATATCTATTACTCTTATTTTACCGTCCTTCGCTGGATAAACTTCGGAAACTCTTCCTTTTGGCCAGACGTTTCTGGGACTATTAGAATCATAGAGTAAAACGATGTCTCCAACTTTGATATTTTCTTGTCTCTGATGCCATTTGGATCTACGAACCAAAGATGGTAGATATTCCCTGGCCCACCTATGCCAGTACATATCCGTCATTTTTTGTGCTGCCTTCCATTTATCTAGAAGGTTGAGGTCTCTTTCGTTTGTTTCTGTACAGGGCAGTGCAGAATATGATGCCCCAATCAAAAAATGGTTTGGAGTTAGTGCCTCCGGATCTTTAGGGTCAGTGGGCACATGAGTTATTGGTCTCGAGTTCATTATATTCTCCACTTCTGCGAAGACTGTTCTCAGAACATATTCTTTCGGGAATTTGCTTTTTAGTATCTCGAACATATTCTTCTTTATGGATTTTATGAGGCTCTCCCATGCTCCTCCCATAAAAGGCGCCAAAGGTGGATTAAAAAACCACTTCACTTTTTTTAATGAACAAAACTCCATTATTTGTTTTTGGTCGAGTCTTTCCAAATTTTCTTTGAGTTCTTTTTCTGCACCTTTGAAGTTTCCTCCATTATCACTATATATTTCCTCAGGGAAACCTCTCCTACAACCAAACTGTCTGAAGACGTGAATAAATCCATTCGTCGATAGGTCATTGGCAATCTCCAAATGTACAGCTCGCGTGACCATGCATGTAAAAATCACCCCATACCTCTTCTCGTGACTTCTTTTGACTGTTACCTCGATTGGACCAAAATAGTCAATACCAGTTTTCATGAATGGTCTAACAGTGGGTTCTAGTCGACAAAGAGGAAGTTGTCCCATAATGGGAGGCATCGGGAATGATCTTTTGTTCTTACAAACTTGACAGTTTGCCCAACAGCTACGTACAGCTTGTCTCATTTGTAATATCCAAAATTTTCTCCTGAGGTTATTGAAAACTGTTTCTTGTCCATGATGATTGGAATTTTCGTGATAGAATTGGACGATGAGTCTTGTTATTTTGTGTTTTTTATCTAATATGATAGGATTTTTTCCATATTCGTCTAGCTGAAGCGAGTTGTTTAATCTTCCGCCTAATCTGATTAGACCTTTATCATCAAGGAAACAATCCAAATTATACAATCTACTGTTTTTGTTCACTTCATTTTCATTTTCGAGACTTGTTATTTCATTTTCAAATGAATCATATTGGCATTTCTTGAGTAGTTCTTTTTCTGCTCTATCTATTTCTGGAATTTCTAATTCCCCTTTTCTTTTTGTATCAGATTTACAATTTTTTATGAATCGATATATCCAAGATGTCGATCTCAAAAGCCGTTGCCATTTTGAAAAACGTTCGGGATCGGTTGTCACTATTTTCTTAAAATTCTCTAATTTAACTTGAATTAGAACTGATTCTTTCCTAATTTCCATGTCGTCTTCTGTTTCATCCGAACATGTTTTTACTTCTATTGGCCAGAATTCAGGAGGTTTTTGTAGAAATTCCGGACCCGACAACCATCTACTATTGATAGAGAAGTCCATCTTCGGATACTGTTTTGTTGCTTCATCTGCCACGTTTTGTTTCGATCCAACAAATCGCCACTCTAAAATATTAGTCAGTTCCTGAATTTCTCCTAGGCGTTGTGATACAAACATTGTGCGGCAGCGAGCTTCTGAACGAATCCAATATAGAACAGTTTTGGAGTCGGTCCAATAAAATATATCATTAATATTCAGATCCAAACTTTTCTTGAGACTCGATCCGAGTCGTGCACCCATCAATGCTGCCTGAAGCTCGAGTCTTGGTATGGACAGAGGCTTCAATGGAGCTACTCTTGTTTTGGCATTGAGAAAACAAACATGAACGCCATCTTTCCCTTTCCATCTCAAATAAGCAACACTAGCGAATGCATTTTCTGAAGCGTCACAAAAGATGTGCAGTTGAATTTCTATATCAATCCTTTCCATTGTACAATACTGTCTGGGTAGTTTGAATTCACAAATATGTTTCAGATCTTTAATAAATTTTCTCCACTTGATATTCAAACTGTCCGGTATTTCATCATCCCATCCAATCTGACTTCGCCATGTGTTCTGTAATATTATTTTTCCTTGTATCAAAAAATTTGCAAGAAATCCAAGAGGATCAAAGACCGACATAATCACTTTCAGTACTTCCCGTTTTGTTGGCCTCCTCCTGTTTTCAAAAAGGTTTTTGTCTATTTTATGAAACTTGGTTTTGAAACAGAATATATCTTTTTTTGGGTCCCACCAAACACCCAAAATTCTTTCTTCTGAACAATCCACTTCCTTCAATAGATTTTTATGGCAGTCTGCTATGAGAGATTCGTCTATGTTTTCTAGAATGTTGATATCATTTGAAATCCAGTTACATATTGTAAATCCTCCTTTACTATGTACATGTATAATGTCTTCAATCAGTTGCTTTGCTTGTTGTACGCTGTCAGCTCCTCCCAGGTAGTCATCCATGTAGTGATCTTCGATGATAGCTTTTGCAGCCGCCGGGTATTCTTGCCGAAAATCTGTGGCGTTCCGGTTCTTAGCTTCTTGAGCTAGACATGGACCACTAGATGAACCAAAGAATACCACGTTTATCTCATATATTTTCGGTTTGACATCTCGATGCATTCCCCTATATAAAATTCTCTGTGCAACTCTATCTTCCTTTCTGACATTGACCTGTAAAAACATTTCTTTTATGTCTGCTGTAAAGGCATATTTTCGTATACGGAAATTCAAGAGAATCGTTTGTAATGAGTTGTATAGATCAGGTCCAGTCAGTAAAAAGTCATTCAGAGATACTCCATCAGATTTAGAAGAAGCGTCAAATACTATACGAAGTTTTTTAGGCTTGTTTGGATTTACGACTCCAAAGTGCGGTAGATACCAAACTTTTCCGTTCTTCGTTGTTTCTTCTCCATCTGTAATTTCTGAAATATAATTTTTCTTTAGCATATCATTCATTTTCTCACAATACATTTGTGCAAATTGCCCATCTTTATCCATTCTCCTTTCCGCACAGAACAATCTCTTCAGAGCAGTATTCTTACTATCTGGCAGGAATAGATTGTCTCGTTTCCAGAGAAGACCCGTTTCGAATTTATTCCCAACTCGTCGCATGGTGGAATTCATTATGTCTTGTGCTCTTTTGTCTTCCTTACACATTGGTAACTTCATAGTACCGAATGATTCCAATTTCCACTGCTCTTTAACCAAATCATGTAATATGTCTAATTCGTCTTTTTCTGTTGAATTAACGAAACATACATAATTTTCTTTTGAATCATTTTTGTCATGTCCGAAATTACCGTGCACAACCCATCCCAACAAAGTTTTACTAAGAACAGGTCCGTGCCAGGGTCCAGAAATCATTTTTCTCCCCACTAACAACGGCCAGTTGTCTTGTCCGATGAGAATTTTCGGTTGTACGTTTATCATAGATTCAATTCTTTTGTCAATGTATGGATAGTCTGAAGAAATTTCGTCAATATTCACTGTCTGTTTTGGTAATGAAAGATTCTTTATCGTTCTCACGTGTCTTAAATAAAAAGTGGAATCTATACTTGCCTGAGATGATATTTTGAATGTTACAATTCTTGAATCATCCTGTTCTTTTGTTTGATTATTGGTCCACTGAATACACAAAGGTTTTCGAGGACCTTGAAGATTCAAATCATTCGCTAAATCTTCGTCTATTAATGTGACAGTGGATGCGTCATCCAAAAGAGCATGCGTGTAAATTTTTTGTTGACCATTCGAAATAACAACAGGCAGAATTTTTAATAAAACTCGTCTGTTTGATGATATGTGACAATTTGTCTCGATCACTCTGTCTTCTTCTGAATTAGAATCTGTTTTTCTAGCTTCTTTGCTACCAAATGCATTGTGTAAGAGATCATGATGAACCTTATTGCATCCATCTATTTTACATATTTTCTTTTTTCGGCAATCTTTCAAACCGTGATAAGGTAGCAAACAAGAAAAACAAATCCTATTTTTAGTTACAAATGACCACCTTTCATCGACAGTGAACGATTTGAACATTGAACATGTACTCAAATGATGGATGTCCTTTTGGCAG
The DNA here is from genome assembly GCA_029955515.1 of Chrysomela aeneicollis. Taxonomy (NCBI): domain Eukaryota; kingdom Metazoa; phylum Arthropoda; class Insecta; order Coleoptera; family Chrysomelidae; genus Chrysomela; species Chrysomela aeneicollis. The sequence continues at coordinate 4,704,502 of JARUHQ010000027.1, read as the reverse complement.
CAAATGCACTTCTTATTCACAGATTTAGTTGCTAAGGTTACGTCATTATTTTTTAATTTTTCTTTATTACCCTTAAATTCAGATATTTGTGGAATTTGAAGCTGGCAAGCAGCATCTGCTCTAGAGTCGAGCCATAAACTAAATTCAACAAGTTTATTTTCGACTGTCCTATCAGTAATATATTCTACCCATCTTAATTTATAACTTGTCGGTAATTTACCTAGAAGTTCTTGTAGTAATAATGGATTGCAAAGATGATCATGTTCCTTCAAAGATTGAATAGTGGATACAAAATTTTTGACTTCATCCGAAAATTCTATGAGCATTTCTAATTTTTCCTCTTTGATAGTTGGAAGTTTCCTGAGTCGATCAAGTAATAAAGAAATAATGTGTTCAGGGCGTCCGAATCTGTTTTCCAATAACTGAATAACCTTATCTACATTTTGGGGAAGAATTAGTAACGCTTGCGTGATTTTCTTAGCATTTCCTTTAAGACATTTTTGCAATCTACTTTGATTTTCTTCTTTAGAGTATCCACACAAAGCAGAAGAATTTTTGAACTGGTATATAAAATTCGGCCACTCTGTAGGATCACCACTGAAAATTGGCAATTCTTTCGGAACACTCTGTCTTGTTAAAATCTTGCGAATGTCATCGTTGTCAATTTGACGGTGACTGTAAACGAATTCAGGTACAGTATTTCTTTCGACTTTTGGCGTAGGATATATTTCCGAATGAGACAAAGGAGAGAAAGACTTACATACCTTGGAACAACATGGTTTAATATGTGAAGAGATCTTACTCATTCCATCCAGATGTGAAGAGACCTTACTCATTTCATCCAGATGTGGCTGTTCGTCAACCCATTTTTGAATATCTAGACCAATAACACTACTGACCACCGACCTCGATCCTTTATAGGATTCTTCCTCCTTCATACCAGAAGATTCACATTCCATTCGGGATAGTTGGATTGCCAGTTGTAAGTCCAGTATTTCCTGTTGTTTCCGCAATAATTCCTGATCTAGTTCTTTCCTCTTGATATCCGCTTGCAACTTCAACTCTCTCTGAATTCTCTCCGATCTTGTGCTACATTTTGACCTGATGGATTTTTCGTCTTGGTTGGAACCTTTTCGAGAACATTTCTTCTTGCTGTCTGCATTAGAGGACTTCACAGTGGACTTCTCGTCGTCATTGTCTTGCCCAATGTTTGATCCTTTAGAAGAGTTATCTGTACATTCCGCGTACTCAGCATTTTGTTTGCCTGCTATTCTGCTACTTCTTCGGATAGTCGACATATTCTCATTAGACTGATTCAGTAAAGGATTCGAAGGACCATATGATATTTATTTACCTGTAATATTTTAGTATAAATCCGGCTCGAAGGACCATATGATATTTATTTACCTGTAATATTTTAGTATAAATCCGGATTCGAAGAACGTGAATGATAACTATGTCAAAGTCGATATATTTTTTTTTAATTAATTGATTTGTCAATAGTTACAACAAGTGAAATCAAATATATAGATGGACATGATTCAATTTAGAAATTATACAAAGTAAACTAAACAAAATAAATATCTAACAATGATTGTGTAACACCTATGATTTTACGACTATAGGTAGAATCTAAATTCAGATTAATATTGAAGTCACCAACAATAATGGTAGTTGACTCATCAGATACCAATTCATCAATAATTTCTTCAAAATATTCAATGAACTCTGCATGCGAAGAATTTGGGGAATGATAAAGAACACATATTGTGATCCATTTTTCTAATAATTTTACCTTCATTGCTAATATCCATAGATTCATGTTATATGATTTACTAAGAATATGTTTAAAGTGAATTTCTTTCTTTATGTAAATTGCCACTCCGCCTGTGTGTCTACTATTTGAGTTAGAAAGAACTAAGTTATAACTATCAATATTGATTTCATGGCTTCCTATTTCATTGGTTATATGGGTTTCAGATAGACATATGAGCCATGGGTTATAATGATGAACACAGTAAATTATGTTGTCTAGATTTTTCAATAAACTCTGGCAGTTAACATAGAATATGTGAGTGACAAATGTCATATTAGAACTACTCCCTACTTGTTGAAAGTCAGCAGGTATTCCAACCCTTGACTCTAGGTAGTCGTTTGATTCTGAAACGAGGCTGGCCTCTGAAAATTTTCCCTCTCATCTACTCTTGGATGAGATTCTTGCGATTGGTCCAGAAAGTGCTGACCTTGCCGGAAGTTGAAACGTCTGAATTTAATATTTCGTGGCCAAAAACTAGGATTGTATACTCGTTCCTTAAACTCTGGTTCGACTCCAATCATGAACGCTTGATTATCAGGCATCACATTTCGCGTTATGAGCTTTTTCACATATACATCTTTAGATTTTGTTTGCTTCTTAATGTAGTCAACAATATTATCTGGTGTGGTCATGTCTGGGACTTTCGAGAGAAATAGCCAGATTTTCTTGCCTTTCAGTTCATTTCCTTGGAAATCATTATTTCCCTCGCCATTTCCTACTTTTTGATGTCCTTGATGTCTTCTTCCCATCACTTTTTTCTGCGTATCTTGAGAAATCTCATCATGCATGTTTTCCGTCATGTTTATCAGTTCATTGGCTTTTTCTTGTTGCTGTATTTTCAGTATCTCAGCAGATACCTGATTTACTGAGATAATTGAATCACCCTGTTTATTGGAGTTCCCATTGTTTGTAGAGACTGTCCTCGGAGAGGAACCAGGCATTTGCCATTGGTTTTTTGTAGTCGCCTTTTTTTTGGAGGACGCACTTTTTGCCGTTTTATTTATGTTCACAATCTCACTTTTTGCGAGATATGCATCATTGTTTGTGTGTATCAATTTTGTTTCTAAGAAATCAATTTTCTCGTTTAATAGTTGGATCAGTTGTTCTTTATCAGTTATTATTACCTTCTTATCTTCCAACATTTGCCGAAATAATTTATTTTCTTCCTTGAGGTAGGAGTTTTCACTCGTTTTTGTGTCGATTGATGTTTGGGTTATTTCATGTCGGCACTCTGCATTCTTTAGTTCACTTGATTGCTTGAAGCACGCAGGATGAAAAACTTCACTACATTTTGTGCACTGTACTTTTGCTACTACTTTTTTTAAACAATGTTTACATGTGTAGTTCTCATTTTCTTTAGAAGCAAGTGACACAGAACCTGTGCTGCTCGCCATCTTTTTATATGGATAACTGTTCCACGGTAGCTATATCCTGTAAAGCTATATGACTTACATAATCTACTAATAAATTTTGTTTAATGTGTTTGACTTTGGTAGTCTCATGTGGTGGTCGACTCAACCTATTAAACAAATTCTCCATGTGTGCTACATAGATTGTAACTCGTTCTGTTTTTCTTTGTTTCCTAGCTTTTATCTCATCCCAAATCTCATCATCTATATCTGGTGGTGAGAAATCTTTTTTCAAACGAATAACTGAAGCGTCCCAATCTGTAACTTTACTATGTATGCTTCTATACCAAATAAAAGCATCTTCAGTGAATAGTTCTACCGCTGAATTGAATAACTCGGTATTTCTTACGTTACGAGATCTAGCCAAATCGGTAACCCTTTCTAGAAAAGAATATAGAGTTTGTGAATCTCCATTGAATTTCACTCCCCATTCCGCGAGAGGTTTTGTTTTGGAACTGCTACTACTACCACAAGTCACAATTGGAGGAGGGATGTGCGCCATCGAGCTAGAAGGAATGTTATTAACATTAGAAGCATTTTGGTTAGATGCGTGTTCGGCTTTCTCATACAAATCAGCTTCTAGAGTTAGACAAGTAGCGTATGACTCGTTTTTATAATTTATTAGATCGCGAGACTCCTGTGATTCGTCATCGGTCACGGGAATTCTCTGGATGCGGCCTTGAATATGAGCTAATCTTGACTTTACTCGTGAAAATAGAGAATCCGATGTATCCCCCTCAAAATCAATTATAAGTCCAGTAATAGAGGTTAAGGTGTTGTCAATGACTACTTTTTCTGAAGGAATATCCCCCCTCAAAATCAATTATAAGTCCAGTAATAGAATAGAATAGAATAGAATAGAATCTTTATTTGACCAAGTTACAAAATTAATATTGTTTTCGGCAAGTCAATTTTAGCAAAAAAAAAACAGTTGATATATATATATGTAAAGTGTAAATTTACAGAAAATAATATGGGGGACCATATAAATTCCAAACCGTAATACACGGTGAGTCAATTTTAACAAAAAAAAAACAGATAAAATTGTATAACTACAAAAAACATGTATACATTCAAAGATAAAATAAAACATATAGGATTCAATTTTATCGTTCAAATTCAACAAATGGTGTGTGGAAAAATTCTTCAACTGTATAAAAACAATGAGACAAGATATGTCTTTTAATTGTGGATTTGAATCTTTCAATATTTTCTAATGACTTGATACTCCTAGGTAAGTGATTGAATAAATTCAAATCTAAAGAGTTTTTAATCGATTTTGTGAGCCTGTGGTGAGGTAATCGCAAATGATCAGCATTTCTTGTCGAATAGTTATGGACATCTGCATTTGTCTCTAGGTTGGCTCTGTTTTTATTGATTTCTATTAATGAAACAAAAATATATAATGATGGAAGTGGCATAATATTTAAACTTCTGAAAATTTCTCTACAATGGTCTCTGAATCCAGCACCGGCCACGATTCTTATAGCACGTTTTTGCAAACGGAAAATGTTGTTAGCATGACAAGAGTTACCTCACAACAATGTACCGTAACTGAGATGAGAATGAAAGAGAGCGAAATAACATGATCTCATAGTTTCTATGGATAACTGTTTACTTAAATTGCGTAGCACGAATATAGAGCTTGAGAGTTTTCGGCATAGCTGTTGGACATGACAGGACCAATTTAATTTATCATCGATAACTAATCCAAGCAGCTTCACGCTATGACCTTGAACAATGTTCGTGTTCGTTGAAATAATGAGATTCTGCGTCTTATCATCGTTAAGTTTAAGATTATTTGAAGTGAACCAATTTCTAGCTCGTGTAGTTGTTATAACACTGTTCAACTTCAGATCCTCTATATTCGTGCTAGTATCGACCAAAGTTGTGTCATCCGCAAAAGCAACACAAGTCTTGGGATACATATTGTGAAACAAGTCATTCACATAGATAATGAATAAAAGAGGTCCTAACACAGAGCCCTGCGGTACTCCATGTAAGACAGATCTATAATCAGACGATAAATTGTTAATGCTCACACATTGTTTTCGATTTATCAAGTATGATCTAAAGAAATCGAGCGGTAAACCTCTGATTCCGAAATACCTGACACTAAAATTGCGGATAATTCCTCACTTGTAAACTCTGGATGGAGTTTAAACACATGGAGAAATGCTTTACTAGGGGCTAATTTCGACGTGATGGTTTCATTTTTGCCTATAATTGTAGGTTTGTTTTGTCTTCTCTTTTTTTTATAGCTGACTTCTACAAATGGGACTTCGGAGGCATTTATCAGTTCATCACACTTAACCTGGCTGATGGCATGGGAAATGGCATTCGAAACGGCAACACTGCTAATAATTGGCTGTTTGATATCATTGATGTTTTTAACAGCAGATGATTTATCGCTTCTTCTTTCTTTGGATATAGTCCGTTTTTGTTTCATTTTTTTTTGCTTCACTACTGATTCAGTGTGTTCGGAAACGATCACTGACTTGTTTCTATCAGGAGATAACTTGGTGGATTTCGAGGAGAATTTACAACGTGTATTCCAATGATTTTGGATTTCATTGTTCGATGAAGATGGTGTGGTGGCAACTACCTTCAATTCTTTATATTCAGGCTCTTCAGGATGCCTTGAACTAACGACCTGTTGTAATTTATTCATTAATTGAATTTGTTCCTTCAAAGAACATATAACATCAACTTGATTTTTGATAATCAGGTCCTTTTGTCTGATTATTTCTTTTAAATAATAAATTTCACTGTACTCTCCATCATTTGCACTGCTGAAGGTGATGTCTAGATCTTCGTCACATTTGGATTCCACTTCACAACAAATGAACGTGTTGTCGTCCAGAAATTTCACATTCTTCAGGTAAGATACACAACTGTTATGAGATACTGTACCACATAAGGAGCACTTTGGGCCACTATGAGCAATTCTTTTACACTTTTTACAGCTTTTGGAGACGGACGCATCAGTCGTGTCTGTTCCATTCGCCGCCATTTTTACTTACTAATAGAGGTTGAGGTGTTGTCAATGACTACTTTTTCTGAAGGAATATCCCATTTATAGTTGTTGAAATCAATTGAACATCCTGGTTTAACACGCTCTTTTTCTAATAAACGGTGTAAGATTTTTCTTTTTTCGGTTTGATTTTTACTTGAAATTACCGACCGAATCCTCTACTCATAATCCAGTTCCTCTTGCAACAAATGATTAGGTTTGAATGTGTCATCCATATTCATATGTCCTACGTCTCCCAACAAAATTCAAAATACGAAAATATTATGTTCGAAGAAGTTCAGATCAAATGCAATTCTGAAACCGTCAATAACGGAAAAACAGAAAAGATGGTTCCAAATAAACAACACGATTGATGACAAGTAAAACAAACAATTTGAACCTACATTGTGCTACCTCTATTAAAACTGCTTCGAAATCCGGCAACGCTGTTAAATTCCTAGTGAAAGGATTCTAAATGTCTGATAAGGTGTGAAAATCAAAAAAGTTGTGATTCTAGACAAGATTAATCACCGTGGATCAATTATAGCTGAAAAAGTTTTGTCCTCCCACAAGCAGTGAAGACACAAAAACTTTGGAGAAGAAAAGAACGTAAAAACAAAAAACCTCTTTTTTACCAGAGGATTGATTCAATCAAATTCAGTACTTGGAATTTGAAATCTCAGAAAGATATATACGAGATCAAAATTTTCGGGCCTGCCACGTTGAGACGCCACTTTTGTAACCTTATTTTTTTATTTTCATCTCAGTTGGGATGAAATTATAAATGAATTATTTTAGTAAACAAAAAAAAGGCACTATGCCGGTGCTACTATAGTCTGGTGAGCAAATCAGATGGGTCGGGGTCTCACTTCATCAAAAATAACTCGTATAATCTTTCCAAATATCAAATTTTTCTTAATGGGCGCCACTTAGTTTGATATTAATTAGAAATTCGTGAACTAAGAAATCGAATAAGAAAATATCCTAAAGAGAGTCTGCTTGTGATGAAAACAAAACAACCATACAGCTTCAACAATCTTTAATAGAAATCTTTGATACATTGATGAAATAGATATTTCGTTCCTTGGAAGCAATATATGGTAATACGATTAAGAATATGGTATCTCAAACACTTTTTTTTATGCATGCATTCTCTCCTCAAATTATGGATAATTGAATAAAAATAATATATTATATAATAAGGGCTTCGCACAGTATGTGTTTAGCTTCACATTCGACCTATGAGGTGAGATATGAGATGTGATTGCTTTCTGGATAACAAATGATTTCAAATTTGATAAAAAGTGTTTCAGTAAAAATACCTATATAAATGATATACACCAAGAATGAATATACGCAAAAAAACAAAAATATGGAATTTTCTGGTCTTATATTGGATCGAACTCCTTTTCCCTGTTGTTTTTCGATTATATAAGGTCCACAAGGTAGGTTTCCCAACGATACTGGCACCGTAGATTCCTGTTGTCGCTGATGGTCGAGACAGTCGTGGAAAGACGTGGGTTTTAGGGAAACCGCCGATAAAAAAAACAGAACTTCTATATCTCTCCGATGAGAGCCAATTTTCCTTCACACCAATAACTGGAGTGCCAACCCCAAGTAAGACCCTATGAGAAGAAAATATTCCTGATAGCCCTCATTTGAGATGTGTAAAAAAATAAATAAAAAAGAGTATACCATTAGAAAAAAACCTTACCCCAAAATATTGGAGGATTGTTGCACTAACTAACACACGAAAATTTTGATGGTTTTGATCGTATCGACGGACAAGCACTCGGACAAATATAGTGTACACGGTATGGCTCAAACGTCGGAATCAAAAAAAGAGAAAATTGCGAAACCAAAGTAGTACTTTTCAACAGCACATCATGGTTGTCAGTCTCGATACTTCACCGTATCTTTTAGAAAATCAGCATATCTGCTTCCCTCCTCCTACCAACATAGAATTCTCTCGTGGATAATATTTCGCCAGGAAGTAGGCAACCCATGATGAAAAATATAAGAAATATGTTATTTTATACACTGTTGCCAGAATATCAAAACGAAATAAAATCCACCTGTGTGGCATAAAAATTGCTACAACCTGTACGCTGAAAGAAAATGAAATTTTGGCGAATTTGGAACAGTTCAGGACAGTTCAACAAAAGATGTCCTAATTTGTGGTATTATGTCAGATGGTATTCGAGAAAAGCTGCTCCAGAACGATGTGAATACCTTAGAAGAAGCTGTCAGAATCTGCATCACCATAGAGAAAACGAAGGAGATAAGTAGACTCATCACCAATAGAAGAAGTCAGGAAGACCAGAATGTTGACCACATCAAAAATCACAAGAAACCGCATAGAGCAGTTAAGGGACCATCTACTTCCAGAACAACTCAACAGAGCCGCTTTCCAAGCAGCAATTCTTCGAAGGAAGAAGTGTCTCAGTGTATGAAGTGTTCTTATCAACATGAGTTTGGGAAATGCCCTGCTTATGGCAAGAAATGTGACGAGTGTGGTAAAATGAATCATTTTATAAAGATGTGCAAGTCAAGGAATAATTCCTTGAACAGAAGAAAAAATGTGCACTTTGTAGAAGACAATAATATTAATGATGATTTTCTTTTTGTAGGCAATATTGACAATACTATAACAGAGGTAGCTACAATGACTGAGGAATCATGGGTTGCAGACTTGAATATAAATGGTCATTTAACAAAATTCAAGTTGGACACAGGACCAAAAGCAAATGTTCTCCCTGTAAGTTTCTTGAAAAAGCTAAATATTGAACATAATGAAATCAGAAAAACTAGAGCCCTTCTTAGCTCATACTTACTGAGCAAGAAACATCACAAGGATATTCTGTAACGTTATATTCTTGTACCCATGGCTTCATTTATGAAAAAACATATTTAATGAGCTATAATAACATTTTTACGTGACGTTATCATGCCCGCCTTATTTGGGCCATGGTTGTTACATCCCCAAAAAAACATCGTTGGCTCATTATAGCTAACTGTACCAAAAACGTCAATGCGATCTTATCTGTACCAATATTTGAACGTTCACTTCAATGTATCATTGTTTCATCCCCAGAAGGTTTTATACAACGTTATTTTCATCGTTATTTATGATTTCCTTATCGAGAACTTTGTTCATGACATACACGTTATTACAATAGCATTCCAGCTGTTGCCTACCCATTTCGCCATTTTGGTTGAATCTGCCGTTTGTTTTGTTGTGACGCTGTGAGTTTGGTTTACATTTTATCAAATTTTATTTTGCTATTTGAATTCTTCGTGACGATAGTTTATTATTGGTGAGTTGTGTGAATGAAGTACTACCTAAAATACAGTGTGGCTGTGTGATGCTGACAACCATGCTTTACATAGTTATCAATGAGGTGAGTTTTTTATCTTTATTAATTTTTCAGTTATTTCCTGATAAAATACATATCAATTCAGGGTTGATTGTTTATTACGATGGCAATTTTCTTGTATGTCTCAGTGAAACTTTTGAATAAACATATCAGCTCAAGTTGAAATTGACAAAATTTATAGGTTCGTTGTTAGTTTATGAATTATTCGTGTGATATAGTGAGTTTTAGATTTAATTCAAATCGATAGTCACTTCCAATAGATCCATTTTTGTTCACAGGTCATGAATATGTTTTTGAAAGTGCCCACACAGTAGGTACATGGATACAAAAAATGATTGAGCAAACTATACTTCTCATCAGATATAGCATCAAGCACCGATCATTTCGAAGGAAAACACTAAGAATGGAAAACATCAGGAATATGAGGTAGAGTGAAAATATACTCAATTCTAAGATAAATCATTAACATTTCATTAGGTATTTCAGGTGAATCATCCAATTATCATAAAATAACTAGGTACTTATAGAAAGCATCCAAAAATGGCATACTTTTGAGGAAAAACTCTGAGACACCATCAAAGTATAGATTTAGTAATAGAACCAAATAAAACATCAGGAAACTGAAGGTGCAGTAAACTGTACCAAATTCTGAGATGAATTATCAATATTTTGTTACATGTATTTCAGGTGAATCATCATATCCAATCATCAATATTGTCACGACCCCTAACCTAGGGGGTGGTGAACTGGGGGTGAACTCGCTTGGGAGGCCGAGAAAGTAAACGAGTTACGTTTATTAGAGTTTATTTCCTAACAACATTTAGTTTGGTGAAGCCATATGGATGTGGTTACAGATAATGATGAAGAGGTACTCACAAAATGCCCTGCAAGGGGTGGATATGATGGTGCACAGAAAGAACCATATTGTAGCTCGGTTGATCGCAACTAATTCCCAGACTGCTGTTCAGAATGAAATCAGAATTCAAAGTGAGTGTTTTTTCTATTGATTCCGGAGTCTATATTCATAAATCTGCTTACAGTCAGCAGTTTGTTGTATAGAAGCGAGTATTCGATTTAGGTTCACTGAGCTGCCAACGATAGGCGCGGTTAGGGTTTGGATGGGTGACCGCGATGCGACAACCTGATACTGACTTTATTATTTGACCCAATTCAGAAATCGTGTATCCGAAACATATCTCTTCATAATCGATCATGTTTTCTACATGTATCAATAATGTGGCACAATGCATATCTGATACCTCTCTGTTCATGTGTCAACGATGTTTCGGTAATAGATTCATGATATTGCAAGATATGTGTCCAACACATATATTCAACATCAGAAGAGTAAGACATTTCAAGGTACTTGTAAGTTCCATGAACCCTGCATAGCATGTATCAGAGATCTCCTATGTTACACTATTTATGTAATGTTTATGTTTTCTTTACATATCTGTGTTTGCTGGGAATATTTTTTTTATTTATTTTATTTATTTGCAATCAACAGGCACTAAGCCCAATCACAGATTACGATATACTATCTAATATCTAATACATATGAGTGTCATATAATAACCTTATAAATTGAATATGGAATAAAGCAATTTTTTCACAAAATATGTAGATATCATCAGTTGAACAAGCTTATAAATTGTAATAACTGCCTAGTATGTATAAACAGGAAGCACCAAATCAACATAAATCTAATATCTAATACATATTCGACTGTCATATAATAACCTCATGAATTGTAATAACTTCCTGGTATGTACACATAGGTAATAACAAATCAAGTTAAATTACAGTTCACGTTTGCAGTATTTCAATGATTCGTTTTTTGAATACGGAGACTCTATCAAAAAATACATCTGTGCTTTCGAGATACTTATTAGCTAGTTTACTGAGTCGATAAATAGGTGCCTTTTCTCCTAAATTTGAATGAGGTGTTGAAAGACCAAAGAGAATAGATTTATTTCTTTTATTATATTGTGGGACAGAAAACATTGATCTCGATAAGACTTGAGTACAATCAACATTGCCGTTGATAATCTTGTATACAAGCATTAGACCTGATAATATTCTTCTAGTTACTAGTTTCCTAAAATTGAATTCTTTAAGTAATTCTATGTATGGCATGTCTAATCTATATACACCGTGTGTTTTGTAGTGCAGATATCGTAGAAATCGTTTTTTAAGTTTCTCAATATTATTTTTATATTCATTGTATATGGGGTTCCAAATAAGTGAGCAATACTCTAGTATAGTTTGAACGTATGTTTTATACAGATAAATATATGTTCTTGTATTGAGTTTCTCATTATGAATCCCAAGGCTTTAAGGGCTTGATTAACAGTATTGTTTATGTGGTTATTAGAAGTCAATTTGTTATCAATAGTTATGCCCAAATCTTTTATATCATTTTTTCTTTCTAATTTTATGTTATTCATCTCATACTCAAGTACACAGAGAAAAACGTTTCAGGTACACAAGTACACTTGAAAATAATTCAATAACCATTAATACATCAATGAACTTTTGTACCATTACAACAAGTACAAAAATGTTTCTGATATCGAGTTCCAGTGGTAGCTGAACAATCATTCTGTTACAGAAAATATTTCTTCTGACTGACATACTTTTATCAATGTGTCTAATACTTAGTATTCAACATTCCACCTAACATTAGTATATGTGCCCCTCAATGCTTGATTTCTATTAGTGAAAGAAATTGTTTCGCCGTTATTAACAGTTTAATAATAACAGGTAACAGTTCAGTAGATTTCAACTTTTTTGTCATCGTTCGGCTATGTTCGGTAACCAACACGACGCGCTTCGCTGACCGAGCATTATCATTCACACAATGTCTGTTGCCAGTGCTGCATCGCATCGCTGTTGCTTATGCGTACCGTTTTTCACCACGTTTTTTTTTTCAATATTTGTGTGAGTTGTTGTGATTGTGTGCCCTCTATTTAAGATAATGTAGTTCTTCAATACTTTGGAACAGAAGGGTTTGGTGATGTTCTCACAAAACCTAATTGGTAAGTAGAAAATGTACAATTTTTCTGTTGATAAGCAAATTTCACTAATGCTCAATAATCGGTCACGCGCGAATTTTGTCACCATTTGAGAATATCACAAGAATTAAAATATTCATGGATATAGTGAAACAGAAAGTGTTCATCACCTGAATTCTCCCAAATAATAACTATAGCGATTCAAAACGCACCAGCTTCTTATTGAAAAAAAATTAGTTTAATCTGAAAATTTATGTCATTCACAAATAATTTCGCACAGATTCTCAAACTGCATGTGCACTGTTAATCATAATATAAATGGTATATAAAAAAATACTCCATTTCAGGCTCCCAGCATGACCTACAACCTCCGGCACTTGGCAGTTGATTTTTAATCCAAGTAGACCGTGGATCTACACCTGCAGAAACTTTAAAAACATCTGAAGTACATCTCCATGGGTCACAAGGAAAACAACTGAAGGATTTTGAAGGACCTGTCCAACTTGGAACCCTAGCAAAAATGATGAACGGAATTCTTGTCCAGCATCCTCGAAAAAACTGGACCAGAAACAATTATTCTAATTCCTGTTTTTCAATGTTTTTGTAGGTGCACCCGATTGGCTCTAATTGTATTATTTAGTGGTGGTGATTAAATTATTTTCCTGCAACAGTTCTATTTTCTACCTGTAGTATTGAAGATTGTATTGAAGATTTATTGAAATGTTGAATAACCATTATCGAATTGTGAACCTACGATAAGTGAAGAACACTCCAAGATAATAGAGCAATATTTTAAAGTGAGATATCTAGTATTCAATGGTTATTAAACTGTTCAGTAGATGTCATTAAACTCTTCAACAATGGTGAGTTGAGTGGAAATATATTCATTCATTAACGTCCAATGAACTACTCAACAGAGTTTCTGCTGCAGGTATACCAATTCAGGAAAAAGTTTTTCTCTACTACTAATAAACTGTATATCTGTCCCATATAGTATTCAAGTTTTTAATTACGACGATTGAATATTTAATAATCGTTAGTCAACTTTTCTCTCTGTGTAGGAAGCTGGACTTTTTTCTCGTGAAAGATAAGGTGTTACATTTTTTGATATTGAAATGCAAGGAATTTTTTGTTGCCCATTGCACTAAAGTATTCAAGTCTAATTGAAGTTTGAAACAGTCTTCAATACATTTAATATTTCTATAAAGTTTTAGGTCATCGGCAAATAACTGACAAGAAGAAAATTTCAGAGTTTTTGGAAGGTCATTTACCATGCATAGAAAAAGCAGTGGTCCAAGATTTGATCCTTGGGGAACCCTTGAATTTGCTACGAATGTTGAAGACTTTACTCCTTTGTACACAACATATTGCTTTCTGTTCATTAAGTATGACCTGCAAATACTTCAAAGTTTACCTGTTACCCCCATAGAGTTCAGCTTTTTCAGCAGTATATCATGATTGACTTCGTCAAACGCTTTTTCAAAATCTGTATATATGACATCTAATTGAGCTTGATCTTCCAGTACTTCATTGACAGTTTGAGTGAAACACATTAGATTAGTTGTCGTTGACCTCATATTCATGAATCCGTGTTGTTCTTCTAGAATTTGGGGAGATATATGAGAGTAAAGTCTGCTGTATAAAATAAATTCGAAAATTTTGCTTGGTACACATATTCATGATACTGGTCTATAAATAGTCATATTTCTTTTAGCTTTCTTAAGAATTGGACAAATTTTTGAGTATTTCCACCTGTCGGGATATATTTCCGTTTCAGTTATTTTATTAAAGATAATTTTGAGGGGCTCCAATAGAAATTCAGAACATCCTTTGAAGATGTATGCTGGAATATTATATGGACCTATTGATTTTTTTGGTTTCATTTTTTTAATCGCATTCAGAATTTCTTTTTAGTCAATTACACCTATGTCTATCGTCGGATTAATGCATATGTTCAAAAGTTGGAAAATATCATAATCATATGATGACACTTCTTCATCATATACACTTTCGAAGAAGTTGGCAAATGCATTTGTTACAACTTCATTTGATTTTAATGTCTCATCTTTATAGACCATGTCATCGTTGTTGCTGTTGAGAACACTTCTCTTAGATCCAACAAATCTCCAACAAATCTCCAAATCTATTAAGTGAATATTGAAAGAAATAAAGTGAATATTGAAATAGGTAGGTAATTCAAAAATGGATAGATATTTTTGTTACATTCATGTCTCATTTTCAATGCATCTACTCTCCCAAATATTCTCTAATAGAGTATGGTTCTAGATCCACTATAATCTTGTTTATCAGCCTCTTGAAGACTTTTATGTCAACTTGTTGTTTTACTGTTGCTGGCAGTTTATTGAAAAATCTAATACATGCATACTCCGGTGTTTTTTCTATTGATGACAGTCTGTGAATTGGGATATTATAGTCGGTGTTATGGTTTCTTGTGTTTAAATTATGTTGTATTTTGTGTGACTCAAATTTATTGCGATTTTTGAAAAGAAACATTATGCACTCATATATATAGGTACCTGACATGGTCATTATATTCAATTTTTTGAATTTACCTCTACATGATTTTTTGTAGTCAAGGCGTAGCAAAATCCTGATGGCTTTTTTTTTGTAGTTTAAAAATACTTTCTGCCAGGCTACTTCCTCCCCAGAAGATTATGCCAAAACGCATCACTAAGTGGAAGTTGGCGAAGTAAATGGTTCTCTTTGTTCCATCATCCAAATATGCTGATGTTACCCTAAATGCGTAGCAGATCGATGCCAACTTAGTGCTGGTTTCCTTAATATGTTTTTTGAAATCTAAGTTCTGGTCAATGTAAACGCCAAGAAATTTTGTATGTTCTGCTGGTGTTATTATCTGTGTTTGTACTTGAAGCTTATCAGGTATTTTATTGTTTTTTATTTTAGTTCTGAAGCAAATATAATTTGTTTTATCTTTGTTCAGTATGAGTTTATTCATGGTAAACCATTCCTGTGCCTTTTCCAATGTTTTGTCGGAGATGTCTTAGAGATTGTTCAATTACCAACCCACTGTTAAAATGTTTGTGTCATCTGCAAAATTCACTAGATTCATATTTTCATAATCAATAATATCTAAGGCTTAGTCATTTATGTAAAATATAAATAACAAAGGGCCGATGACACTACCTTGAGGGACACCTAGCACTGTAGTAATTTCCTCTGAATAATATTTGATTCACTGGCAATTTATAATCACTTTTTGTTTTCGTTGTGTTAGGTAAGATTTAATCCAGTCGTGAGCGGGACCTCTGATACCGTATCTTTCCATCTTTTTCAACAAAATTTCATGATCAAGACTGTCAAAAGCTTTTGAAAGATCCAAAAATATACCCATTGATATATTTTTATTCTCATATGCAGAAGTAACTTTTTCTATGAATTCATATATGGCTGTCTCGATAGACTTCCCTTTCAAGTAGCCATGTTGCGAGTGACTAAACAATTTTTTGGTATTGAAATAGCTTAGAAGTCTGGAACACATTGCTAGTTCAAAAATTTTGGAGAAAGATGGTAGCAGACTTACCGGTCTATGATTTTGAATTAGTGGGGGGTCATCTTTTTTGAACAATGGCTTGACTAATGCTATTTTCAAGTTGTCTGGGAATAAACCTGTTGAAAAGGAGTTATTTATTATGTGCCATAGAGGTATTGCTAATTCATTGGCACTTAGTTTTATGATACTATTTGATATTCCATCATATCCAGTACTGGTTTTATTCTTTAATTTTGCACACAATGTTATTACTTCATCAATAGTAATGGGTATTAAGAAAATAAGCTCCTATATAATCGTATATTATTTCTGAATTCAATATCAGGTAGATCTTTTGATAAATTTGGGGCTGCATTAAGAAAATAATTTGTTGAAATTGTTCGATATTTTCAACATAATCTTCATACGCTTTACGAATGTCATATTTTGTTTTTCTTCTCAAGTACTTATATTTTTGTTCGTGATAGACGTTTTTTGTTTTTCGAAATTGGTTTTTTGCAAATGTTTTTGCCTCAGTTGTGATATAATAGTAGAATTGAACCAGGTCGGATACAACCTTTTAGATTTCTATGCCAGAGGAACACATTCTTTCAACACCTCTTCAAATTTGATGTGAAAGTTATTTACCATTGAGTCAGTATCTCCCGTATTGTGTAAAAAGCTCCAATCAGTTGTTTCTTAAATATTGTACATTTTCAAGAAGTCTGCTTTTTAAAAATTATATTGTTTATTGAAAGTTTTTTCATTTTTTGAGAAGATTTGACGGAATATAATATTACCTTATAGCGATGGATGGTGATCATTTTCTGGCACTAAGGGAGAATCGCAATGTTCAATTTTAATTCTATGATTGCTCAGTATCAGATCAAGTACTCTGTTATTTTTGTTTATAACATCATTATATCGATTTAAATTAAGAAAATTTGTGAAATTATTGTACCTATTCGAAATGTTTTGTGCACCTGTATTTTCCACTAACCCAGATATATTAAAATCTCCTGATACTAATAATACAGAGTCGGAACCAGCTAGTGAATTTACCGAATTCTCGAAAAAACAATTGTATGTTTCAATTTTCATTTTTGGTGAAATATATACCCCACATAAGTCCAGAGTGTAAGAAAATATTCTTATTCTCACCCATAATTCTTCGATATTTGTGTCCTCACATGATATTGGCAGCATTTGACAGTTCAAATTCGTTTTGACGGCGATGAGCAATCCACCGCCTCTGGTTTTTCCTGTTTCACGACTATTGCGATCTTTCCTGAACACATTGTAACCAGCATCAAATAATTCACCATCAAACACAGAGGGGGTCAGCCAGGTCTCCGTCAATACGATTATGTCAAAATATTGTTCGCAAGCAGATAGATTAAGCCATTTTGATTTCGAGTTGATATCTTGAGCATTTTGATAATACACTTTTAAAAATTTCGATGACTCTTTAATGCACATCACTTGAATTACTTCCTTTTTCAATAACAAATAGTTTTGCGCATCATTATTTTTCCATTCTTTATCCATAAATATTTTATGTTATTTTTCTTTTTATATTCCCGACATTTGGTGAAAAACATTTTGTTTTCACTTGTTAACGACTCATTCACCTACACAGGTTTTTTTTGTCATATTCTTGCTGCCAATCCAGCTTCAAATCCTCCACGTTTAAAATTCTCTCCACTTTTCTCGCTTTCATGAACTACTCTTTCTTTATATGAGACACGAACTTCAGAAGGATTGTTCTAGGTTCCATCGTATTTTGTTCAGCTTTGATTCTATAACAATCATTTATTAGGTTGCTATTTCATTCAACATTTAGCGCATTGAATATGAAGGGCAATACAGATAACATATTTTCATTTTTAGCTTCCGGTACTCCTAGTATTTCGACTGTGTTCGATCTGGTATATTGTTCTTGTGCATTCATTTTTTGTTTAATTTCCGAATTTTCTTTCTGCATTTGTCTGCATCTGTTTTCAACCTCCTCCATTATTGCATTACATTCAAACACTTTAGCTTCCATATTTCTCATGAGTAAATCGGTTTCTTCTATTTTTTCGTGACTTGCATTTATCGATATCATCATATTTTCATTGACATCCCTCAGTGTTCCACACACTATACATGGTGTTGCCATCTTTCCCTTCAGTCCGGTCCTGACTAATATCTCACTTCTTTATCAGATACCGATAGGTATGCTCGAAAAAAAACGGCGAACTTTTTCCACGTAGCTGCCAGCGATTTACAATAAAGAACTGCAAATTGACATCGATCGATTGCACTTGCACTGAATCGAATGAACTTATTTCACTATCTATATCGTCTTCTGCACCTTTAACTTGTTATTTCGAACAAATTTTGGATCTATGGTCCTTTCTGTACTGTTATTAAAACGGATTTAATTACGAGCTCGAGTTGATATATGTTTACTGTACGACACTCGTCAGATAATTCTATAATATGCTGATATAAATGGAAAAAAGTATTCCATAAGAGTTACACGGCACCTGAAATACCACATTTTAAAAAAAAGTTACAAATTCACAGGGTATTTGCATTTCTCTGCAATGAAAAAATATGTTTTTCAAATGGTTGTCTCATTTGGAAACATACCTATATTTTGTTCTATAACGGAAAAATGAAATACCCTGTACATTTGTTATAATTTTCAAAACATGATCATTCTGATGCCGCAAAATTTTATCCAATATTTTTTTTTCCATATATATCATCATTATAATAATAATAATAATAATAATAATAATAATAATGATACTTTATTCAACATGCCATATTACAAATTAAAAAATAAAATAAAAATTCTGTTGACTTTCAAAGAATGGGCAGATTGAAAAGGTATACATTCACCGCCATATAACAAAGGGTATAATGGAGGTGGTTTTCAATGTAACCTGGAGAAAAAAAATCTATGAAATATTCTGACTGAAAAATTAAATATATAATGTTTTCAACACAAACACCAGTATAGTCTCTCGCATGTATGCTTATAAATATTCAAATACATAATATGCACATATAATTTAAAGTTATAATTACGAGGGGTGACTATATAATTAATTGAGATATGTTAAATGAACTTATATACTAGGATGAAGCAATGAGTGCAATACATGATAATAATAATTATTGGCTATATCTTATATTTTGAAATTGATAAGGATCTCATTTTTAAGAAGCATTGTTTTGAGTTTTTTTTTCAGTATGTTCGTGGACATAGTTCTGAGTTCAGAAGGTAATGAATTTACAACTTTACATATAATATATAAAAATGAACTCTTGAAAGCGGAAGTATTATGTTTGGGGATGGTCAATGAATCTTTATTCCTTATATTCAAGTTATGAACATCGGTTCTAAATCGAATTTTCTCATAGAGATATGCGGGAGATTGTGATTTCAAAACTTTCAGGAATAGTACACTACTGTTGACGAAGCGTCTCAAATTTACTGGGAGCCAGCATAGTTCAGCTCTTTTAACAGAAGTACGTTGATTTCTTTTCAAGTTCTGAACCAATCTAACACAATTATTCTGTATGCGTTGCAATCGATTGTTCTCATAATTTGATATACAGGGTCCATACACAACATCACAATAGTTTATGTGGGAAAACACCAGGGATTCGCAAAGTATAATTTTAGTTTTTTTATCCAGCAATTCTTTGTTATTATAGATTAGTTTTATATTCGTCATACATTTCCTGATAACATAATTGACGTGTATATCGAATTTCAGGTCGGAATCTATATGAAGCCCTAGATTTTTAGCACATCTTATTAAATTCAATTTCAAGTTATTTATTCTAATATTCACCATATCCATACATTCTGTTCTAGTTTTTTGCCTACCAAATAATAAAATCTGAGATTTATTAGGGTTAATTTCTAGGCCATATTTGGTGGAGATAGCTGAAAGGGATGATAAATCGTTATTAATGATAGTGTTACTCATGTCTATATCTTCACCTCGGAAGGAAAAATAAATCTGTGTGTCATCTGCGTAAAAGTGACTCTTGCAGTGTACTAAACTATTCTTGAATGATGACGTGTAAATTGAAAAGAGTAGGGGACCTAATATAGACCCCTGAGGAACACCACAGATAACTTGTAAGGGATTCGACATCTTATCTTTATATTTGACTATTTGGCTTCTGTCATGTAAATAATTCTGCATCAGCTCCATCGATTCATTTGCGAAACCGATGAAATGTAGCGTTGCTAAGAGCAGTCGATGATCAATTTTGTCGAAGGCTTTGGAGTAATCTATAAGAACAAGAGTGGTTAATTTGTTTTCGTCCGATGCTCGAAGAACATCATCAACTACTGTCAACAACGCTGTTGTACAACTATGATTCTTTCTGAATCCTGATTGGTTTATTGGTATTATGGAGTGAGCATCAAGGTGTGATTTAATTTGCGAGTATAATAGTTTTTCATATACTTTCGACAATACCGGAAGTATACTAATTGGTCTGAGGTTTGTTAGTTCAGTGGGATTTTTAATTTTGGCAATGGAAAGCACCAGTGCTATCTTCCATTGAGCAGGGAACGTATTGTTATCGATTGAATAGTTCAGAATATGTACTATATATTTTATTATCAGTGGACAACAATATAGCAGCATGGTGACACCCAATTTATCGACACCTTGAGCGTTCGACTTGACGGCCAAGAGAGCATTATATACCGAGTCCTCACTAACTGGGGTGAAATTGAACTCGTGTATTCCCTCTTTTCTGTGGTTTGAAAGATAGTCCATGTGTTCGGGATCCGGGATGAATTTTGTTTGGGAGGACCCGATGAAGTATTCATTCATCTTGTTAATATCTGTCAGGTTATCCGGTAGATCGGGTGATTTTTCGTTTCCATAAATATTCAGCTTTTTTAATTCTTTGAATAAAGTATTGCGACTTCTCCTGTTATTGAATTTAAATTGTAAATAAGCTTTTTTTTCATTTTTTATCGAACGGTTTGTAAAATTTCTTAAATCTTTGTAATAGTTCCAATGCGCTTGTGAGTTACTTTTTTTGAATTTCTGTAAAGCCTGATTTCGTAGTTTAATCATGAGTTTGATATTTTCGGTTAGCCAAGGGCTGTTATTTTTCTTTCTGCCTTTTACGGTATGCTCTGGGGCAAATTTATCAAATATACCAATAATGAGATTATTGAGTTTCTCCACCTTAGATTCGATGGTGTCGGTTTCATATATTTGATGGAATGGAGTGTGCATTAGTGCTTGGTTGAAGCTGTCAACATCAATTTTTTTCAGATTTCTAATAACTATTATATCTTCAGGTGGGGTACATTCAGAAACTGAGAGGGTAATATCTATTGGATAGTGGTCTGAGAGAATGTTAGAGTTCTCCAATACATTATAGCATTTTATAATTATTGTTTCAGAGTACAGCATAAGGTCCAGGAGGGTTGACGAAGAGCGTTGGACTCTTGTAGGTTTATCAATACATTGCGTCAGTGCGAATGATTCAAAAACATTCTGTAAATTTCGAGATGCAATACTTTGTTGCAACAGATCAATGTTGAAGTCCCCTGTACAAATTATATTTTCATATCGCGCTACAATATGACTTAGGTTATTTTCAAATTCTTCGAAAAACTCTGTGAGTTGCTGTCCAGGTGGACGATATATGACTCCAATAGCATACTGAATATTATTAATTGTAATTGTGATCCAAAGTTGTTCTGTATGGTTGGTTTGAAGATCGTTGACAAGACATTGTATATTTTGTTTGACATAGATAGCTACACCCCCTCCTCTACTATTTTTTCGATCTGCCCTGAATATGTCGTACCCAGGAAGGGATACAGCTTCATCGAGGATGCTATCATTAAGCCAGGATTCTGTGATGCATAATATTGAATAGCTATTTTCTTTATTGAAATCCCTGAGTTCATTGATGTGAGCAGCCAATGACCTAATATTTATACAACAAACTGTGGAATCCATCATATCATTCATTGCTTCATAAAAAAAAAAGAAAGTGGAATAATACAATAACGAACTATTTATGTGAAAGGAAACAAAAAGGTATAAATGATATTACTAGCCGTTTATGACAGATAGGTACCTTGACGTGTTCTTCGTTCTGGAATATCTGCTGGGTTGAGCGGTTGCTTCTTAGATTTCTTCAGTAGCGGCTTAATTGTTCTGTTCATGTCATCGTTTCCAATATCTTCAAGAATAACTTCATCTGATGATGAACGTGCTTGACTGACAATCTTGGGAGATGTGGGAGCGCTAATCGAGTACCTATCTCTTTTTTTTGTAGTTTCACCTTCGACGAATTCTACACCAGTATCCTCACTCATTTCCAATTGCTCAATACTATATGATTCTCCATTGATTATCAACTTATTTTTTTTTATATGAGCTGATAGATTTTTTGATCTGGCCTCTTTCAAGTGTTTGACCAATGTTTTATGAATCACGCGGTCTTCATAGCACATATCATGCAGTATAGTGATATTCGTGCCTTTAAGTTTATGGACATTTTGAAAAACTATATCTTTGGTCAAGTGTGCCAGGAACTCGATTTTTATGGCCGGTTTATTAATATTTTTCAAAAAAAATATGTTATTCAAATCTCGTTCGGAAAGGCTGATTCCCAATAAGGAATTAGGTTTTCGTGTGGCAGTTGTAGCAATATTTCCTTCAGATTCTATATCGAGTCCAAAAATGACGACATTATTTTTCTTATGTCTTCTTTCCAGGCTGATGTTCTTTTCTTCTAGTTTGGTGCACTTATTTTCTAGTTCAGCGATTTTATTATTTTGTTGCTTGATGATGTTCACCAGTTTGTCATTTTTTATGTTTATGTGTTCAATAATTTCCTGTTTATTCTTCTCGTTTTCACCCTTCAGTGTGCTCAATAATGTGGAGAGTAATTCATTATTCGACAATTCTTCTGTCATTCGAATATAATTCAGGTTGACCGCTGGTGAAATGGTCTCCCGTTCTCCTTCACAAGTTTTTGTTTACGATTTATCAATAGTTTCTAATAGAACTCACAATGAAAACAATCAGTTATAATGGTTGAATAGACGACTTACAGCTGGATAACACTTGTGTGTATTCAAAAGTCACTACACATTCACTATAGCACCACAACCAAATTTAAGTTGCAATTTTTGGAGAAGTTTGAGATTTACTTAGCAGTAACGAATTTACAAGGCGTTTTCTCTTTCCGATATATGGAGCAAATACGCACTTTTGGCTCACTCTGTATAAGGAATTACCCTGTATAATCAGATCTTCAGAATAATAACGTTTTTAGGAAGTATTACAATCACAAGTCAGGTACATTCAGGAGATGAACTTATGATGTCACGAAATAAAGAGTCGTTTCAAATAATATTTCAGAAAGTACTTTCAATGTAACAAGGCAGTTTCATAAGTATCCGGATCGACTATTATTCAACGTATCTGCTACTTCCTGGGATATTGTAATAATGGTGGACATATAACGACTCTAACATAGTCTTTGAGACATCACGGGCACAAGAATCGTAACGTAACATGTATCTTGGTTACTTTCAAGTAACGTTATTATTACGACTTTTTGCACAGTGGGTACACTCTGGACCGTCTGCCTATTGTTGAAGAGTGCTTGTTGAATTGTGAATATAGAGGTAAAAGAATCCCCTATTATTTAATGTGTTACAGCTAGAAAGTTGTGCAGTGCTCCAGAAGTCTACCAAGAAAGCATGTCCGAAATATTTGATGATATACAAGGGGTTAGTGTTTTTATTGATGATATTATTATTAGTGGTTCTAACAGAACTGAACATGATACAAGACTGTCAGAACTTTGAAAGAAAGCCTCAAAAAACGGTATCAGATTTAATAAGGAGAAATGTAAGTTTGCTAAACCAGAAGTTGAATAGGTATATGGGTTTTATAATATATCAAGATGGTATAAAACCAGATGAAACTAAAATCTTGGCCATAAAAAATATGCCGACGCCACAGAATGTAAGTGACATACAGAGATTTTTGGGTATGGTCACATATGTTGGAAAGTGTGTAGAAAATTTAAAGGAAAAAACAGCGGTATTAAGATCCTTGATGAAAAAAGATAGTTGTTTCAAATGGGAAGAAATCCACACCAAAGCCTTCAATGAACTGAAAGTACTAGTAGTCTTTACCTAAAGTTTTTTTATGCTAAAAAACATACCACCATCTCTGTAGACAGTTCAAAAAATGGAATGGCTGCTATTTTGCTTCAAGATGGCATGCCTTGTGCACATTCTTCAAGAGCTTCCACTGATGCTCAGACAAGATATGCCCAGATGGAAAAGGAGCTGCTGGCAATTTGGTTTGGAGTAGAGAAATCAGTACGTGTTTGGAAAAAAATTTACAGTTGAAACTGACCACAAACCACTCTTGAGTATCATGAAAAAATCTCTGCACTCATGTCCAGCCAGATAGCAGCGGATTCTAATTCAATTGCGTAAATATGATTTTAAATTGGTTTATGTGCCTGGAAAAAAAACTAATTTTGGCAGATACACTGTCCAGAGCATTTGAAAACAAAATTTTGGATGAAAACATAGATTTTGAGCTGGATGCACAAGTATGTTTAGTGGAAATGAACATCAACATGTCTTAGGAAAGGAAACAAGAATTAATCAAATTGATCAATGAAGATTGAAATTTTAATTGCATTAAAAAATCAAATAAATACAGGGTGGGCAAATAAAATTAAAAGAATACCAATTAATATCAGATTCTTTTATAAATTCAAGCATGAACTAACAATAGCAGATGAGCTGGTGTTTAGGGGCAGTAGATTGATTATTCCAGATAAATTCAGAAAAACACTTCTTAATAAATTGCATTATAGTCACTTAGGAATCCAAAAGACCATGGCAAAAGAAAATCTATCACTCTACTGGCCAGGAATGAACAAGCAGTCATGTGAAACCTGTCAAACTTCTCAAAACTCACAGCAATCGGAACCTTTGATTCCTCAGGAAGTTGTCAAAATTCCTTGGTACAAAGTGGGCTGTGATATTTTCCATTTTGACGGAGAGTCTTATCTGATTGTTGCGGATTATTACTCTGAATATATTGAAATTGTAAACGAAGGAAAAAATTTGACAAGCCAAAACGTTATGAGATCTTTGAAAACGATTTTCTCTAGACAAGGCATACCTTTCGAGGTTATGTCAGACAAAGGACCCGAATTCTCATGTAAAGAGTTTTCAGATTTTTCTAAACTAACTAGTTCACCCAGATATCCACAATCCAGTGGATTCATGAAACGTCAAATACAAACTGTAAAGAAAACCCTGGAAAAATATCTTGTTGAGAAAAAAGATAAATTCTTAGCACTACTTGACTTACGGAAAACCCCTATAGATAGAGTAACTACCACTGCAAATATATTAATGAATCGTAACCTGAGAGATTTACTTCCACACCCAAGACGTTTTTTTAAGCCAAAACTTTACAACAAAACCAAATACAAAGATTTTGTGGAAATTTCGAAACCCAAACAAAAAAAGTATTATGACAACAAAGGTACAAAACCCTTGTCAGAGTTGAAAAATGATACGATTGTGAAAGTTCAAGTGAAACCAGACGACCCAGCTTGGAAAACCAGGAAAATCCTCAGAAAAGTAGGAATACGGTCTTATAAAATCTTGCTGAATAATGGTTCAATTATAGACAGAAATAGAAAATTCATCAGCGAACAGAAAATGTTGAAATTTGCAGGGGAAGTTTCAAGTTCTTCAGATCAAGTTAATTCTCACAATAACTGTAGTGAATATTTCAATTATAGATGTATTCCAATTCAGGAGGAGCGGAATGTAATGTCAGATGAACCTGATTATCAGGAAGTCTGGAACATTCCAAACAAAATAAATGACGAAGATTCTGAAAATATTAATCAAACAAGTAACTGATAGTGAGGCAACTAAACTACGCAACACTAATTACGTCGCACCCCGAAATTTTGCCCCTGTTTAGATTTGAATAACTTTTTTCTCCTTCGAACAATTTGAATTCTGTTTGCACTGTTCGCTAGCTCAGTCCTTTAGCTATAATCTCGAAATTTTTTGTTACATGAGGTTTTTTCCATAAAATTGTTACAGGATGTTTTTTGGAACTGTGCAAAATCTCGAAATTTTCAAAAGGATCCCAAATGAAGAAAAACAGTTCTTTTTCCAACTTCAACAGCAGAGGCATGAAGATTATCTCATTACCTTTGGTCATTTCCAAAATTGTCTTCTCATCAAGTTTCTTTACAGAGTGATCTCAAAAAATCAATTTTTTGGTTTTGCAGTCATAACTTTTTTCCTCTTTAACCGATTTTCGAAATCTCAGGATCATTTTGAAGCTGAGATGTTAGATGGACAGACATTGAGATAAGAATTGACTAAAAATAAATATTAAAGATCAAGGGTTACTGCAAAGGTGACCCAAATCTAAATCCCCCTCGAAATCCCGATTAAGAAATAAAAATATCCAAAACGTTGTTTGATCGAAACGAAAATATCACCACCAAAAATACTGATGAAAAATTTTTCACCCCCTCCCACCCAAAAAATTTTTTTGCGAGTAAAATTTTCGCTGGTCAAACGCTTAGATATATCGGTAAACATATTTCACCTGACCCCCACATCGGGATCGGATATAAAAAAAAAATATAAAATTCTTTCGCCCCCTTGCCCCCTTGGGGTACTTTGGGTACGAATGAAGGGAAAGAAGATTTTTGTGATTTTTTACATATAATTTTCGTGAGTTTCGTACAAAACTACTAAGAATCGCCCAAACTCGAGTTCTCTCCAAGTATCATAGTTTGATATACAGGGCGAAAACAAGTTATTTTTCAGAATCGAGAAAGGCGGTACCCATAGCTGTGTTCAGCGGAAAAAGTTGATCAAAGAGATAAAAAAATTTGTTTCATAGGCGTACGTATAACATTTTTTTAGAGGTCTAAAAAATTAAATTCTTTGAAAAAAATCCAAAACATGATGAAAGGCTTCGTATAGGGGTTACCCTAAAATTTTGTTGTATTCAGATTTTTTTTTATTTTGAATTTTAAAAAAAAGTTACAAATTCACAGGGTATTTGCATTTCTCTGCAATGAAAAAATATGTTTTTCAAATGGTTGTCTCATTTGGAAACATACCTATATTTTGTTCTATAACGGAAAAATGAAATACCCTGTACATTTGTTATAATTTTCAAAACATGATCATTCTGATGCCGCAAAATTTTATCCAATTTTTTTTTTTTCATATATATCATCATTATCGATATATGGAGCAAATACGCACTTTTGGCTCACTCTGTATAAGGAATTACCCTGTATAATCAGATCTTCAGAATAATAACGTTTTTAGGAAGTATTACAATCACAAGTCAGGTACATTCAGGAGATGAACTTATGATGTCACGAAATAAAGAGTCGTTTCAAATAATATTTCAGAAAGTACTTTCAATGTAACAAGGCAGTTTCATAAGTATCCGGATCGACTATTATTCAACGTATCTGCTACTTCCTGGGATATTGTAATAATGGTGGACATATAACGACTCTAACATAGTCTTTGAGACATCACGGGCACAAGAATCGTAACGTAACATGTATCTTGGTTACTTTCAAGTAACGTTATTAGTACGACTTTTTGCACAGTGGGTACACTCTGGACCGTCTGCCTATTGTTGAAGAGTGCTTGTTGAATTGTGAATATAGAGGTGAAAAAATCCCCTATTATTTAATGTGTTACAGCTAGAAAGTTGTGCAGTGCTCCAGAAGTCTACCAAGAAAGCATGTCCGAAATATTTGATGATATACAAGGGGTTAGTGTTTTTATTGATGATATTATTATTAGTGGTTCTAACAGAACTGAACATGATACAAGACTGTCAGAACTTTAAAAGAAAGCCTCAAAAAACGGTATCAGATTTAATAAGGAGAAATGTAAGTTTGCTAAACCAGAAGTTAAATAGGTATATGGGTTTTATAATATATCAAGATGGTATAAAACCAGATGAAACTAAAATCTTGGCCATAAAAAATATGCCGACGCCACAGAATGTAAGTGACATACAGAGATTTTTGGGTATGGTCACATATGTTGGAAAGTGTGTAGAAAATTTAAAGGAAAAAACAGCGGTATTAAGATCCTTGATGAAAAAAGATAGTTGTTTCAAATGGGAAGAAATCCACACCAAAGCCTTCAATGAACTGAAAGTACTAGAAGTCTTTACCTAAAGTTTTTTTATGCTGAAAAACATACCACCATCTCTGTAGACAGTTCAAAAAATGGAATGGCTGCTATTTTGCTTCAAGATGGCATGCCTTGTGCACATTCTTCAAGAGCTTCCACTGATGCTCAGACAAGATATGCCCAGATGGAAAAGGA
Source organism: Chrysomela aeneicollis (assembly GCA_029955515.1). NCBI lineage: Eukaryota > Metazoa > Arthropoda > Insecta > Coleoptera > Chrysomelidae > Chrysomela > Chrysomela aeneicollis. Next base: position 4,675,926 of record JARUHQ010000027.1, on the reverse strand, counting down.
GCTGCTGGCAATTTGGTTTGGAGTAGAGAAATCAGTACGTGTTTGGAAAAAAATTTACAGTTGAAACTGACCACAAACCACTCTTGAGTATCATGAAAAAATCTCTGCACTCATGTCCAGCCAGATAGCAGCGGATTCTAATTCAATTGCGTAAATATGATTTTAAATTGGTTTATGTGCCTGGAAAAAAAACTAATTTTGGCAGATACACTGTCCAGAGCATTTGAAAACAAAATTTTTGATGAAAACATAGATTTTGAGCTGGATGCACAAGTATGTTTAGTGGAAATGAACATCAACATGTCTTAGGAAAGGAAACAAGAATTAATCAAATTGACCAATGAAGATTGAAATTTTAATTGCATTAAAAAATCAAATAAATACAGGGTGGGCAAATAAAATTAAAAGAATACCAATTAATATCAGATTCTTTTATAAATTCAAGCATGAACTAACAATAGCAGATGAGCTGGTGTATAGGGGCAGTAGATTGATTATTCCAGATAAATTCAGAAAAACACTTCTTGATAAATTGCATTATAGTCACTTAGGAATCCAAAAGACCATGGCAAAAGAAAATCTATCACTCTACTGGCCAGGAATGAACAAGCAGTCATGTGAAACCTGTCAAACTTCTCAAAACTCACAGCAATCGGAACCTTTGATTCCTCAGGAAGTTGTCAAAATTCCTTGGTACAAAGTGGGCTGTGATATTTTCCATTTTGACGGAGAGTCTTATCTGATTGTTGCGGATTATTACTCTAAATATATTGAAATTGTAAACGAAGGAAAAAATTTGACAAGCCAAAACGTTATGAGATCTTTGAAAACGATTTTCTCTAGACAAGGCATACCTTTCGAAGTTATGTCAGACAAAGGACCCGAATTCTCATGTAAAGAGTTTTCAGATTTTTCTAAACTAACTAGTTCACCCAGATATCCACAATCCAGTGGATTCATGAAACGTCAAATACAAACTGTAAAGAAAACCCTGGAAAAATATCTTGTTGAGAAAAAAGATAAATTCTTAGCACTACTTGACTTACGGAAAACCCCTATAGATAGAGAAACTACCACTGCAAATATATTAATGAATCGTAACCTGAGAGATTTACTTCCACACCCAAGACGTTTTTTTATGCCAAAACTTTACAACAAAACCAAATACAAAGATTTTGTGGAAATTTCGAAACCCAAACAAAAAAAGTATTATGACAACAAAGGTACAAAACCCTTGTCAGAGTTGAAAAATGATACGATTGTGAAAGTTCAAGTGAAACCAGACGACCCAGCTTGGAAAACCAGGAAAATCCTCAGAAAAGTAGGAATACGGTCTTATAAAATCTTGCTGAATAATGGTTCAATTATAGACAGAAATAGAAAATTCATCAGCGAACAGAAAATGTTGAAATTTGCAGGGGAAGTTTCAAGTTCTTCAGATCAAGTTAATTCTCACAATAACTGTAGTGAATATTTCAATTATAGATGTATTCCAATTCAGGAGGAGCGGAATGTAATGTCAGATGAACCTGATTATCAGGAAGTCTGGAACATTCCAAACAAAATGAATGACGAAGATTCTGAAAATATTAATCAAACAAGTAACTGATAGTGAGGCAACTAAACTACGCAACACTAATTACGTCGCACCCCGAAATTTTGCCCCTGTTTAGATTTGAATAACTTTTTTCTCCTTCGAACAATTTGAATTCTGTTTGCACTGTTCGCTTGCTCAATCCTTTAGCTATAATCTCGAACTTTTTTGTTACATGAGGTTTTTTCCATAAAATTGTTACAGGATGTTTTTTGGAACTGTGCAAAATCTCGAAATTTTCAAAAGGATCCCAAATGAAGAAAAACAGTTCTTTTTCCAACTTCAACAGCAGAGGCATGAAGATTATCTCATTACCTTTGGCCATTTCCAAAATTGTCTACTCATCAATTTTCTTTACAGAGTGATCTCAAAAAATCAATTTTTTGATTTTGCAGTCATAACTTTTTTCCTCTTTAACCGATTTTCAAAATCTCAGGATCATTTTGAAGCTGAGATGTTAGATGGACAGACATTGAGATAAGAATTGACTAAAAATAAATATTAAAGATCATGGGTTACTGCAAAGGTGACCCAAATCTAAATCCCCCTCGAAATCCCGATTAAGAAATAAAAATATCCAAAACGTTGTTTGATCGAAACGAAAATATCACCACCAAAAATACTGATGAAAAATTTTTCACCACCTCCCACCCAAAAAATTTTTTTGCGAGTAAAATTTTCGCTGGTCAAACGGTTAGATATATCGGTGAACATATTTCACCTGACCCCCACATCGGGATCGGATATAAAAAAATATATAAAATTCTTTCGCCCCCTTGCCCCCTTGGGGTACTTTGGGTACGAATGAAGGGAAAGAAGATTTTTGTGATTTTTTACATATAATTTTCGTGAGTTTCGTACAAAACTACTAAGAATCGCCCAAACTCGAGTTCTCTCCAAGTATCATAGTTTGATATACAGGGCGAAAACAAGTTATTTTTCAGAATCGAGAAAGGTGGTACCCATAGCTGTGTTCAGCAGAAAAAGTTGATCAAAGAGATAAAAAAATTTGTTTCATAGGCGTACGTATAACATTTTTTTAGAGGTCTGAAAAATTAAATTCTTTGAAAAAAATACAAAACATGATGAAAGGCTTCGTATAGGGGTTACCCTAAAATTTTGTTGTATTCAGATTTTTTTTTATTTTGAATTTTTTTATGAAGTCTTATATCTTCGGAAAAGAAATACCTACGAATAGTTTTTTCTGTCCTGATCTTTATTTTCAAGAGAACGTAATTTTCAACCTGTCTTGTCAGTCACTCATTATGATTTTTGTTACGTTGGTTTCGGACCATGCATTTTTCTTGGGCTGATTTTTTTTCTAGAACATGGCGTTTCATTTCGGTTTTCTCACGCACCATTTTTGACTTCTGAAAAACAAAAAAGATCTGGATGTGTCTAGAATGAAAGATCCTTCCGAGAACAAGTTGATTTTCATTTAATTCTTCTCCCAGTCGGGATTTACAGAGTGTTTCCGATTTGGGTCACCTTTGAGGAAACCCTCGATTCTGAATGTTCATCTTGAGTTGATTCTGATCTTCAAATCTTTTCATATGAGGTTTCAGCTTCAAAATGAGCCTGAGATTTTGAAAATCGGTTGAAGAGGAAAAAAGTTATGATTGCAAAACCAAAAAATTGATTTTTTGAGACCACTCTGTAAAGAAAAGTGACAAAAAGACAATTTTGGAAATGGTCAAAGGTAATGAGATAATCTTCATGCCTCTGCTGTTGAAGTTGAAAAAAAACTGTTTTTTTTTTTTTTCATTTGGGATCCTTTTGAAAATTTCGAAATTTTGCACAGTTCCAAAAAACATCCTGTAGCAATTATATGGAAATAACCGTATGTATCGAAGAAGTACGAGATTATAGCTGAAGGACTGAGCTAGCGAACAGTGCAAACAGAATTCAAATTGTTCAAAGAAGAAAAAAGTTATTCAAATTTAAACAGGGTCAAAATTTCGGAGTGCGACGTAATAAGTGTTGCGTAGTTTAGTTGTAAAATCACCAGGCGAGGTAGGATATCAATAAAACCAGCAAAGTACAAAGACTTTGTCAGCGATTATGAATGAACTACGAGAGTCATCATTTTATCATGCTGCATGATAAGAACATGTATTTTAATGTTTTTTTATATAAATATATGGTTAGTTTTGGAAACAGTAGGATCCATATCAGGATAAAAATTCTTGTGACAAGCAACAAAATGTAAGTTTTATATAATGTATATAAAAATAAAAAAGGGAGATGTAAGATATGCAACAATGCAAACACGCCGACTGTAACTTGTGTAGTATGCTAGTAGGGGTACAGAGTGTAACAGAGAGCGCATGCTCATACAGGGAAGCAGAGGGGTGATCGGCACCGACGCCCATGGAATAAGATTCAATGCAACTTGACCTTCTGAGAGGTAGTTTTATTTTCTCATCCTCAATCCTCATATCATTGATATTAACAGAACATAACAGGCAGACCCAACTCAACCCCTCTATCAATATTGAAATCTATTTTCTATAGAGCCCTCTGCTCTCAACAGCTGTCATAAAATATATTTTTCAACAGTTAATGTACAATCCCTTCAAAACAAAATTGGCGAACTTCTCATACTCCTCGAAGATATACATCTCGAATAATTTTTGGAGACACTTCGATACTGTGCAATAAAAGTACATCAGCAACCGGTCAATTCAATATTTATACAAACATGATGATTTCATAGAAGAGAAACAATTCAAATATATATGTATATATATATATATATAGGTAAAACTGGTGAGTTTCTTGGGGAAAGCAGCAAGTAAAAAATGTACTCTTTTAAGTTCCAAGCTTTCAGAAAATTTCAATTTCCATCTTCAGGGAAGAACTAAGTTGAGGATGATTACTGTTGAGATGTTAAAAATTTTTGACTGCTCAGACTGCTTAGACTTACATCACCAGTATGACTCAAATTCGCTGAGTGATGTAATTAACATTATTAATTTTTTATCCTTGTAACTGTTTTGTCATATTGTGTAATGATTTTTGTTTCTGTAATTCAATGTGTTCCAAAGTATGTCATTTACAAAAAAAAAGAAGAAAATTTTTAACATCTCAACAGTAATCATCCTCAACTTAGTTCTTCCCTGAAGATGGAAATTAAAATTTTCCGAAAGCTTGGAACTTAAAAGAGTACTTAAAAGATATCTTATTCAGAAAAGAGAGATGTGTAGACTATATTCGAATAGGTTGAGAAAAATCGAAAATTCACCAGGTACACAAAAACTGCAGACACATCATAGAAGCGTACTAATAGGTTGATAGATGGAAATTGGGATTACTGAAATAAATCATCGCGGGTTCAATTGTCAATGTGTCAAAACGATCCATAAATACGTACTTATTTCACTGTTCATTTAATGAAAATTTTGCTTCGATAGCAGTTCGAAGAGCATTGAAATTGATCGTCTATATATCGGCATGAGATGCCAAAAGTGTTATAATTAAGGCAGTAAACCGGGAATTGTAGGGTAAAAGTAACTAATATATCTGGGAAATGAAACACGCTCGACCTTCATAGTCACACACAACTGTATTCAAAGTAATGAAAAAGGAAGCTATACCATCTCAACTACAGTAACTCTATATCTCAACTATGTAGTGTAGTTACAACTATTGCCAGTAGATGGCAGCTCAATGTAAATAACAAATATTTTGAACTCATTTTCAACACCCCCACTAGTTTAAAATATGTATTAAATCAGGACTTTTCATTAACAATATTGAGTGATCTCAAAAATTTGTAGTGCTTAGTAGACCCCAAAGCTTTAGTCAAAAGATCAGCAGGCATATCATCTGTTGATAAATACTCAGTTTTTATTAAACCACATTCCACCATTTCTCTAGCAAAATGATGTCGCACGTCAATGTGCTTGGACCTTCTATGATATACTGGGTTTGACATAAGCTTTAGTGCACTCTGGCTATCACTATATAATGTAACACAATGAAACAAGCCTGTTAGTTCACCCAGCAGATTCCTTAAATAAACTGCCTCTTTTGAAGCTTCTGATAAGGCCATATATTCTGCTTCCATACTTGAAAGCGCAACGGTTTTCTGCTTGGTGCTCTCCCAGGATACTAAAGAGCCAGAATATAAAAAACAAAACCCTGTGTAGGATCTTCTATCCAGTTTATCACTGCCCCAGTCTGCATCAACAAAACCCACAAGATTAAGATGCTTTGAGTCCTTCTCAAATTTTAAACAAAGACATTTTGTTTTCTGAAGATACCTCAAAAGTCTCTTTACATGTTTCCAATGGGTGTTATTGAAACAGGTATTAAATTGACTAAGGTAACTAACACTATAGGAGATATCTGGCCTAGTCAAAACTGATAGATACATAAGACCACCAATTAATTGTTGATAAGGTACAGAAAAATCACAATTTTCACATTTATCAAGACTCAGGTTTTTCTCCATAGGTGTCTCTATGGTCTTACACTCTGTCATATCAAATTTTGACAAAAGCTGATCAATATAATGTGTTTGATCCAAGGTGATACAATGTTTGCCTTTATAATTGATATTTACACCTAAAATCTGCTTAGCATGTCCTAGATCCTTCAGTCTAAAATTTGATGACAATTCTTGCTTGACTGAATTCGTTTCAGAAACATTATTAGAAAAAATAAAAAAATCATCTACATAAAGTGCAATAGCAGTCATTAAACCTTCATTTGACTTTATGAAAACACATGGTTCAAACTCTGATTTTTTATATCCAAAATCTGTTAAAATATCCTCAACCTTCTTATACCACACTCTTGAAGATTGCTTTAAACCATATACTGCACGTTTAAGTTTCAATACTTTGTCCTCATCACCTGGTTTTATGAAACCTTCAGGTTGTTTCATGAAAACAGATTCATTTAATTTACCATGTAAGAAGGCTGTGGTTACATCTAAGTGATAAATATCTAAACCTAAATTTAAACTAAGTGACATTAACAAACGAAGAGTTGAATGTCTCACAACAGGTGAGAATGTTTCATGGTAATCAACTCCATGTTTTTGTGTAAAACCTCTAGCAACCAACCTTGCACGATAAGACATTTTATTTTCACTATCACATTTGACTTTAAACACCCATTTGCAGTCAACCAATGCACCACCTCCTTCTGGAGAGTCGACTAGGTCCCATGTCTCATTTTGAATGAAACAATTCATCTCATCCATCATTGCCTCCCTCCATTTATCTGCATCTGCTCTAGACAAGGCATCTGATACAGTTGTTGGAACACCATCAGTGAATGTGGTGTTAACTTTGGGTTCAGAAGTTGCCATATATGTTACATAGTCATCAAAATGCTTCTTCTTCCTCTGTCTATCTGATCTTCTTGGTTCAGTCACAGATTCCTCAGGTACCCCATCTGGTATAAAATCACTATCATTTGAGGGATTTTCTAAGGTCTCATTTAGTGAGTCATCAGAAAAATGTACCTCACTTTGATTTGGGTCCAATTCTTCACTTTCAGATGATACATCCACATGTACTTCTTGCTGTTTGTCCCCCACTGCAACTGGTATTATTTCTTGATTCTCAGAAAAATCCTTGAACTTATTTGATTTTATATTTTCTTGGATTATCACATCTCTACTGACAACCACATTATCAGTTTCAGGATTGTAGATTCTGTAGCCTTTTATGTTCTCTGCATATCCTACTAGTATATGTTTGCATGACTTCTTGTCAAATTTCAGCCTCTTCTGCTTGGGTACATGAGCCATGACTTGACTCCCAAAGATACGTAGTCCTGATAGATCAGGTTTTACACCATTCCATAGCTCGAAAGGTGTTTTATCATTTAGGCCACTAGCTATACATCTGTTTTTGAGGTAGTTGGATGTATTTATTGCTTCTGCCCAAAACCTTTTATCTAGGCCAACATCGAACATAAGGCATCTGGCTTTTTCTACTAGGGTGCGGTTACATCTTTCAGCAAGACCATTTTGCTCAGGGGTATAAGCTGTTGTTGTTTGGTGGACAATACCTTCCATTTTGAGGTACTTTTCAAAGTAATTCCCACAAAATTCTCCACCTTGGTCTGTACGAAATATCTTGATTTTCTTGTTTTGTTTATTTTCCACAAGAGCCTTGAAGTCTTTGAAGAACTGAAAACTTTCATTTTTGTTTCTCATGAAATATACAAATGACATCCTGCTGTAGTCATCTACTAGAAGAAGGAAGTAGCGTGAACCACCTATGGATGTAACTTCCATTGCTCCACAAATGTCTCCATGTATCACCTCTAGAGCTTGACTACTACGTTTTTCACTGGATGAGAAAGGCAGCCTTGTTTGTTTGCCTTCACAGCAAACAATACAATTAGACTTATCAAGACTACTGGTTCCTTTGAAGCTCATCCCTGAAACACAGTTCTTCATCTTCATTTTATTCAGATCTTGACTGTTGATATGTGCAAGTCTTCTATGCCATATCTCTGAATCATTACAACTTACAAGCATACAGTTTTCTTCTTTCAGATTCAGTTTATACACACCATTAATCAAACTGGCTGTGGCTACAAGCTCATTATCTTTACTATAAACAGAACATCCATCAGGGGTAAAAGATACTCTATTACCTTTGGTTATCAGTTCACTGACTGAAATTAGATTTGTAGTAAGATGAGGTACACAGAGAACATCCTTTATTGTGACACTATTATGCTTTCCATGGCATGAAGTGACAATCTCAATATCCCCAGCAGATTTCACTGAAAGTGTCTGTTTATTAGCCACAACAATCTCAGCAATACTTGGTGGAACAAAATTCTTCATCCATGATTCATTTGGACTCATGTGTCTGCTAGCTCCTGAATCCAAATAAAAATCACTTCTCTTGTAAGCTCCAGTCAAGAACATAGCACTAAAAGCATATTTTTCATTTTCTTTCTTGCTTTTGCACTCTGAAAAATAATGTCCTGTTTGTTTACATCTGTAACAAACAATTTTACTTTTATCCTTCTTGATGTTGGCATGGGTACTTCTGCTACTACTAGCGTCCCCTCTGTGTCGACTTCTAAAGTTGAGACTACCTGCTGCAAAGGCACCTGTCTTAGACGATGAGACATCTGGTGACATGTCAAGTAATTTACTCTTGATGGAATCTGTAGCAATAGATATACCAGAATGTTCAACGGCCATCAACATCGGTTCATACTTATCTGGTAGGCCTGCTAACAGGAGAGATCCTACCCATTCTTCGTCAATACTGAAACCAGTTTTTTTTAGTTTCTGTGATGTTTCTATCACCTGGTTGATGTAGTTCTCCATTGAATCACACTTCTCTAGCCGTAGAGAAATACGGTGTCTGAGTAACCCTATTTTTCTCGTGAAACCAGTATCCTGATACAAATTTTTGAGTTTGTCCCACACTTGCTGACACGAGCTTGCATCCTTGACATGGACATATAGGCTTGGGTCTATAGTCAGTACCAACTTTGCCTTCGCTTTTGTCTGAAGCACACTGTCGGTCTCAGTACTGTCCAAACATTTGGTTAGACCTTCGAGAACGAACACATTCTCAACTGCAAAGCACCATTCGTCATAATTTTCTCTCCCGACCAATTTCGGAATGCTGCTGATGTAGTTGACGGCCATTTTGAGACTCGAAAACTGGACGAAACTGCGTTATATTTCACTTGAACTTTCCCGACTGAACACTTTTATTTCGCGAACAAAAACGTTTTCTGCGACTCCCTGAAGTCCTGGGCCCATAACCTGTTATAATTAAGGCAGTAAACCGGGAATTGTAGGGTAAAAGTAACTAATATATCTGGGAAATGAAACACGCTCGACCTTCATAGTCACACACAACTGTATTCAAAGTAATGAAAAAGGAAGCTATACCATCTCAACTACAGTAACTCTATATCTCAACTATGTAGTGTAGTTACAACTATTGCCAGTAGATGGCAGCTCAATGTAAATAACAAATATTTTGAACTCATTTTCAACAAAAAGATGGTACCTATGAATCACTACAAATTATATATAAGAATTTTGTTTCTCCTTGTATTGTTGAAGCTATAGGTAGAAGTCAAAATATAAGGATAAACCCATTGCCTAACTCATTCCAGTCTTCGTTGAATTGAAGATCGCTATATGAAGTAGATCGAACAACATGAGTCGTTTTCACAGAAATTAATCATTCATTTATCAAAGTAATGAACTTTTTATACTACTCATAAGACCATCCAATTTCTTCAAATTCATTTATAGATGATATCCAACTTATAGAACGAGGCGTTCGTGATATACCTAGTACAGTTTTTTATAATATTTATATAAATATAAGGGTGCTAATTGGGACAATTCCTGAATCCTTTTGTATTTTATCAGGACACTTATGAGTACCTATCTATCATATGTGTAAAAGAATTGTATTTTATCAGGACACTTGGTGTTCACCAGTATTTACCAATCATAAATTCATATGAATATCATATTGTTGAAAAAAACTATCACTTTATTTCCAGGCCTGGGTAAACTGGCATATATGTAAAAACTGAGATACCTTATTCATGAAGTGGAAATATGGGGACTTACGGCCGAATTTGCCGTATGCTATTAAGCTAAGCTTAAAACTAAACTTGTTTAACAAGCATATAATTTCCTATTGTTAAACGAGCTAGAGTCCTAAGATTTGCTTGTGAGTATACGGCAAATACGGCTGTTAATAATGTATGTAATTGATTTATCGGTTTGAAATACCAGATTCTTTTTAGATGAACCTTCAAATATGTTTCTGAAAGATATCGAACTCATTGAATCCATGTAATATCATTTGTGAGTATAGAATCGTATGAATATATATTTGAGTGACGGTGCTTCTAGAGACAATTTGATATCCGATATGTATTTTATCAGGACATTCGGGTACCATACCTACCAATCATATCTTGATAGGAATCTCACATTATTGAAATGAAATTCCACTATATTTCGAGTTATAAATCTCAACAACGTCTGAAAAAAAATTTTAGAGGTAGGGGATGAGATATCTTATTCAGGAAGGGGGGTATGTAGACTGTATTTGAATAGGTTGAGAAATATCGGAAATTCACCAGGTACCCCAAAACTGTAGAGGTAGGTGATAAGATATCTTATTCAGAAAGGCGGGATATGTAGACTGATGTATTTGATCAGGTTGAATAATATCGGAGATTCACCAGGTACACAAAAACTACAGACACATAGAAGCGCACCTACAGGTAATTTGGTAACTGGGTTTACCATATAGTAATGAGTTTTATTGTCAATGTGTCAAAATAATCCATAAAAACTTAGGTACATATTCCACTGTTCATTGAATGAAAATTTTGCTCAAATTGTAGTTCTAACATCATTGAAATTGATCGTCATGAACTTTGGATACTGAATTATTTATTGGAAAACTCTCAAGTATGTGTGATGAAGTTTCCACAAGTTATAGATCTCAGCAACTCTGGGATGAGTGATAGTTAAGAATGAATTATTATAATAAACATATCGGATGAAGGTACCTCTTGGGACAACTTCTGATTCATTTTATAATTTATATAAACGTTTGAATGTTGATACAAAATTATATCGATTGAAATCTATTTCTACAGAAACTTGCCATCGTAACTCATGTCTCCAAAAATAGTCGAATAAAGAATTTTTTCATTGTTGGAATCCTCGAATACCAAATTTCTTAGTCAGAAACTTATTCTAAATAGTTGCATCCAATATGATTTTTTGAATTTTCGTACTTAAAATGTGCCCACATCCCACAAAAGTAATAAAACCAATAGGGGTTCTCATAAACTACAATAGATTTAATGAGTGTGCTTAGGAGGACAGTCCTGATAAACCACAATTGTAATAAACTACTACGAGGACAGTCCTGATAAACACCAAGTGTTCTCATAAACTACAGTCCTCTAGATGAATTGTCTCGATAAACACCCCTTGACAAACATATATATATAGTTTGCCTGTAAATCTTGGGGAATGCAGCAATAGTATTAAGAAAAACTCTTTAAAGTTTGGTTCCAAGCTTTCGGAGATAGTTTATTTCCATCATCAGGGAGAAACTTCAATGAAAATAATGATTTTAATATAACAGTGAAAGAGATTATTACAACATACCTTTGGTGAGGATGCAATACTTTATGTTGAAGACATAAGGATATAACATTAATGAATATTGATACAAAGACATACAAATAAGGAAGGCGACATCACTTATAACGAATATGTTACATGATTAAAATCATTTTTAAAAAGTTTCGTTTTTTTATAATGGCGTTACATTTGAAAATGCGGGAAAACCAAGTTTAGGTTAGGTTTGTTACATCTTCCCTTTCATCTGAAAAATATTGTAGGTTAGGTTGTTGTGATATCATGACAACATGGGCCTTTGCCCCAAAAGATGATAACAATACTCTTCAGACGGTAGGCGAATTTGTTTCAACCTCACCTTGATAGGAGTCAGTAACAGGTAAAAATTCTCGAATATAACTTCTTTCCAGCTCATTTTAGAGTTTTATTCCAGAATGTTTACCTATTACTGATTCCTATCAAGGTGAGGTTGAAACAAATTCGCCTTCCGTCTGAAGAGTATTGTTATCATCTTTTGGGGCAAAGGCCCATGTTGTCATGATATCACAACAACCTAACCTACAATATTTTTCAGATGAAAGGGAAGATGTAACAAACCTAACCTAAACTTGGTTTTCCCGCATTTCCAAATGTAACGCCATTATAAAAAAACCAAATTTTTTTAAAATGATTTTAATCATGTAACATATTCGTTATAAGTGATATCGCCTTCCTTATTTGTATGTCTTTGTATCAATATTCATTGATGTTAAATCCTTATGTCTTCAATATCGTATAACATCAAGTATTGCATCCTCACCAAAGGTATGTTGTAATAATCTCTTTCACTGTTATATTAAAATCATTATTTTCATTGAAGTTTCTCCCTGATGATGGAAATAAACTATCTCCGAAAGCTTGGAACCAAACTTTAAAGAGTTTTCTTAATACTATCGCTGCATTCCCCAAGATTTACAGGCAAACTATATATATATATATATATATATATATATATATATATATATATATAGTGTGTATCAAAACCCAACACACACTAAACCACGAGGTAAGCGAAAAAGAAGCGAGGACGCTCCATTCGTCAGGATGGCCGATTGTTAGAGATGTTATCATTATCAAGTTTGGTTATCAAAGTGATAGTATTATTATCGAGTGATAGTATTATCATCGAATTATCGGATTATCGAATTACCCAGTATGTCGATAACCGTTAGAATTATCAGGAAACCATATCGCATGAATCATATTGTTAATCATACACAGATAAAATACATACAGATAGGTTGAATAAATAGCATGAAGAGCAATATACGTGTTATATTAAGACTAACAAAATCATATTTTGATTGGTTGATTGATCCAAAAGAATATGAAAACTCGCTTAGTCGATCTTCATCAATTCCATTCGTGAATGAATCAAATCAAGAGCTGAATAATATTTGAAGGAGTTGAGACTGTTACACTTCTTATGAAAACTCACCTTATCGAAGGCGCTGGGCCTGTGGCATCGGAAGTCTCGATGGTCCGGCTCCATAGATGGGCCGGCGTGAGGGCGGAAGAGGGGGAGCCGGGCAGCCGGGCAGGGGCACACGCTTCTAGCCGAGCTCCATAGGCGAGCTCTGCCCCCGCCCCATCACGCCCACACTCACCCCCACATACAACCGATCACTGCAACAACGAAGTGGATTGTAGTGTTGAGAAATAAACAATATTATTTATTTTATTATGTTCACTATCATTCGTATTGTCAGCCACTGCTGCTGGGGTGTGAGGTTAGTAGTGTACTTACACCGGTATCATCTCAAGATGGCCGCCATTCAGGCGGGAAATTCAAATTTTGCTGACGTCATCAAATATGGCCGCCATGACACGTGACATATGTCATCTGTCAACAGTCATATGTCAACTCTTTAGTGTTTCATGCTGCTGTGTCATCTGTCAAGTGTTCCATACCGCTGATGATTACGTCAGAGAGGGGGTATGAAAACGCAACGCGTCATAGGCTACCCGACCAATCAGAAGCCATCATAATCCCTTGGCCCCCTAAGGCCTCCGCTGTACCCCTTGGCCCCCTCAGGCCTGCAGCATACCACCTTGACCCTCCAGGCCTCCGCTGTACCCCCTTGTCTCCTCAGTTCTCCGCTGTACCCCCTTGTCTCCTCAGTTCTCCGCTGTACCCCCTTGTCTCCTCAGTTATCCGCTGTACCCCCTTAACCCCAACTCAGGTCTCCGCATGTACTCCCTTGACCCCCCTTTGGACTCTGTCCCTCTTTGCCTTTCTTGAGTCTGCGATTATGGCCCAATTTGCGCTCTATTATTACGTCAAAAAGAAATACGTTACGTCATAGACTACTGACGTCACAATGAGAATTGATGAAAAAAGTACTTCTAGTCCGATGCTTTTTTTTTGTTTGTAAAATGTTCATTATATTAAAATTGTACATGTATAGATACACAAATACATTTCACTCCATTCATATAAATACATATACAAATGAACCCCTGACAGTGCTCCGCCAAGGGCGACCCAAGGGCCGAGAAAAAGTGATTTTTCACATGAGTCAGCCTCGGAGTTAAAATCATTTCCCAGGGCTTCTGCCCTATCAATAATTATTATCATTTGTCTGACTTGAGGTCATAAGAGACTTGAATTCACTATTGTCATTTTTGATATTGTCTGTTCTGAAAGAAAAAATTGTCAAAAAACCTTTTCTGTCATGTTGGTGTTGTCGGGGAAAGGATTGGTAGGGGGAGGGGGGATTTAGGGAGTGGAAGGTGGGAGCCTCGATCCAGTCTGTAGCTTAAATTTCTCTACGACCCTTCATAGGGCATTTTCCGTGATATACGTATTTAGTTTAATTTTTTGAATCATTTATTCATGTTACCTATATGGGAGTCTGAAAATTTTGGCATGCTCTGCGCCCAGCGCCCGACCTTTATATCACCCGGACGGGCGCAGTCAGCCAATGGGATCGCGTGCATCGCGCTGGTGTTGTGGTTGGCTACAGGCTGTCGAAGGGGGAGGGGTTTAGTCTTCGTCGGATATATCGTCCGGCAATTCTTTGTATAGGTTTGTGGATTCATATATGAGCCCGTGTTTCTTGTGTACATTATGTATAGATCTTGTCTGGGTCATGTCTCGTGTTAAGTTGCTGTGTTTTATAAGATTTTTATAGAATTTGTCAGCTATCTTTTGTATATAATCGTCCAGTGTCGGCAGATCGTGGCACCATGCATGCATGTCTGCCACTCGAGTAAATCTATCACTTTTAGTGATAATACGAAGTATTTTGTTCTGCAGTATCTGGAGATCTTTCATCTGTGATCTCGAGCTACTGCAGTACACTGGACAGGCGTATGAATTTATTGCAATTAGTGGGTATAACTGTTCAATGGCTGTCTGAGTTTTTTTAATGAGGTATCTTGAATTTTCCTTAAAATTCGAACGCCTGTCCAGCTTCACTCCCAGGTATTGCACAACGGGCACGTCCTCCACCCTTGCATATCCGACTCGCAAAGATCTGTGTATTTCATTGTTGGTGAACTTCCTCGAGAAGTTTATGAATTCAGTCTTGTTCTCATTTACACGGATCTTTGTGTCGTTAAAGTACGGCATGACTGCCCTGTCCAAGTGTATCTGGATTTGTGTTTTGGCGATATTCGAGTTGAACGAGTGCGCGTATATTGCTGTATCATCTGCATACAGCGCGGCACTCGTTCTCTCGTAGACAGGGAAGTCATGCGTGTACAACGAATATAGCAAGGGTGAGAGACATGACCCCTGTGGAACACCTCCCCCGAGTGGGAAACATGCAGACATGGCCCCATTCACTCGTGTCTTCATTTCACGTTGGCTCATATATGAATCCACAATATTAACAATATAGTCCGGCATCTCCGCTCTGATCAGCTTGGACAGTAGCCCCTCGTGCCAGACTGTATCAAAGGCTTTTTCAACGTCCATCAAGACCATCATCGTGTTTTTGTCATTATTGAATGCTTCCTTTACCCCATGTACAATTCGGGCTACTTGGGACACTGTACTGTGCCCCCCGCGAAACCCGAACTGTACATCGGGCATAAGGTTCAATCTTTTCACTTGCCTTTTTTAAATTCTTAGCAACACGCGGTCCACCACCTTGGCCAACATGTTTAACAAGGTGATCGGGAGGTAGCTTTCTGGAGATTTTGGATCTTTCCTGTGTTTCAATATTGAAACCACCACCCCACTCTTCAGGCTCTATGGGTAGTGCTGGTACTTGATGATAGCGTTCATCACATAATTAACTTGAATAATTGCTTTGCCAGGCAGATCTGAGTAAAATAGTTTCAATTCCGTCGAGACCTGGTGCTTTATTTATATTCATAAATTTTATGATATCTCTAACTTCCTTTGGATTGGTCATTTCTTTCACCAGTTCTCGACGGGTCAACGGAGTTTTGGGTTTGTTTCTGTGATTATGTGTTAGCTGTTTTATTTGTGTGTGTCTGGGGTTCTGTGCTGTTGTGTCAATTTTTGTAGTGTTTTGAAAATATTCCCCAAGCACTTTCGCCTTCTCGAGATCAGACACCGCCTCCCTTTTGGTCGGTTACTAAGGTAGGAATAGGTGTATATTATTTTTTGAGTTATCTTGTAAGTTTCTAAAGTGAACCGGCCTCTGGGCCTAGATTTTCCAATCTGGACTTCCAGGCGTCGTTCCTACCCAGATAACACAAAAACCTTTTGAGGATCTTCTGAGGCGGTCACATTAACGTCCTCAATACGTCGAGAGGCTTTCAAAGAACGTCCCTAGGACGTCCTCCTGTTACCATTTTCCACGTTCAAATAACGTCTCAGAAGATCCCCACGAGGTCTTACTTTTTTTATTCACTCCAGTTATGCCTTTTTTGAGTTTTTATTATTCTCAGAATGACTTTTGAGCATATCTGAGAACTAATGAAAATGAAAAAGAAATAAAAAAAATCAGCGCTATCACGGTCACCCGTCCAAATCCTAGCCACTGCTGTCGTTGCTTGACTTCTGTGATTCAACTTACCTCCTCATTTTTTTTCAATAATGATGGACAAGATAATTTTTCTTGATATATAGCTCACTTCTAAATTGGAAAATTCATATGGAGTGGAGAACCAACCAATATCGAATAATTAAAAATTAATTCAATAATAAAGAACGCTTCGTCCGATTTTGATAATTTGTAACTCGATTTTAAAAAATATATATGTATATCTATCTCGTGACTTGGAAGAGATGAAATTTACATAAAAATATTTACCTTTTTCAATTATTTTTATGAGTAGAACATACTCCGGTCAATTGCTCCTAACTTCACATGAGTACCTATACATATTTAAAGAAGAAAATATCATCAGAATACATCCATATAGGCCCACACAATACACATATCTACATCCCCAGGCTGCCGCTGAAAAGACTAATGTGGGACAATTATGTCGAAAATTCTGAGCCTAGTGACGTTATCAGGATGTAGAATATAGAACATCCTCCTACAGTATTTTGGCGACTATTAGAGGACGTCCTTAGGCCCACACATATCTACATCCTCAGGCTGCCGCTCGGAGGACTAATGTGCGACAATTATGTCGAAAATTCTGAGCCTTGTGACGTTCTCAGGATGTAGAATATAGAACATCCTCTAAAGTCTTTTGGCGACTATTAGAGGACGTCCTTAGGCGAATGTGTGTTATCTGGGTAACTCTCCTGATTTCATTATCTATTATGTTATTAAGATCTAGCATTGCCCTTCTATCTTCTGGTTTTTTTGTTTATTGCCAAAACCTCCTGGCATGTTTTCTTTCTCTGATCAGGTCAAGAACTTCTTCTGGAAGTTTATCCAGATTGGAGTTGGTAGTGACCAATTTCGTGGTTCGATTTCTAGCTATTAGTATATTTATGGTAATTTCAATGATTTCGCTGTTAATTACTTGTTTTTTAATTTCATTTTTCATGATTACATTTTTGCTGAGCCAAGTTCTGAACATTCGCCAGTCTGTGTTCTTGTAGTCGAATCTTCGTTTGATTTTTTCCTCTGGTTTACTGGAAGTAGACTGGTAAATGATCAGAACTAAGCTCGTCTTATGTTTGTATTTTACTTATATCCATGATGTTTTTGGTCACTACCAAATCTATTATTGACGGTGTCTATCCATTCTAAGGGAAATGGGTGAAGGTATTTGGATGTTCTATGAATGTGGATGTAAGTGTGATGTAATTATGAAGTGTTACTCCGTTGACGTTTTTGCCACCATTGCCCCAAGACTCATGACTGGCATTGAGGTCACCTGCAATTATCACTCTGTTTCCAGCACTAAGCAGAGAGTCTAGATCATTGTGGGATAAGTGGTTCGCTGGCCTGTTATAAACCGCAAACAGTACTGTCCCACCCTGCAGTCGAACCCCTACATGCTCAACTGAACACTGTCGTTGCTCGACCACAGTGTGGGGATTACTGTTTTTAATTAGTAAAGCTACCCCCCATACCTGTCGGCGTTGGGCCTGTCAACCCTGATGGTGGTATATCCACGAATTCTGAATCGATGGTCTTGACGGAGCTTTGTCTCTGCAAGAAAAACTACGTCCAAGCCAAGACGATGCACGAAATTTACTGAACTTGGCATTTTGTTGTTAACACCGTTTATGTTAATTTCGCACATCTTGAGTGCCAGACTAAAAGTTAATATTTTATTTGTTAATTCCCGTTGTGAATTGAGCAAATATCTGAATAACTGATATATCGTCTGTTGTGTTTTTTAATAGTCTATTCAAGTCTCTTACGGCCTCAAGTAGCCCTTCTAGATTTATTGTCGAATGAAGTTTTTCGAACTCCACGGCTAACTCACCAAACAACCCGGTCACGCGGCTCCCGGGATCTTTCCTCGGGGGGGCACTGCGGCTTCTTCGGTCCACTTCTTGGTCTTCTCTTTGGGTGCGTTGGGGAATTTAGCGTTTTGCTCCGGGTTTACCATCTCTCTTGTTGCATATATTGACATTTGCCACCGTCGTTTTTTTCTTCGAGATACCATGTCACAAACGTTCATCATATCTGGAGATCGCAGTGTTCTGAGTGTCGACTTCAACCCGCCCATTGAACTTGATACAAAAAATACCTACGGTTTGGGGTTGCATGGTTTCTATTCATACAACTATTTACTCAATATAGATGAGAAGAATAATCGTTTTGATATTTGGGTAAAATCAGGAGCTACAGTTACCCATCGAGTAGTCTTTATACCACCCGGTGTCTATGAAATAGATGAAATCAATAAAGCTTTACAGAAAGGTTTCGCAAGATTAGAACCGCTAGATGACCAAAACATTGACGAAATATTTTCTCTCCATGCTAATAATAATACTCTCAAATGTGAAATGAAATGCATGCATGAGGTTGATTTTGTTAGAGAAATAAAATGCCAGGTTCGTTGTTCAGCACAGACTGATATATATTTATTCATTCTCTGTGTTCAGTATTCAATGGAACATGCAAATAAACATCAGAAGTCGTTTTCATAGACACAAAAGCAATAACACATAGAAATGTGTATGTACACAAATAAGGGTATACTACCAAGTTATACTATCATTCCTGTACGCTAGATGGCTCTGCAGGTATAACCTGGTGAACATGTTAATTTGTGCTCGCAAAACAACACTCCCACTAGCACAAATTGAAACAAAAACATGGATTACAATTTACAATTATAGGGACAAACATTGTTACTCCAACTTCACGATCCCCAGTTTCTTTAGGAAATTGTAATGCTTTTGAGAATTCAAACCCTTTGTTAATATGTCAGCAGGCATATCAGCTGTCTGTAAATATTTCAAATTTATTTGCTGTGCAGCTTGAGCTTCTCTCAGGAAGTGATATCGCACGTCAATGTGTTTAGAGCGTTTATGTAACATAGGATTTACAGCCAGCTTCTGTGCACTTTGATTGTCATTGAAAATAATTACAGTTTTACAATACAAAGTTAATTCACAAAGTAAATTTTGTAAATATATAGCTTCCTTTGAGGCTTCGGACATAGCCATATATTCCGCCTCGGTGCTGCTTAATGCAACAGTTTTTTGTTTTTTACTTTCCCAAGAAATGGTAGAACCAGAAAAAGTAAAACAAAAACCTGTGTAGGACTTTCTATCTATAACATTACTTGCCCAGTCTGCATCTGCATATCCTATCAATTCTGATTCATCTTTTCTGAATTTTAAACCATAACATTTGGTACCTTGTAGATACCTCAGTAAACGTTTTACCTGTTTCCAATGGGTTTCATTAAAATTGTTGTTGAACTTACTCAGGTAGCTGACTGAAAAGGATATATCTGGCCTAGTGAGAGTTGCTAGGTACATCAAGCTGCCAATGATTTGTTGATATGGATACTTTCCATTGCAATTTTCGTCCCTAATCAGGTTAACATTTGTCTCAATAGGTGTAGATACCTCTTTGCAGTCTAACATATTAAACCTTTTCAATATTTGTTCAACATACTGTTGTTGATCAATAAATATCTCGTTTTTAATTTTATTTATTCTAACTCTCATTCCCAAACAGTTTCTAACTTGCCCTAAATCTTTTATTTTGAATTTGGAAGCTAATTTACTCTTTAAAAAATTTGTCTCTTTCTGAGAATTAGAAAAAAAAAAGTCATCAACATAAAGTGCAATTATGGTTATGAAATCATCTTCTCTTTTAATGAACAAACAAGGTTCATAGTCTGACTTTTTATAAAGGAGCTCTGATAAAACATCTTCTACCTTGTTGTACCAAACTCGTGAAGATTGTTTCAATCCATATATAGCACGTTTTAATTTCAAAACTTGGTTTTGATTATTTGAATCAGCAAAACCTTCAGGCTGTCTCATGGAAACATTTTCCCTCAGTTTTCCATTAAGAATCTAAATGAGTTATAAAAAATTCAAATTTTACTGATAATGCCATCAATAACCTTAGGGTTGAATGTCTGATAACTGGGGAAAATGTTTCATCATAATCGATGCCATAAATCTGAGTAAAGCCTTTGGCAACAAGCCTGGCTCTATATGATACATTGTTGTCACTGTCTATCTTTTTTCGAAACACCCACTTGCAATCAACTACACTACATCCTTCTGGAAGATCCACCAGCTCCCATGCTTCATTTTCATCAAAAGATTGTAGTTCCTTTGATATTGCTTCTTGCCATTTCTCCCTGTCAGGTTGCAGAAGAGCATCTTGATATGTTAATGGATTTCCTAGGTCTGCATTCTCTTCCAAACATAGGTAAGTAACGTATTGGTCAAAATTTTTTGGTTTTGGAGGTCTTGTGGACTTCCTAATATTCTCAGGAGGGGGTATGTTTGTCTCAATTTCTGGCACATAGTCATCACTCTGGGAATCATCTTCAAAATCAGTTGAGTTCTCACTGGTACTTTCGTATTCCTCAGTCCTCTCATTTATTTCAGAATCTCCCACTGAAACTGACTCTTCATTTCTTGGGGTCACTGGTATGATGATTTGATTCTGATTGCTGTTGTTTTCTGACTTCTCCATCACAATAACATCCCTACTAGTGGTGACTAACTTATTTTCCGGATTATAAATTCTATAGCCCTTAATAGTTTCACTATAGCCAACTAATATCTGTTTTGTGGCCTTTTTGTCCCATTTTAAACGTTTTTCTTTTGGTATGTGAACCATAACCTCACTTCCAAAAATTCTGAGATTGTTAACATTAGGTTTCAGTTTATGCCATATCTCAAATGGTGTTTTTTGGATACCTGAAGCTATACTTCTATTTCTCAAATAGATTGCAGTATGGACTGCTTCTGCCCAAAAATGTTTTCCTAGTTTTGCATCAAATAGTAGACTTTTTGCTTTCTCAACTGGCCTTTCACACATTCCATTTTGCTCTGGTGTGTAAGCATTTGTTTTCTGGTGAATTATTCCATGTTTTCGAAAGAAGTTTTCAATGTCTTTTCCACAGAATTCACCTCCCTGATCTGACCTGATTTTCTTGATTTTAAGTCCTATTTGGTTTTCAACCATTACTTTAAAATCTTTAAAGCACTGAAATACTTCATCTTTCGTCTTTAGAAAATAAACAAAGGACATACGACTGAAATCATCAACAAGCAAAAGAAAGTACCTGGATCCACCCAAGGACAGTGTCTCCATTGGTCCACAAACATCTAAATGCAGAATTTCCAATAATCCATTTGCTCTGACTCCTTTGTGTTGAAAAGGCAATCTACTTTGCTTTGCTTCACAGCAGATCTCACAATTGTCTTTCTTGGTTTTGACAGTGCCACTGAAATTTAGACCATCCACTATATTATTCATTTTCATTTCATTCAAATATTTGCTGTTGATGTGTCCAAAGCGACGATGCCAAATTTCACCATCTATCATTGAGAGTCCTGCTAATAATTTTTCACTACTTTTGATCTGTAGTTTGTATACACCCTGATGCAAATTTGCTACAGTAACAAGCTCCTTATCAGTGTTATAAATCTCACAACATTCTGTTTCAAATTTGACCATGTTGCCATTTTTTATCAACTGACTTATGCTCAATGAATTGGTTGACAATTCAGGAGCACACAGTACATTTTTCAATGTGATAGGGAAAACACTATTGTTTACAACTGTTTCAATCTGAATTTCACCACAACATATTGCTTGTACTACTGTTTTGTTTGCAACCATAATCTCTTGTACATTTGATGTACGTTCGTTTTGCAACCAATCTTTATTGGCCGTCAAGTGAACACTAGCTCCAGAGTCCACATACCAATCTGATTTATTGAACTCACCACTCAGGAATGCTGCACTGAAGGCATTTGATTTCCTGTCGGACTGCTCTGTGGGTTTTTCTGTTCTATTTGGGCATTTATTCTGAAAATGGCCTGGTTGTTTACATTTATAGCATTTTATTTCTTTTCTGACTGTGCTAGTGCCATTATTCCGTTTATCTTGCCAATGCTTCTGCTGATTCTGCCCATGCCATTTACTGGCGAACGCGCCTCCCATGTTACCAACTTCTCCAGCCATATCAAGCAATTTTTGCTTAATGGAGTCCGTTGACACTTTTATTCCGGAGTGTTCAATTGCCATGATCATGGGACCAAACTTTTCGGGCAAACCTGCTAATAATAATGATCCGATCCATTCGTCATCTATATTAAATCCTGTGTCACGCAGTTTCTGTCCTGTGTCAACAACCTGGTTCACATAACACTGCATGCTGTCACAATTGTCCAATCGTGCAGAAATTAGGGTGCGCAACAAAGCTATTTTCCGGGTTTAACCGGAATCGTCAAATAACGATCTCAATTTGTCCCATAACTCTTTGGTGGTTCTGGCATCCCTTATGTGGATATATAATGATGAATCGATCGTTAAAATGATCTTAGCTTTCGCCTTTGCGTCATCAGCTTCGACGACCTCCATGATGCATTTCGAAAGCCCCTCGAGCACGAGGAAGTTTTCCACTGCAAACACCCAGTCTCTATAATTTTCACGCCCTTTCAACTTAGGAACGTAAATTATATAGTTAGCGGCCATTCTTGTGCAACGATACTTTCTTGGTAACAATCACTTCAATAATTTCGCAGTTCACTGGGCTTCAGACATGCCTGGGCACATTACCTGTTAGAGAAATAAAATGCCAGGTTCGTTGTTCATCACAGACTGATATATATTCATTTATTCTCTGTGTTCAGTATTCCATGGAACATGCAAATGAACATCAGAAGTCGTTTTCATAGACACAAAAGCAATAACACATAGAAAGGTGTATGTACACAAATAAGGGTATACTACCAAACTATACTATCATTCCTGTACGCTAGATGGCTCTGCAGGTATAACCTGGTGAACATGTTAATTTGTGCTCACAAAACAACAGATTTGACGTTCGACAATTCTATAGCAAGTGTGTTGGGATTTGAGGTGAAAAAATACTCACCGAACGTTTTGCATGAATCCACAGAACCTGTTGATATAATAAAAGTACGCCTCATAAGAGTGGATTGTAATATCACCACAGGAGCATTCCTGAATGGTGAGGAGGTGCATACGCTATATGAGTTCGATGTTGATGTGGAGCCCGGATATAAACTGTCAAAGGAGCCACAAAATATCATATATCTACCTATCAGCCCCACTGGACGTCAGTTCATCGACAACATTACACTGCGGATATTGGACGATAATGGCTTTCCAGTTGTTTTTGGAGGAGAAAAAATCATCGTGAAGCTTGAAATGAAACATATTACTCAGAAATTGGATATTTAGAAAGGAAAATGGGATTATGTTTCGGGAACCAATCAAAACGTACTTTGCTAACTAATACCAACACTCACCATCAGAAAACCAATAAGAAGGGTGAAACAACTGGTAAAGGATTCATTCGAGCTGAGCTACCCGGACGAATTAGACATATATTGTCTGCAAACGATAAACATTTCTTGAAGTCAATTGGTCTCAAGCTGCGGCGATAAACAGCAAGAAAATGGTTGCTACAAACCCAATCAATCCGCAATTGGAAGTATTCGATGAACCAATTTTGGATCATTCGCTCATAAGCCTACATGAGCACACATACAAACCATATGGTTCACCATCAGTCAAGAATTCAGATGAATTAAGGATTGCAATCAATTTCCAAGATTTAATTCTCGACTTTTCTGAGAGTTATATCTACATCGAGGGGAAATTCACACCCAATGATCTCGATGAAACCTGCTATTTGTCGAATAATGCTTTGCATTTTTATTCGACGAGATACGATATGAAATGGGTGGTGAACAAATTTGTATGGTTCGAAAACCCGGTATTACCACTACTATGAAAAGTATGAGGTCGATAATAAAAAACAGGGAATTCTAGATTAAACAAGTCACGTTTTCAGTGGTGAATTACCGCTCAAGTATATGATGGGGTTTGCCGAAGATTATGACAAGAGTATTCTGAATATTAAGCAGGAGCTCATACTCATCATAGCTCGTTCATTCAAGAACTCTTATATGGAAGAGGTTGATGCGAAAGTGGAGATAAACGAAATTGAGTGGAAGATAAGGCATGTTATCTCATCAGAT
This sequence comes from Chrysomela aeneicollis, assembly GCA_029955515.1. Lineage (NCBI taxonomy): Eukaryota > Metazoa > Arthropoda > Insecta > Coleoptera > Chrysomelidae > Chrysomela > Chrysomela aeneicollis. The sequence goes on along the minus strand of JARUHQ010000027.1, from coordinate 4,651,113 downwards.
AAGCAGATATTGAAGCTGCTGGATCGTTTGAATAAAAGTGCTACGGCGAAAGTGAAAGTTGAATACAGAATGTGGGATTTGTACGAATTACCAATAATTTGGGAAACGGCTTCCGACATTTAGTCTGTCAAAACGACTAATAGTCTTGAACGAGCTCGATACATCATCACAGGCTTCCAAAACTTTAATGATACAGACGATAGATATAAGGATGTAACAGAATTCATTCATGCAGGAGTGAACAATATTCGCCTGTATCTAAATTCGGAAGTGTATCCATACGAGCGATGGAATTTCGATTAAAAATTGGATGCAGTAGCCTATAAAAGCATATGAAAATTTTCAACGCAGTTACTATGGCAAAGATATGAGTGAACCAATGATGAGTATCGGGGAATCCGTAAAAATCCCCCTATTCATCATTGACTGCAACCATCAACCAGATGCTATGAAATCCTCAACTGTCGACATCAAGTTGGTGTTTGAAACACGTTAATCAAAGTTTCCGACTCATACCAAGGTCTACGCACTGATTCTTCGTGACGCATATTTGACGTATTGGATGGTTCCATACAGATGGGTTCCGTATAAATATCAAATCCCTACAACTATTGTTATCATAACTAGAACAAACGTTAGTTATATGATAGATAATTGTAGACATGGTTCGAATATTATACTGAATAAAACGAATATATATATATATATATATATATATATATATATATATATATATATCCCATAAATGATACGAAGCCCGGCAAATACCATGGGTGAATCGAAGCCCGGGTTGGGGGGCAAGGAATATCATCGTTCCTATATCCAATACATATCTAATGGATGATACGAAGCCCGTTAAATACCACGGGCAAATGGAAGCCCACGTTGGTGGGGCAAGGGATATCATTGTTCGTTTTCGATATTTGGAGTTTATTTACTTCTCAGTCAGTGTGAATTGCTATATACTCATGTTGTACTATACGTATGATAGGAAGCCCGGCATGTACAGGGTGTTTTATGTGAATAAATTTCAATTGTAGATGAGGGTGATCCCAATGAACCCGTATTTGACCTCTATGAACCATAATTTATTACTAACTCCATACTATTTTTTCTAACAATTATGTGATATCTTATGGAGAATTAAAAGGATTGAATAATTCAATATTCAAAGTAAAATCTATAATGTGTGTGTGAGACATCATGCATGACAGTAAAAGAAATTATTGAAAGCATGTAATTTTTGAGCATCTGGAAAAATCTCACTCTGTAATAAGTTCCACAACTTCGCCTCTGGATGAAAAAAGGATTTCGATAGACAGAAGTTATGTAGGTCTCGAGTCCGAGGATAAGGGTTGTCAGTTTGTGTTCGTCTGGTCTACTTGCTTGCAATCGCTCGTGGTGAAATAATAGACATGATTTATGATGAGCATCGACCATAATCATAAATCCATAAATAAGAGAGTGATCAATGGATTTGATTTCAGGAGCCTCATCGTTTGGCACCTGAAGTTCAAACATGTGAACAATTCTACATGACAGGTGAAAACAGAAAACCTAGGTTTTGTAATGGGCCCCATATCATCAACCCATGACAGGGTATTGTTGTTGGTAACACCAAACATGGATATTGAGGATTTCATAGAAACAGTTGAGCCTCATATTAGGCATTGTGAGGTCCACCTTCTTGGAGAAAATATTAGCTTGAGTCTTGGTTGCATTGAACCCCACCAAATTATCAGTTTTCCATTTACATTGAGAGTATCTACCTGTCTCTATCTTGCACCATCGGCCTCTTGGGAATGGGGATATATGGGGGCTCTAGCCGGATATGTGAGGTCACCTCTAATATTTAGTCATTCATTCATTCACTTTCAGAAACAGGATGCTAACATACTTTTAAGAAATGTCGTCAATGTAAATAGATAAAATGTAAAAATACAAACTAGACACATGAACTACTAGCAAACAAATGGACAAATATTTAGGTACATGCATAAAATTCACTAACTGTGTAACAATTTTTTTCTAACAGAAATACTTTCACTTTTTTTTTAAAATATTCAAATTCCTACTATTTTTAATAATATCTGGTATCTTATTGTAAAGCATACATCCCATATAAAATAAACCCCTCTGGTACAGCGTAGTATCATACTTGTAAGGTAAGAGCTGTTCTTTTTTTCTTGTATTATATGAATGCTGAGCTCTCACTTCGTTGAACCTATCCTTATTTTTGAAAACATAACAAACAATCTCATATATATACACAGATACTAGTGTTAGGATTTTAGAGGATTTAAAAATATTTCTGCATGAATCGTAAAATCCAAGATTGCCTAAAATTCGTACCGCACGTTTTTGCAATTTAAAAACTCTCTCAGCATCTGAGGCATATCCCCAGTGAACTATAGCATATTTCATACAAGAGTGAAAACAGGCGAAGTAAAGTTGTCAAACAATATTCTGACTGCAGTGCTTAGACCTTACTGCTAAGGCATAAAAAGTTTTAGATAATTTAACACAAACCTCATGAATATGGTCTGACCATTTGAGGCGACAATCTATCCTCAAACCAAGCATTTTAGTTTCTCTCGTATAGCCAACAGTAGTTTTGTCCGACAATACTACTTCGTCGCTGTGCTCCACCCGCGACTGCGATTTTTTGAACATGATACAGGTGGTCTTACCATCATTAAGACCCAATTTATTTTTTTCCACCCATAGCGACATATTTTTGAAAATTGATTTTGCTATATTTTCGGCCTCATTCACAGTATCACGACTTTTGATAAGGAAATTTGTATCATCAGCATACGAGACAATCAACGATGAAGGATCCTGAAGAAATTTCAACATATCATTGATATAAACTATGAAGAGCGTAGGGCCCAGTATCGATCCTTGAGGTACCGACCCAATTTATTTTTTTCCACCCATAGCGACATATTTTTGAAAATTGATTTTGCTATATTTTCGGCCTCATTCACAGTATCACTTTTGATAAGGAAACTTGTATCATCAGCATACGAGACAATCAACGATGAAGGATCCTGAAGAAATTTCAACATATCATTGATATAAACTATGAAAAGCGTAGGGCCCAGTAACGATCCTTGAGGTACCCCGGAATTGATATTTTTTATGCTGGAGGTGGCAATAGGACGTCAATGTATAGCAGGAACACAGTGAGTGCCAAAACAGATCCCTACGGAACACCAGCAACAACTACATGGAGTGACATATTCGAAATAAAGCTTGTTTGTGAACAACATAGTTATGGCAACAAACCATAAAACGGAAGCTTTCCAATAATTCCTTCGTGCTACACCTGGTCGAATCCTTGGATATATCCAATGCTACAGCAAGGGAGTCTTCTTGATTTCAGATTGACGTCTGCTATATGTTTGTTACGTATAGGCGAGCAAATCTCCTGATGATCTCTGTTAACTAAAGTCATATTGTCGGTCGTTGATGATTCTTTATATCTCCAGATTTTGAATTAGCTCAATGTTAATCACCTCAAAGATGATATAGTAGCGCAATAAATCTGTAGTAACCAGGCTTTCAGTCTGAGGAAACGCAAAGAGTTCATGAAAAGGGGTATACCTTCTACGAAGAACTGTTGTTGATCAAGGAACACATTTCTTGAGAACGATCGGAGGAATTCCATCTAGTCCCATAATAGTGATGGGTTGACGAAATACTATTTCTGGCATACGGCTATCGATGGTGGTGATGAACATTTCAGCAGTGATGGTGTTGTGGCTTATATATACCTCCCAATACTCATTCATATTGATTATGATAGATTGAATTGATCATTTCTCCATCGTGATAAGCTTTTTCATTATTTTCACTACTAATCTATTTGCTTCTTACCTAAGCATAAAAACTCAAAGTTGGCTACACAGGGTGTTGTTTTGAGGACATTTTTATCTGTTAATGCTTCGATAAATTCGAAGAGTTATCGAGATATGTACCAGATTCAAAACAATATCTACAGATTGAACCGTGAATATTATGGGTAATCAAAAAAATGGAAAGAATAGATGAAACAGCTATGTCGATTATAATAACGAGAGATGCGTCAAATATGGGTTCTTTGACACCACATCGATGACCCTCACCTATATTTGACGTAAGTTTGTCCCTTTTCAATTGTACACCTAGTATATATAACAAGTATGTGATTCTAATGACATTTTTGATGACAGTCGTAGTTATTCAGGTAATGATGGTAATGTTACTATAAGAAATTTTTTTAATCAAGAAAAAAGCGTTTTATTTGCTTTCAATAATATTCGAATGATGGAGGACAAAACATATTTTTTATAATACACATTTTTCATTTGACTCTCTCTTCGGTTATTATCCATATTCATTAATAAAAATTTTACTTTTCAATCAGAGAAATTAATATCATTATTATTATTACTATTATTATTGCAGATCAAATCTAATTAATTCCAGTCATTACTGTGCGTGGCTATCAGTGATACATCGGGCTTCCTAACATACGCAAGATATACCGGGCTTCCTATCATGCATCAAATATCGCGTGAAATATACATCGGGCTTCCTAACATACGCAAGATATACCGGGCTTCCTATCATGCATCAAATATCGCGTGAAATATATACATATATTGTATATAATTATATACAGAAAGCGCAGTGGCCCCCCTGGTGGCAACCTCGACGTACTAAAGGTGTATGTTTTGAGATATAATACGAACTTGGGAAGCCCGGTGGAAAATTTTGAAATGACAACAGATGGCATCAGCTAGTCATGATAGACTCATATACACGAAGATTTTTAGGAAGCCCGATTCGGGCTTCCTAAATTCTCCGCGGGCTTCGTAAGACCTGTCAAATATACTGTTTCGGGCTTGGTAAGGTCGGATTACATATATATATATATATATATATATATATATATATATATATATATATACGGCCAGCTATCAAACTGAGGACACACCGTCGGATGCACGTTGTGAGGACCACCAGAAGGAGTTGAGCTAAGCACTTGATTTCACGTTTTCTGTCCTCTTCCGAAGCAAGGCAACATAAAAACCTCGAGTATACACGTAGAATGTTGATTATTTCGGAGTTGATTTTTTCGCGTATATCTGAACGATATGAGGACCGTCCGCCACAATATCAAAGTGGGGTCCGTTTATTTTTATATATGCTTCTACCAAAGTGAGGTCTTTTCATCATGTATATTATTATGAACCGTATAAAGTGAGGACCGCACAATGTTGCCTTATTTCACTACGCATTATGCGCATAGTCAGTTGCCTCTTTCCGAATCATCACGTGCGTCGCAATTGAAGCTCGAATGACTATCAGTCTGCGCAACATCGTACTGTGAGTTAAATTTGGTAGTAGTTATCGTGAATACTGTTTATTGTTCAATTAAAAAAGGTTACGTTGATCAGTTAGCTTGATACATGAAATAATACTATGTGACTGAATATTTATTTTCAGGATGGATGGTAAAACGAAGAAATGTATATATGCTATGAATAATAAAGAGAAAACCATAATGAGGCAACTTCAAATCCCAAAATATGAAACCACGAATTGTCTTGGTGAAAGTCAAAATACTGAGAAACTTTCATATTCGTTTCGATCAAACTATTTCTCATTGTTTCAAAGTATGGTATTTTAGGCAACATCAATAGGTACTCCACTTTCATATTGACTTAGACCATTTTGGAATCAATCATCTGCATCCCTATTATTCATACGGTTTATTTCAACTTCACCTGTTTGATGTTTTAATGTAATGGAATCTAGACGGGCTCAGACTGACCATCCCTCATTTGTCAAATTCGAGACATACCGAACTTCCCTTTAACAAAATTATTTTCCTGATGTTTTATTTTTACTTCACCTGTATGAATCTTTGAGGTGAAGTTTTACCAACTTTTAGATGTCTGAGTGAATTTGAATTTGGCAGGTGTTCATAACTCTGAATACAATGCATTAAGGAATCATTTGAAAAGAAAACAAGATGGCGGCTTGAATATGGCGTATGAATTTCGTGATTATGATCCAAATCTATTCAAATTTGGTATGGGAATGTTTAAGGTCGTAGATCATGAATTCTATATAAAAAGTCAACAATTCAAGATGACGGCTTTAAGATGGCGAACGACTTTTGTGATTATGGTCCAATCGGCTTCAAAATTGATATTCAGGGGTTTTTGGGGTCCAAAATTACGATTATGATCCATCAATATTTAATTGCATATTTTTTTGTGAAAATTCATAAAATAACTTTATAGAGAAAAAGATAAAAGAGTGACTTCAAGATGTCGAACGCATTTCGTGATAACGATCCGATTTTTTCAAAATTTTGAATATGGACATTTTTGAGGTAGCAGATTATTATGTTTTTTCTATTCACTGATTCGAGATGGCGGCTTCAAGATGGCAAACGTATTTTGTGATTATGATCCGGCTCGATTAAAAATCAGTATGTGGGGGTTTTTCAAGGTAGGATATCATTGATGTTTTGGCATAATTCAAGATGGCGGCTCCGTGATGGGCGGGCTATTTTGTATTTTTAGTCCAATCCTATTCAAGTTTGGTATGTTGGGGGTTATTTTGGTCGAATATAAATAATTTTCTATCAAAAAAAAGGTGGCTCCAAGATGACGAACAAGTAATGTTCGTGGAGTTTTTCGGGGTGTGAATTGGAGAATTTGTGTTCAAAATTCAGAAGTTCAAGATGGCGGCTCCAAGATGGACGAGTTTGTTTATGATCTGATTTCATTAGAATTTGGTATGTGGGTGTATTTGAGGTAAGATATTTTTAATTAATAATAATAATAATAATAAACGCTTTTATTGATAGATATGGGTGAACAAAAAATAATACAAGTCACATTATATGTACTTATACAGAAAAAAAAAATCTATCAAACGGCAGAGTTAGCTCTTGATCTTTCCTAAGAAGGATAGAGGAAGTGCTTTCTTCCACTCAACCTTGAATTATATGGTCTGATTCGATTCAAATTTCAAATTGGAAGTTTAGAATTTTCCGAGGGTGCTCTCGACCTATATTCTTACATAACTTAATGATATAAAACCAGTGTTTGAAATTTCTCAAAATATACATGTTCCAGCAGCAGATTTCTTTCAATTTTTGTAATCAATACTCCGAACACTCATGGATGAACTCAGTTTACTCAGTGAACCAACAAAATTTCAGAAATATATTCCAGACAATTTCTCCACAAATTCAACTTCAATGCCCAGTCTCGAAAAATTAAGATACTGTACGAACTTATGAATGTTATATTTGATATCAGATTCGATGGAATCAGTCATAAAAACTAGGAATTGATCATCAAATCAGTTATCAATTATCCTTTTGGAACATCAGAATTACAAAACAATACATTTCAGATTGTCACAAACTTTTCATGGATGAACCTCCAGAAAAAAAGAACTCGTAGACCGAGAAGAAACATTCCAACAACAAGAAGTATCGAGGCAAGAATATTTCTCTTATTTATCTAAAAATGAAACCAATGATGCTTTTCAGTTCAATTATCTTCAATTCACGAATCATCTCACCACCTAGCCGAGTATTCTGCTGACTTTTTTACTCCATCGACAATATTTCGATTTTTTTTTCAAGGAGAAAAATAGTCTATCCAATTAAAAATATCAAACATAGTTTGAAAAGAATGTATGGTAGACTACGAGCAGAAAACAACTACTTTCCTGGTAAATACCACGCAGAACATTGAATTATATCTGTTCGTAGTCCATGCAATGATTCACACTGTGAATGCAGATCGCAAATGTTTCTTTCTTCCTAAGACGTGACAAATTCACATCGAGACAGGCACGCCTAACAACCTACAGACCGGTTTCGGGCTTATTGGCCCTCATCAGTGCAGGGTAGTTATTCGAGTAGAGACCGTAAGATCTCCACTCGAAGCGTCGCCTGTCCCAATGTGGCGACATCATGCGGCAGAAGAAAGAAACAGAAACGAATCTCTCAAGTTTTACAGAACTTGGAAGTGGCTAAGAGCTTGACTAAGCGTAATAAATGAAAAAATGGATTAGCCATAAATTGGACAAAAAAAATGTTTTGAAAGAGAAAAATAGTCTATCCAATTAAAAATATCGAACATAGTTTGAAATGAATGTCTGGTAGACTACGAGCAGAAAACAACTACTTTCCTGGTGAATACCACGCAGAACATCGAATTATATCTGTTCGTAGTCCATGCAACGATTCACACTGTGAATGCATTTACCAGGAAAGTAGTTGTTTTCTGCTCGTAGTCTACCAGACATTCATTTCAAACTATGTTTGATATTTTTAATTGGATAGACTATTTTTCTCTTTCAAAAAATGTTTTTTGTCCAATTTATGGCTAATCCATTTTTTCATATTTCGATTCTTCAACACGATCAACAACCCGAATTCAACATATCATGAAGTATCGCACACGTATTCGAAGTTCAGCTCCCCATTCGCTAGGACTCACTGAGTTGAGAGTTGGTAATCCTGCAATCATGTAGGTATTGATTGACCTTTCTAGAATACCGCAGAAAAGTAGGTCTATCTCTTCCATAGATATTATCAATGTTGATGCACATAGGAAATCATGTATGTTAATACATCACCAGCAATTTCAGACAGACTGGCCACCTTTCCATTGTTAGGATTGACACCTGACGAAATTCTCTTTCTATCAGAATTATTTTTTCTGTCGAATGGTAAATCTGTGGAACTCATTACATAAATCACGTTTATATAACAATGTGAACTAGAAAGTGTAATGAAATAATCGTTAAAAAACTAATTTTTATAGCAATGTGAATTTGAAATATTCTGTATGTAATATTCTCAATTATTGAAAATTATCATCAATTTATTCACTCAGTTGTTAGGAACGTGTAGATACGTGATTATAATTTGATTTCAGGGGTTGAATTGGCGGGAATTCGGTCGTAATGTTGAAGAAAACCAGTTGCTAAATTGTCGACGTTTCGAAACTTTATTGTTTCATCTTCAGGACTCTGAGGTATAAACAAGAACATACATATTATAATGGTATTCTAAAAGGTGATTTGATTAAAACAAAATAAATTATGTAAAATTACAATCGTTGAAAATTGAAACGTTTCAGATACTTTACAGAAAACAACAATTCTGGGTACTTACATTTAGGGTGGCTTTCCGGGTTTAAAAAGGGTGAAATAAATAAATTTGACATAAGGTATAAATAAGTACACAGGTTCATGAAAGACTTTGACACATACAGGATCGAAGACATGAACAAACTGAACTGTTGTTGAATTTATTTATATTGTAAAAAAGGCTTGTGAAAGGCATGACCATCGGGATTGTAAAAAGTTGCCTGCTAATGATTCAGAATTAATGTTTGATTTTTCCTATTAAATTGAAATACGAGGTGTTTAAATTTTCAATATCAGATCTTTTGTTAACACATTTTGTTCCATGTTTTGTTATTTCAATCATTTCATTCAAGAGTCTTTTTCTCAATATTGTCTGTTGTCCTATAATACTGACAGAATTGAAGTCAAAAGTATGGAGAGATGACTTGCAATGTTCTGCTAGGCTAGTGGGATTTTTCATTGTTTTCAGTGGATTGTGTATATTTTTACAATCTCTGCTATGTTCAGACATCCTTTGTTGTAGATATCTTCCAGTTTGTCCTATATACACTTTCTCACACTCAGCACATGGTATTTTGTAAATGATATTGGATTTCAGGTCTTTTGGTGTTTTGGTTTTGACTCTCGTGAAAAAATGATTTTTAACTGTGTTTTCACATTTCATGCTGACTTTGAGATTCTCATTTTCTAAAACCTTGCGTAGTTGAGGTGTCAGACCTGCTACATGTGGTAATTTGAAATGTTTGACGTTCAACGGTGCTTTTTCTTTATGTGTATTTGTTCTGTTACTATATAATAATCTTTTTATCAAAGATTTAGGGTAGCCGTTCTTAAGTAGCATCGTTTCAATAAGTTTTAGGTTTTGGTTTTTGAATCTCTCATGTGCTAAGTGTGTGGCTCTGTGTTTGAGATTAATGATGGTGTTTATTTTTTGTGTCATTGGATCATATTGAGAAAAAGACTTGAATGAAATGATTGAAATAACAGAACATGGAACAAAATGTGTTAACAAAAGATCTGATATTGAAAATTTAAACACCTCGTATTTCAATTTAATAGGAAAAATCAAACATTAATTCTGAATCATTAGCAGGCAACTTTTTACAATCCCGATGGTAATTTCTTTCACAAGCCTTTTTTACAATATAAATAAATTCAACAACAGTTCAGTTTGTTCATGTCTTCGATCCTGTATGTGTCAAAGTCTTTCATGAACCTGTGTCCTGAAGATGAAACAATAAAGTTTCGAAACGTCGACAATTTAGCAACTGGTTTTCTTCAACATTACGACCGAATTCCCGCCAATTCAACCCCTGAAATCAAATTCAACGGTCGCTATTCCATTCAACTATTATAATTTGAGTTATTCAAACAGTCGAATTCAACACATTCCAAATCGTTCGATTGATCTGAAATTCGGCAGGTTAATTTAATTCCGAAGACAATTCATCAGGAAATTACTATTAAAAAAATAGACATTGCGGCTCCAATGAATATGTGATCATGGTTTGATTTCATTTGAAATTTGTGTGTGGGAGTTTTTGGGTTCGGAGAGAATGCAATTTAATCCAAAGTTCATGAATTTATGATGGTGGGTGCAAATTGACAAACGAAATATATAATTATGGTCTGATTGGGTATGTAGCGGTTTTCAAGGTCGTAGATTTATAATGTTCAAGCATAGGTTATATTCAAGAAATTGAAATGGCGGCTTCAAGATTGAGTTTTTTTATTATTGGCAGTCAATTCAAAATTGAAAGTTTCAATTTAACAAAGTATGATGCTAAAAAGAACAATATAAAATAAACGTAAAAAATAATTTTAAAACAATATTTTATGCAAATGTACTTGTAAGGAAAACATAGTTCAGTTCGATGAACTTGGTTATTCTGGGAATCAGATATGTCCGCAATGTTGGAGCCGCCATCTTGAAGACGCCTATTCGATTCCATGAATTTTGACGAACAATTCTCGATCTCCGCACCTGAAAAGCCTCAGAAACCAATTTTGAATTGAATCGGACAGTAATTAGAAAACTCTTCCGCCATCTTGGATCCGCCATCTTGAAGCCACCATCCTGATTTTATAGATTTTTACATTGGATCAATCAAAGTCTCTGACCTAGAACACCCCTACATACCAGTTTTGAATCGAATCGGATAGAAATCACGAAACTCATTCGCCATCTTGGGGCCGCCATCATTGAGCCGCGATCTTGGTTTCATCAATTTTGATAAACGATTGGGTCGAATCCGCCATCTAGGTTTCATGATCTCCGCACACGAAAAATCCTACAAACCAGTTTTGAATGAAATCTGACAATAATCACCAAATTCATCCACCATCTTGAAGCCGCCATCTTTATTCCATGAATTTGGACAGAGGATATCAACCTTCCGCACCCTCAAACGTTTACAATCCAATTCTGAAACAAATCGGACAGTAAACACCAAACTCGCCTGCAATGTTGAAGCCGCCATTTTGAAACCGCCATCTTTATTACATGAATTTTGACAAACAACTCCCGATCTCTGCATCCGAAACCCCTCTTAATCCAATTTTGAATTGAATCGCGGACAGTGAATACATAACTCTTCCACCATCTTGGATCCGCCATCTTGGAGCCACCATCTCGATTTTATTGATCTTAACATTGAATTATTCAAAGTCTCTGACTGCGAGAACCCCTACATACCAATTTTGAATCGAATCGGATAGTAATCACCAAACCCAATCGCCATCTTGGGGCCACCATCATGGAGACGCCATCTTGATTTCATTAATTTTGTTAAAAAAGTCTCGATCTTTGTACTCGAGAACCCTTACAGACCAATTTTGAATCGAATGGGACAGTAACTACAAAACTCTTCCGCCATCTTGGATCCGCCATCTAGGAGCCATCATCTCGATTTTTGAATTTCGACATGGTCCTTGACCGCGAAAACCCCTTCAAATCAATTTCGATCAGTATAATTATGGATGGCAAGATTTAATATGTTTTGCAGTGTTGCCACATTTCCAGTCCTCACTTTGTACTCAACATATAAATGCACAGGGACTGAAATATACACGTATAGATAATATACACGCGCAGCAAGCGTTCCAAGTGTCAAATCATCGAACTAAAGTATATCATAATTATCATGCTCCTACCAAAGTGAGGTCCACCTATTTTCAGCCATAAATCGATCAACAGTGATTGAAATTTAAGGAGAAAAATAACCTGAACTCCATATACTTCCACGTTCCGAGACAATGAAACTCCCATTGAAAAATAAGAAGGAAGTAAATTTTATGAAGGAAAACGTTGTGAGGTCCGTATACGGACCTCACTTTGACATGGTCCTCACAGCTTCCGTAGGTTTCTCATTGGAGTGTCTCACTTTGTACGCTGGAAGTAAATATATATATATATATATATATATATATATATATATATATATATATATATATATATATATATACGGCCAGCTATCAAACTGAGGACACACCGTCGGATGCACGTTGTGAGGACCACCAGAAGGAGTTGAGCTAAGCACTTGATTTCACGTTTTCTGTCCTCTTCCGAAGCAAGGCAACATAAAAACCTCGAGTATACACGTAGAATGTTGATTATTTCGGAGTTGATTTTTTCGCGTATATCTGAACGATATGAGGACCGTCCGCCACAATATCAAAGTGGGGTCCGTTTATTTTTATATATGCTTCTACCAAAGTGAGGTCTTTTCATCATGTATATTATTATGAACCGTATAAAGTGAGGACCGCACAATGTTGCCTTATTTCACTACGCATTATGCGCATAGTCAGTTGCCTCTTTCCGAATCATCACGTGCGTCGCAATTGAAGCTCGAATGACTATCAGTCTGCGCAACATCGTACTGTGAGTTAAATTTGGTAGTAGTTATCGTGAATACTGTTTATTGTTCAATTAAAAAAGGTTACGTTGATCAGTTAGCTTGATACATGAAATAATACTATGTGACTGAATATTTATTTTCAGGATGGATGGTAAAACGAAGAAATGTATATATGCTATGAATAATAAAGAGAAAACCATAATGAGGCAACTTCAAATCCCAAAATATGAAACCACGAATTGTCTTGGTGAAAGTCAAAATACTGAGAAACTTTCATATTCGTTTCGATCAAACTATTTCTCATTGTTTCAAAGTATGGTATTTTAGGCAACATCAATAGGTACTCCACTTTCATATTGACTTAGACCATTTTGGAATCAATCATCTGCATCCCTATTATTCATACGGTTTATTTCAACTTCACCTGTTTGATGTTTTAATGTAATGGAATCTAGACGGGCTCAGACTGACCATCCCTCATTTGTCAAATTCGAGACATACCGAACTTCCCTTTAACAAAATTATTTTCCTGATGTTTTATTTTTACTTCACCTGTATGAATCTTTGAGGTGAAGTTTTACCAACTTTTAGATGTCTGAGTGAATTTGAATTTGGCAGGTGTTCATAACTCTGAATACAATGCATTAAGGAATCATTTGAAAAGAAAACAAGATGGCGGCTTGAATATGGCGTATGAATTTCGTGATTATGATCCAAATCTATTCAAATTTGGTATGGGAATGTTTAAGGTCGTAGATCATGAATTCTATATAAAAAGTCAACAATTCAAGATGACGGCTTTAAGATGGCGAACGACTTTTGTGATTATGGTCCAATCGGCTTCAAAATTGATATTCAGGGGTTTTTGGGGTCCAAAATTACGATTATGATCCATCAATATTTAATTGCATATTTTTTTGTGAAAATTCATAAAATAACTTTATAGAGAAAAAGATAAAAGAGTGACTTCAAGATGTCGAACGCATTTCGTGATAACGATCCGATTTTTTCAAAATTTTGAATATGGACATTTTTGAGGTAGCAGATTATTATGTTTTTTCTATTCACTGATTCGAGATGGCGGCTTCAAGATGGCAAACGTATTTTGTGATTATGATCCGGCTCGATTAAAAATCAGTATGTGGGGGTTTTTCAAGGTAGGATATCATTGATGTTTTGGCATAATTCAAGATGGCGGCTCCGTGATGGGCGGGCTATTTTGTATTTTTAGTCCAATCCTATTCAAGTTTGGTATGTTGGGGGTTATTTTGGTCGAATATAAATAATTTTCTATCAAAAAAAAGGTGGCTCCAAGATGACGAACAAGTAATGTTCGTGGAGTTTTTCGGGGTGTGAATTGGAGAATTTGTGTTCAAAATTCAGAAGTTCAAGATGGCGGCTCCAAGATGGACGAGTTTGTTTATGATCTGATTTCATTAGAATTTGGTATGTGGGTGTATTTGAGGTAAGATATTTTTAATTAATAATAATAATAATAATAAACGCTTTTATTGATAGATATGGGTGAACAAAAAATAATACAAGTCACATTATATGTACTTATACAGAAAAAAAAAATCTATCAAACGGCAGAGTTAGCTCTTGATCTTTCCTAAGAAGGATAGAGGAAGTGCTTTCTTCCACTCAACCTTGAATTATATGGTCTGATTCGATTCAAATTTCAAATTGGAAGTTTAGAATTTTCCGAGGGTGCTCTCGACCTATATTCTTACATAACTTAATGATATAAAACCAGTGTTTGAAATTTCTCAAAATATACATGTTCCAGCAGCAGATTTCTTTCAATTTTTGTAATCAATACTCCGAACACTCATGGATGAACTCAGTTTACTCAGTGAACCAACAAAATTTCAGAAATATATTCCAGACAATTTCTCCACAAATTCAACTTCAATGCCCAGTCTCGAAAAATTAAGATACTGTACGAACTTATGAATGTTATATTTGATATCAGATTCGATGGAATCAGTCATAAAAACTAGGAATTGATCATCAAATCAGTTATCAATTATCCTTTTGGAACATCAGAATTACAAAACAATACATTTCAGATTGTCACAAACTTTTCATGGATGAACCTCCAGAAAAAAAGAACTCGTAGACCGAGAAGAAACATTCCAACAACAAGAAGTATCGAGGCAAGAATATTTCTCTTATTTATCTAAAAATGAAACCAATGATGCTTTTCAGTTCAATTATCTTCAATTCACGAATCATCTCACCACCTAGCCGAGTATTCTGCTGACTTTTTTACTCCATCGACAATATTTCGATTTTTTTTTCAAGGAGAAAAATAGTCTATCCAATTAAAAATATCAAACATAGTTTGAAAAGAATGTATGGTAGACTACGAGCAGAAAACAACTACTTTCCTGGTAAATACCACGCAGAACATTGAATTATATCTGTTCGTAGTCCATGCAATGATTCACACTGTGAATGCAGATCGCAAATGTTTCTTTCTTCCTAAGACGTGACAAATTCACATCGAGACAGGCACGCCTAACAACCTACAGACCGGTTTCGGGCTTATTGGCCCTCATCAGTGCAGGGTAGTTATTCGAGTAGAGACCGTAAGATCTCCACTCGAAGCGTCGCCTGTCCCAATGTGGCGACATCATGCGGCAGAAGAAAGAAACAGAAACGAATCTCTCAAGTTTTACAGAACTTGGAAGTGGCTAAGAGCTTGACTAAGCGTAATAAATGAAAAAATGGATTAGCCATAAATTGGACAAAAAAAATGTTTTGAAAGAGAAAAATAGTCTATCCAATTAAAAATATCGAACATAGTTTGAAATGAATGTCTGGTAGACTACGAGCAGAAAACAACTACTTTCCTGGTGAATACCACGCAGAACATCGAATTATATCTGTTCGTAGTCCATGCAACGATTCACACTGTGAATGCATTTACCAGGAAAGTAGTTGTTTTCTGCTCGTAGTCTACCAGACATTCATTTCAAACTATGTTTGATATTTTTAATTGGATAGACTATTTTTCTCTTTCAAAAAATGTTTTTTGTCCAATTTATGGCTAATCCATTTTTTCATATTTCGATTCTTCAACACGATCAACAACCCGAATTCAACATATCATGAAGTATCGCACACGTATTCGAAGTTCAGCTCCCCATTCGCTAGGACTCACTGAGTTGAGAGTTGGTAATCCTGCAATCATGTAGGTATTGATTGACCTTTCTAGAATACCGCAGAAAAGTAGGTCTATCTCTTCCATAGATATTATCAATGTTGATGCACATAGGAAATCATGTATGTTAATACATCACCAGCAATTTCAGACAGACTGGCCACCTTTCCATTGTTAGGATTGACACCTGACGAAATTCTCTTTCTATCAGAATTATTTTTTCTGTCGAATGGTAAATCTGTGGAACTCATTACATAAATCACGTTTATATAACAATGTGAACTAGAAAGTGTAATGAAATAATCGTTAAAAAACTAATTTTTATAGCAATGTGAATTTGAAATATTCTGTATGTAATATTCTCAATTATTGAAAATTATCATCAATTTATTCACTCAGTTGTTAGGAACGTGTAGATACGTGATTATAATTTGATTTCAGGGGTTGAATTGGCGGGAATTCGGTCGTAATGTTGAAGAAAACCAGTTGCTAAATTGTCGACGTTTCGAAACTTTATTGTTTCATCTTCAGGACTCTGAGGTATAAACAAGAACATACATATTATAATGGTATTCTAAAAGGTGATTTGATTAAAACAAAATAAATTATGTAAAATTACAATCGTTGAAAATTGAAACGTTTCAGATACTTTACAGAAAACAACAATTCTGGGTACTTACATTTAGGGTGGCTTTCCGGGTTTAAAAAGGGTGAAATAAATAAATTTGACATAAGGTATAAATAAGTACACAGGTTCATGAAAGACTTTGACACATACAGGATCGAAGACATGAACAAACTGAACTGTTGTTGAATTTATTTATATTGTAAAAAAGGCTTGTGAAAGGCATGACCATCGGGATTGTAAAAAGTTGCCTGCTAATGATTCAGAATTAATGTTTGATTTTTCCTATTAAATTGAAATACGAGGTGTTTAAATTTTCAATATCAGATCTTTTGTTAACACATTTTGTTCCATGTTTTGTTATTTCAATCATTTCATTCAAGAGTCTTTTTCTCAATATTGTCTGTTGTCCTATAATACTGACAGAATTGAAGTCAAAAGTATGGAGAGATGACTTGCAATGTTCTGCTAGGCTAGTGGGATTTTTCATTGTTTTCAGTGGATTGTGTATATTTTTACAATCTCTGCTATGTTCAGACATCCTTTGTTGTAGATATCTTCCAGTTTGTCCTATATACACTTTCTCACACTCAGCACATGGTATTTTGTAAATGATATTGGATTTCAGGTCTTTTGGTGTTTTGGTTTTGACTCTCGTGAAAAAATGATTTTTAACTGTGTTTTCACATTTCATGCTGACTTTGAGATTCTCATTTTCTAAAACCTTGCGTAGTTGAGGTGTCAGACCTGCTACATGTGGTAATTTGAAATGTTTGACGTTCAACGGTGCTTTTTCTTTATGTGTATTTGTTCTGTTACTATATAATAATCTTTTTATCAAAGATTTAGGGTAGCCGTTCTTAAGTAGCATCGTTTCAATAAGTTTTAGGTTTTGGTTTTTGAATCTCTCATGTGCTAAGTGTGTGGCTCTGTGTTTGAGATTAATGATGGTGTTTATTTTTTGTGTCATTGGATCATATTGAGAAAAAGACTTGAATGAAATGATTGAAATAACAGAACATGGAACAAAATGTGTTAACAAAAGATCTGATATTGAAAATTTAAACACCTCGTATTTCAATTTAATAGGAAAAATCAAACATTAATTCTGAATCATTAGCAGGCAACTTTTTACAATCCCGATGGTAATTTCTTTCACAAGCCTTTTTTACAATATAAATAAATTCAACAACAGTTCAGTTTGTTCATGTCTTCGATCCTGTATGTGTCAAAGTCTTTCATGAACCTGTGTCCTGAAGATGAAACAATAAAGTTTCGAAACGTCGACAATTTAGCAACTGGTTTTCTTCAACATTACGACCGAATTCCCGCCAATTCAACCCCTGAAATCAAATTCAACGGTCGCTATTCCATTCAACTATTATAATTTGAGTTATTCAAACAGTCGAATTCAACACATTCCAAATCGTTCGATTGATCTGAAATTCGGCAGGTTAATTTAATTCCGAAGACAATTCATCAGGAAATTACTATTAAAAAAATAGACATTGCGGCTCCAATGAATATGTGATCATGGTTTGATTTCATTTGAAATTTGTGTGTGGGAGTTTTTGGGTTCGGAGAGAATGCAATTTAATCCAAAGTTCATGAATTTATGATGGTGGGTGCAAATTGACAAACGAAATATATAATTATGGTCTGATTGGGTATGTAGCGGTTTTCAAGGTCGTAGATTTATAATGTTCAAGCATAGGTTATATTCAAGAAATTGAAATGGCGGCTTCAAGATTGAGTTTTTTTATTATTGGCAGTCAATTCAAAATTGAAAGTTTCAATTTAACAAAGTATGATGCTAAAAAGAACAATATAAAATAAACGTAAAAAATAATTTTAAAACAATATTTTATGCAAATGTACTTGTAAGGAAAACATAGTTCAGTTCGATGAACTTGGTTATTCTGGGAATCAGATATGTCCGCAATGTTGGAGCCGCCATCTTGAAGACGCCTATTCGATTCCATGAATTTTGACGAACAATTCTCGATCTCCGCACCTGAAAAGCCTCAGAAACCAATTTTGAATTGAATCGGACAGTAATTAGAAAACTCTTCCGCCATCTTGGATCCGCCATCTTGAAGCCACCATCCTGATTTTATAGATTTTTACATTGGATCAATCAAAGTCTCTGACCTAGAACACCCCTACATACCAGTTTTGAATCGAATCGGATAGAAATCACGAAACTCATTCGCCATCTTGGGGCCGCCATCATTGAGCCGCGATCTTGGTTTCATCAATTTTGATAAACGATTGGGTCGAATCCGCCATCTAGGTTTCATGATCTCCGCACACGAAAAATCCTACAAACCAGTTTTGAATGAAATCTGACAATAATCACCAAATTCATCCACCATCTTGAAGCCGCCATCTTTATTCCATGAATTTGGACAGAGGATATCAACCTTCCGCACCCTCAAACGTTTACAATCCAATTCTGAAACAAATCGGACAGTAAACACCAAACTCGCCTGCAATGTTGAAGCCGCCATTTTGAAACCGCCATCTTTATTACATGAATTTTGACAAACAACTCCCGATCTCTGCATCCGAAACCCCTCTTAATCCAATTTTGAATTGAATCGCGGACAGTGAATACATAACTCTTCCACCATCTTGGATCCGCCATCTTGGAGCCACCATCTCGATTTTATTGATCTTAACATTGAATTATTCAAAGTCTCTGACTGCGAGAACCCCTACATACCAATTTTGAATCGAATCGGATAGTAATCACCAAACCCAATCGCCATCTTGGGGCCACCATCATGGAGACGCCATCTTGATTTCATTAATTTTGTTAAAAAAGTCTCGATCTTTGTACTCGAGAACCCTTACAGACCAATTTTGAATCGAATGGGACAGTAACTACAAAACTCTTCCGCCATCTTGGATCCGCCATCTAGGAGCCATCATCTCGATTTTTGAATTTCGACATGGTCCTTGACCGCGAAAACCCCTTCAAATCAATTTCGATCAGTATAATTATGGATGGCAAGATTTAATATGTTTTGCAGTGTTGCCACATTTCCAGTCCTCACTTTGTACTCAACATATAAATGCACAGGGACTGAAATATACACGTATAGATAATATACACGCGCAGCAGCGTTCCAAGTGTCAAATCATCGAACTAAAGTATATCATAATTATCATGCTCCTACCAAAGTGAGGTCCACCTATTTTCAGCCATAAATCGATCAACAGTGATTGAAATTTAAGGAGAAAAATAACCTGAACTCCATATACTTCCACGTTCCGAGACAATGAAACTCCCATTGAAAAATAAGAAGGAAGTAAATTTTATGAAGGAAAACGTTGTGAGGTCCGTATACGGACCTCACTTTGACATGGTCCTCACAGCTTCCGTAGGTTTCTCATTGGAGTGTCTCACTTTGTACGCTGGAAGTAAATATATATATATATATATATATATATATATATATATATATATATATATATATATATATATTTACTTCCAGCGTACAAAGTGAGACACTCCAATGAGAAACCTACGGAAGCTGTGAGGACCATGTCAAAGTGAGGTCAGTATACGGACCTCACAACGTTTTCCTTCATAAAATTTACTTCCTTCTTATTTTTCAATGGAAGTTTCATTGCCTCGGAACGTGGAAGTATATGTAGTTCAGGTTATTTTTCTCCTTAAATTTCAATCACTGTTGATCGAATTATGGCTGAAAATAGGTGGACCTCACTTTGGTAGGAGCATGATAATTATGATATACTTTAGTTCGATGATTTGACACTTGGAACGCTGCTGCGCGAGTATATTATCTATACGTGTATATTTCAGTCCCTGTGCATTTATATGTTGAGTACAAAGTTAGGACTGAAAAAGTGGCAACACTGCAAAACATATTAAATCTTGCCATCCATAATCATACTGACCGCAATCGATTTGAAGGGGTTTTCGCGGTCAAGGACTATGAATGTATCCATGTCAAAATTCAAAAATCGAGATGGTGGCTCCTAGATGGCGGATCCAAGATGGCGGAAGAGTTTTGTAGTTACTGTTCCATTCGATTCAAAATTGGTCAGTAAGGGTTCTCGGGTACAAAAATCGAGACTTTTTTAACAAAATTAATGAAATCAAGATGGCGTCTTCATGATGGTGGCTCCAAGATGGCGATTGAGTTTGGTGATTACTATCCGATTCGATTCATAAATGGTATGTAGGGGTTCTCGCAGTCAGAGACTTCGACTAATCCAATGTTAAGATCCATAAAAACAAGATGATGGCTCCAAGATGGCGGATCCAAGATGGTGGAAGAGTTATGTATTCACTGTCCGATTCAATTCAAAATTGGTTTGTGAGGGGTTTCGGATGCAGAGATCGGGAATTGTTTGTCAAAATTCATGAAATAAAGATGGCGGTTTCAAAATGGCGGCATCAACATTGCAGGCGAGTTTGGTGTTTACTGTCCGATTTTTTTCAGAATTGGATTGTTAAGTCTTAGGGTGCCGAAGATTCATATCATCTGTCCAAATTCATGGAATAAAGATGGCGGCTTCAAGATGGTGGATGAATTTGGTGATTAGTGTCCGATTTCATTCAAAACTGGTTTGTAGGGTTTTTCGTGTGCGGAGATCAAGAACTCATGAAACCTAGATGGCGGATTCAAGCCAATTGTTCATCAAAATTGATGAAATCAAGATCACGGCTCAATGATGGCGGCCCCAAGATGGCGAATGAGTTTCGTGATTTCTATCCGATTCGATTCAAAACTGGTGTGTAGGGGTGTTCGCGGTCAGGGACTTTGAATGATCCAATGTAAAAATCTATAAAATCAAGATGGTGGCTTCAAGATGGCGGATCCAAGATGGCGGAAGAGTTTTCTATTTACTGTCCGATTCAATTCAAAATTGGTTTCTGATGCTTTTCAGGTGCGGAGATCGAGAATTGTTCGTTAAAATTCATGGAATCAAGATGGCGTCTTCAAGATGGCGGCTTCAACATTGCGGACATCTCTAATTCCCAGAATAACTAAGTTCATCGATCTGAACTATGTTTTCCTTACAAGTACATTCGCATAAAATATTGTTTTGAAATAATTTTTTACCTTTATTTTATATTGTTCTTTTTAGCATCATACTTCGTTAAATTGAAACTTTCAATTTTGAATTGACTGCCAATAATAAATAAAACTCAATCTTGAAGCCGCCATTTCAATTTCTTGAATATTTCTTGAACATTATAAATCTACGACCTTGAAAACCGCTACATACCCAATCAGACCATGATTATATATTTCGTTTGTCGATTTGCACCTACCATCTTAAATTCATGAACTTTGGATTAAATAGCATTCTCTCCGAACTCAAAAACTCCCACACACCAATTACAAATGAAATCAAACCATAATCACATATCCATTGGAGCCGCCATGCCTATTTTTTTAATAGTAATTTCCTGATGAATTGTCTTCGGAATTATATTCACCTGCCGAATTTCAGATCAATCAGACGATTTGGAATGTGTTGAATTTGACTCTTTGAATTACATTGTTCGTTACATAGTTACGATTTTAGCTACATAGAAGTTCGTGAAAACTCAAATGAGAATCACGTATCTACACATTCCTTACAACTGAGTGAATAAATTGAAGATAATTTTCACACAGTGCTGAAACAATAGACCTTGGTGTATCAGATCACTTGGGACAGAAGCTTCAGATATCAACTGATGAATACATTGCAAAAGTTGAGATGAAGAAACAGGTATGTAGGCCGATTTCACAATATGGTATATGTGTTTTTTACAATACAATCAACAATAGTGACTGGAATTTCGTAAAAGATATGAATTTAGGTATAAATGAAAAATTTCGTGAATTTTTGTTCATCCTGGAAGAATTCTTCAAATATTCTTTTCCTGAAAAAACATATACTATAAGATCTGACCAGGGCTTTCATAGTTCCTGGTTTGATGATACACTAAGGGCTATGCGTGATAACCTGAAATTTCTAGGGGAACTTTACAGACATTACAATGATCAGGAACTGAGGCAGGAATTCATAAGATATAAATCAAGATATCAGCATGCTATCAAACAAGCCAAGATAAAAGCCAATGATAATTTGTTAAACACTGCTGCTAACCCATCTAAAATGACATGGCAAATCATCAATAATCATAGAGGCCACAACAAAAAAAGACAAAAAACAGAAACTGGTGGAATATCACCACAAGATTTCAATGATTTCTACACAAATAATGCACACAATGTAGCAAATAGCATCCCTATGTCTCAAACTGATCCAGTTGATTTTCTAATTAATTTGCACATTCCTCGTGCCCCCTTTGTATTCTCTGATGTTTCATTCATTGAAATAAGAGAACTTATTGATAACTTAAAAAACAAAAATAGTTTCGACATTTATGGTCTGAATGTTAAATTGATCAAATCTGTAAAAAACATTATTATTGGCCCCCTTACTAAATTAATAAATCAGGCATTTAGGAAAAATGTCTTTCCAGATGCTCTGAAAATTGCTCAAGTTATACCCATTTTTAAGACTGGTGATCCGAGCGCACCCCAAAATTACCGACCTATCTCTCTTCTACCAATCATATCAAAAATATTTGAAAAATGTATAACGATAAGAATAACAAAATTTTTTGAAGAAAACGATTATTTCACTAAATGTCAGTTTGGATTTAGAAAAAAACAAAAATACAGTATTAGGGATATTGGATCTGGTTTCGTATATATATGAAGCTTTTAATAATCTAGAATATACAAGTGCCTTGTTCTGTGATCTGAGCAAGGCGTTTGACTGTGTATCACATGACATTTTATTACGTAAATTACAGAGTTACCATTTCATGCCAGATAGTATTGATTTCCTAAAGTCTTATTTGACAAGCAGAAAACAATCGGTGAAGGTGGATGGAGTTATGTCGGCACTGATGGATGTCACAATTGGGGTGCCGCAAGGTTCTGTTCTGGGGCCTCTCTTGTTCTTGATTTTCATTAATGACTTACCGTCTGTAGCCCCAGAAGCAAAATTCACACTCTTCGCAGATGACACGACGGTGGCTATAACAGCGGACACTCTAGATGAAGCTCTCAGGGGTACTGTCGATGTACAAAATATCATTCAAAATTGGTTTTGTACTAACAAATTATTGCTCAATACTGGAAAGACAAATAAAATTGTTTTTTCAACTAGGAATACGGGTATAACCAATAGTGACATTAGCAGTGTCAAGTTTTTGGGAGTTAAGATTGACCCACTATTACAATGGAATGTGCATATCGAATGGGTAGCGGGCAAATTGAAGAGTGGATTATTTGCTCTCCGCTCTCTAGTCAACATTGTCTCAGCAACTGCTCTGAGAACAGCATACTTTGGAATGCTGTGCAGCAATATTTTAATATGGGGACATATTACCTCAATCGAAGAGATTATTTGCACTACAAAGAAAGGCTATCAGAATTATTGCAGGACTGGGATATCAAGATGACTGCAATGAAGCTTTCGTCGAACTAGGTATCTTGACTTTTCCATGTGTTTTTATCCTTGAGTGTCTGTTATATGTCCACAAAAATAGAAATTTGTATAAAACTCATGCTGATAATCATGGAACATACACAAGGGGTAGGGATAGGTTGATACCAGTTTATCAGCGTCTGAAAACGTGTCAAAATGGACCTGGGTACTTGGCTGTAAAATTTTTTAACAAACTGCCATTAGACTTGTCGACACATTTACCATATGAACTATTCAAAAGGAAAACAAAGAGTCTCCTGAAAAAGCTCAGTTTTTACTCATGTGACGAATTCTTAATGCATAATTTTAAACAAGATGATTTTTAACAAAAAATTTATTTATCTTTATTTTTTTAATGATTTTTTCAACACATTTTTTATATGTCCTATTGTCATTTATTTGATATTAATTGTTTTTGTACAACTATAAACTTGCTCTGTATATGTGAATTTGACTTGTGTAAATACGATTTGTATACTGACACTAATAAATTGATTGATTGATTGATTCAATAATTGGGAATATTACATACAAAATGTTTCAAATTCACATTGCTATAAAAATGAGTTCTTTGACGATTATTTCATTCCACTTTCTAGTTCACATTGTTATATAAACGTGATTTATGTAATGAGTTCCACAGATTCACCATTCGACAGAAAAAATAATTCTGATAGAAAGAGAATTTCGTCAGGTGTCAATCCTAACAATGAAAAGGTGGCCAGTCTGTCTGAAATTGCTGGTGATGTATTAACATACATAATTTCCTATGTGCATCAACATCGATAATATCTATGGAAGAGATAGACCTACTTTTCTGCGGTATTCTAGAAATGTCAATCAATACCTACATGATTGCAGGATTACCAACTCTCAACTCAGCGAGTCTTAGCGAATGGGGAGCTGAACTTCGAATACGTGTGCGATACTTCATGATAGGTTGAATTCGGGTTGTTGATCGTGTTGAAGAATCGAAATATTGTCGATGGAGTGGAAAAGTCAGCAGAATACTCGGCTAGGTGGTGAGATGATTCGTGAATTGAAGATAATTGAACTGAAAAAAGCAGTTACATACTCAAAATGATTCAGTCTCTCGTGTGTATGATTTCTTAGTCGAAGAAACGCTTGGAGACTGTATTTTTCATCATTGGTTTCATTTTCAGATAAATAAGGGGAATATTCTTGCCTCGAGACTTCTTGTTGTTGGAATATTTCTTCTCGGTCTACGGGTTCTTTTTGTTCTGGAGGTTCATCCATGAACAGTTTGTGACAATCTGAAATGTATTGTTTTGTAATTCTGATGTTCCAAAAGTATAATTGATAACTGATTTGATGATCAATTCCTAGTTTTTACGACTGATTCCATCGAATCTGATATCATATACCTATAACATTTATAAGTTCGTACAGTATCATAATTTTTCGAGACTGGGCATTGAAGTTGAATTTGTGGAGAAATTGTCTGGAATATAATTCTGAAATTTTGTTGGTTCACTGAGTTCATCCATGAGTGTTCGGAATATTGATTACGAAAGTTGGAAGATATCACAGGAAGTAAGTTATTGAGAGCGTGCTGGTACATGTATATCTTGAGAAATTCCAAACACAGGTTCTATATCAATAAGTCATTTAAAAATATAGGTCGAGAGCACCCTCGGAAAATTCTTAACTTCCAATTTGAAATTTGAATCGAATCAGACCATAAAATTAAAAATATCTCACCTCAAATACACCACATACACATACCGAATGAAGTCAGATCATAAACAAACTCGTCCATGTTGGAGCCGCCATCTTGAACTTTCGAATTTTGCACACAAATTCTCCAATTCACACCCCAAAAAACTCCCGGATCATAATCACAAAATATGTTTGCCATCTTGGAGCCGCAATCTCGAATAAGTGATTAGAAAAATCATAATGATCTGCTACCTCAGAAATGACCATATTCCAAACAATCATATTCCAAATTTTGAAAGAATCGGATCGTTATCACAAAATGCGTTCGACATCTTGAAATCACTATTTTATCTTTTTCTCTATAAAGTTATTTTATGAATTTTCACAAAAATATATGCAGTGAAATATTGATGGATCATAATCGTAATTTTGGACCCCAAAAACCCCTGAATATCAATTTTGGATCCGATTGGACCAAAATCACAAAAGTCGTCCGCCATCTTAAAGCCGCCATCTTGAACTCTTGACTTTTCATATAAAATTCATGATCTACGACCTCAAACATTCTCATACCAAATTTGAATAGATTTGGATCATAATCACGAAATTCGTACGCCATATTTAAGCCGCCATCTTGTTTTCTTATCAAATGATTTCTCAATGCATTGTATTCAGAGTTATAAACACCTGCTGAATTCAAATTCACTCAGACATCTTAAAGTTGGTGAAACTTTACTTCAAAGATTCATACAGGTTAAGTAAAAATGAAATGTCAGGAAAATAATTTTGTTAAAGGGAAAGGGATGATCAGTCTGAGCCCGTCTAGATTCCATCACATTCAAACTTCAAACAGGTGAAGTTGAAATAAACCGTATAAATAATAGGGATGCAGATGATTGAATCCAAAATGGTCTAATTCAATATGAAAGTCTGGTACCTATTGATGTTGCCTAAAACACCATACTTTGAAACAATGAGAAATAGTTTAATCGAAACGAATAGAAAATTTTCTCAGTATTTTGACTTTCACCATGACAATTCGTGGTTTCATATTCTGGGATTTGAAGTTGCCTCATTTTTTTTTCCTCTTTATTATTTATAGCATATATTAATTTCTTTGTTTTACGATCCATCCTGAAAATAAATATTCAGTCACATACTATTATTTCATGTATCAAGCTAACTGATCAACGAACAGTATTCACGATAACTACAACCGAATTTAACTCACAGTACGATGCTGCGCAGACTGATAGTCATTCGAGCCTCAATTGCGACGCACGTGATGATCCGGAAAGAAGCAACTGAACATCTGCGCATAATGCGTAGTGAAATAAGGCAACATTGTGCGGTCCTCACTTTATACGGTTCATAATGATATACATGGCGAAAAGACCTCACTTTGGTAGAAGCATGTATAAAAATAAACGGACCCCACTTTGATATTGTGGCAGACGGTCCTCATATCGTTCAGATATACGCGAAAAAATCAACTCAGAAATGATCAACATTCTACGTGTATACTCGAGGTTCTTATGTCGCATTGCTTCGAAAGAGGACAGACAAAGTGAAATCAAGTGCTTAGCTCAATTCCTTCTGGTGGTCCTCACAACGTGCATCCGACGATGTGTCCTCAGTTTGATAGCTGGCCGTATATATATATATATATATATATATATATGTGTGTGTCCTCAGTTTGATAGCTGGCCGTATATATATATATATATATATATATATATATATATATATATATATATATATATATATATATATATATATAAGAAGGGTAGTCTCTTGACTGGACTAGTTAAAAAAAACATAGTGAATTTTGGGAATCCACTTGTATGTAATTTTCCTCGAGGTTGCAGTCATTAGGTATTGGCCAGGTGCAAAGAATAACTCTTTGTTAAATAGTCGAGCTTTCGAAATATTTTATTTCATTATCAAGACATCTGTAAAAAACAAGGTCCATTTATAAAAAAACTTACTTGTAAACAACATTGAAACACTTACTAACGTGAGGATACTTTGTATAAAGAAATTAGCAAACACATGAGGATGATGCACTCAGATATAATGTTAACAAATTGAAAGATTTTTTTTTATTTTTTATTGTGAAAAAGAGAATTGGAATCGAACGAAATTACGCTTCATTTTGTGCCGTTGGAAATCAAACTGATGTTTACCATCATAGAAACATGGGATAACATGAGTTGACATGAGGTTCGACATGAAATGTAAAGAACATGACAGGTGGTCGACCAGGTGTTGAAATTTAACAAATAGCTATAGATCACACTCAAATTAGCAATATCAGATCCTAAGCTTAGCTAATAAGGGTGTTTTATTAGTCTTCTTCTCTAGAGTTGGGTTACGAAAAACCAACCTGGTTAGCCGGTTCATCAATGCAGGGTTAGGTTAATATATACCCCAAGGTTAACAGCTAACTCTGGGATAAAATGTTCATTCACTCTGAAGTGAGGATAAACGCTTTTGAAAGCAAACGTGAAGTTAACCCAGGGTCAGCTAACCCCTCGGGATAACCCTCCATTGATAAACCGGGCGTCGAGGCAACTCGGGTTGGGTTAGAGATGGTCCCAACCCGAGTAGGATTTCAAAAAGGCCTATAGATATATCGATGGTGAAAATCCAATTTATATATAACTTCTTCCGAGTCTTTGTTCAAGACATTAGTAACTCGAGATTTGAGGTTCTCGATTTTCACAACTCGTGATCTCGTGTTCGCCACTTTGGTAACTCGAGATCTCGAGTTCTCGTTGGGATGACCCTTCTAGATTCTAGAGCTCCGTATTCAATTGATGGCCGATAGCTTGATCATATTTCGTTAATGTGACTTGACAGAACTGATTGTTCTGTAAAATCTGTAGTTTTGTGTTCTGTATTCAGGATGTTCTTTCAAATACAAAGAAATCCCCTGAGGCCCGGTTTATCAATGCAGGGTTAGGCTAATATACCTCAGGGTTAACAGCTACCTCTGGTATATAAAATGTTCATTTACTTCAGGGTGAGGATAAACGCTTTTCGGAGTCAAATTGGAATTTAGCTCTAGGATAAACTTAACTCTGGGTCAGATAACCTCTCAGGTTAACACTTCATTGATAAACCAGTCCTCAAACTATTTCAATAATTTTTTCAATTTCATGCATGTCTCAAGCAACTCATTCTCAGTAGGTCAAAAATGCACTGAAAATGAGAGTGAATAGAATTTTGCCAAAAACTTGGTGGAGAAACATGGAATAACATGAGTTGACATGAGGTTCGACATGAAATGTATAGAACATGACAGGTGGTCGACCAATGGTGAGAAAATAACAGATTTGATCCCCACTTCACAACTGAAAGGCGGTAATATAGAAAAATTCAAATATTACACAGAATTATTGCGGTTAGTGGTGTTGAAATTTAACAAATAGCTATGGATCACACTCAAATTAGCAATATCAGATCTTTCATTCATACAATTCGGAGTGTTGTTAATGTGTACCATTTCAAGGAAAATTGTTTTGGAGAGGTTATTTTCAACTGTTAAAATGGAGGGATTATTGAAATTTGCGAAGTGATTATGATTGATAGAATGCTCTGCCAATGCACAAGATTTTTTATTTAAATTGCAATCACTCTTATGTGACGTAATGCGTCCAGATAAACTTCTACCTGTTTGACTAATGTATACAAGATCACAATTAAGACAAGGGATACTTTGAGTGATATTAGAGGATTCTAAAGCTGTGAGAGGAGCATGGGTTTTTGTAAAAAGACTAGATACGGTTTTGATGTTCTTTTTTGCTATGCGGAGATTGTTCATAATAAAAATATTGGTGAGTTTAGATGTGAGTTCTTCAATGTATGGGAGAGATCTATAATGGAAAACAACTACCGGGGTTGTTTGTTCTTCATCATTATTATTGTTTGGAGGAGCATTAATTGGAGTTATTTCATTTGCGATATTAAAATGTTCTGTATTAAATAAAAATGTATTAATCATTTTGATTGGATATGAATTTTCTTTAAGAATAATCCTCAATTCATTCAGACAACCCAAAAGATAATCGGGATGTGACAGCCATACTACTCGGTCTTTCAGGGCTTTCATGAGGTTCAACTTCATATTTTTTGGATGGTATGAATAGTAACTAATAAATCTGTTGCTGCAAATCGGTTTCCTGTACCATTTTGTTCGAAGAACGTTGTCATTGCCTCTGCAAATCCTCATGTCCAAAAATGGTATGGATTGTTGAACTTCTTCTTCACATGTGAACTGTAGGTTAATGTTATAACTGTTGAAATAAAATAAGGCCTCATTTGATCTGCCAACTGGTACTGCAAGTATCAGGTCATCTACATACCGCTTAACAAAAGGGATGTCAGAAGGAATCAAAGGGATCACATCTTTAACTAGATCATCAAGTACAAAATTTACTAAAATCGGTGAGATAGTTGATTCCATAGGGGTACCAAAAATCTGTTTGTAATATTTATTGTCAAAAAGGAGGAAATTAGAATTAAAAATGAATTCAAGAATATCAAAAAAGGCACTGAATGTTAAGGAACAATGGCTGGCAATTATGTTCCATTTTTCTACTAAAATCTGTCTGACTACTTCAAAAGGTAAGTTAGTGAAAAGCGAATATTTTTATTATGAACAATCTCCGCATAGCAAAAAAGAACATCAAAACCGTATCTAGTCTTTTTACAAAAACCCATGCTCCCCTCACAGCTTTAGAATCCTCTGATATCATTTACAGTATCCCTTGTCTTAATTGTGATCTTGTATACATTGGTCAAACAGGTAGAAGTTTATCTGGACGCATTACGTCACATAAGAGTGATTGCAATTTAAATAAAAAATCTTGTGCATTGGCAGAGCATTCTATCAATCATAATCACTTCGCAAATTTCAATAATCCCTCCATTTTAACAGTTGAAAATAACCTCTCCAAAACAATTTTCCTTGAAATGGTACACATTAACAACACTCCGAATTGTATGAATGAAAGATCTGATATTGCTAATTTGAGTGTGATCCATAGCTATTTGTTAAATTTCAACACCACTAACCGCAATAATTCTGTGTAATATTTGAATTTTTCTATATTACCGCCTTTCAGTTGTGAAGTGGGGATCAAATCTGTTATTTTCTCACCATTGGTCGACCACCTGTCATGTTCTATACATTTCATGTCGAACCTCATGTCAACTCATGTTATTCCATGTTTCTATGATGGTAAACATCAGTTTGATTTCCAACGGCACAAAATGAAGCGTAATTTCGTTCGCTTCCAATTCTCTTTTTCACAATAAAAAATAAAAAAAAAATCTTTCAATTTGTTAACAATATATCTGAGTGCATCATCCTCATGTGTTTGCTAATTTCTTTATACAAAGTATCCTCACGTTAGTAAGTGTTTCAATGTTGTTTACAAGTAAGTTTTTTTATAAATGGACCTTGTTTTTTACAGATGTCTTGATAATGAAATAAAATATTTCGAAAGCTCGACTATTTAACAAAGAGTTATTCTTTGCACCTGGCCAATACCTAATGACTGCAACCTCGAGGAAAATTACATACAAGTGGATTCCCAAAATTCACTATATATATATATATATATATATATATATATATATATAGAAGACGGGTAGTCTCTATGACTGGACTAGTTGAAAAAAAACTGAGTTTTTTTGGAAAACACCACTGAAAATGATTTCCTTGAGGTTGCAGTCAATTGGGTATGGCCGGAGTAAAGAAACTCTTTGTTAAATTGTCGAGCTTTCGAAAAGAATTTATTTCATTATCAAGACATCTGAAAAAACACAAAAAGTCCACTTGTAAAAAAGGAAGCGACTTAGGTTATAAACAACAACTTACTAACTCGAGGATGCTACTAAAGAAAATCACAGTGCACTTCATTATCAAAAAATCTTACTCAATAATTTGTAGAAACACATTAAAATGGATCAAACATACTAATAAAAACATATAGTCAAGATCTTATGTAGAAATGTTTGCAAGCGCCATTGTCGATCAAACAGGTAGTATAGTCCATTTGTTGGAAAACACGTGGAATGGTCATGGAGGACAACTGACAGTTTACAATTGAATGTCAAATGTCAGGTGCCTGTGTCTTTGAATTAAGGCATTGGAGCCAACTCCCTGTCAAAGCAACAATGCTACCAACTTTATTTATGGTGGTTCATTTGGAATATGAGACAAGTCACTTTTCTGTTTTTTGTCAAAATTAAGTAAATAATTGTAAATCACACTCAGATTTGCAATATCAGCGCGTTTATTCATACAATTGGGTTCATTGTTGATATGCACCATTTCAAGGAAATTTCTTTTTAAGTAATTATTTTCCGAAGCTAAAATTTTGGGGATATTAAAGTTACCCATATGATTACTAGTAATAGTGTGCTCTGCTAATGCACAGCTATTTTTTTTAAGTTTGCAATCACTTTTATGAGACGTAATGCGTCCTGATAAATTCCTTCCTGTTTGTCCTATGTAAACTTTGTCACAATTCAAGCAGGGAATACTGTAAATTACATTTGAACATTCTAGAATTTTTAAAGGGTCTTTAGTTTTAGTGAAAAGACTCGATACAGTCTTAATGTTTCTTTTGGCAATACGTAGATTGTCAGATTTGAAAATGTTTATGAGCTTTGGAGTGAGTTCTTCAATATGCGGAAGGGTTCTGTAATTAAAAATTATTTGTTGTGGAGGTGGTTCCTCATTAACGTTTATGCTGTTGCTGTTGTTGGCATTTTGGATAATGTTATTGGGGGTTAGATTGTGTACATTTTGGTTTTGTTGAGAGTTGAACAAAAATTTATTAATTAATTTGATGGGGAATGAATTTTCTTTCAAGATTGCTCTTAATTCCTTCAGACATTCAAGACGGTAAACAGGATGCGACAGATTAATCACTCTGTTTTTTAAAGCAATGATCAAATTATTTTTCATAATCGACGGATGATAAGAGTGGTAACTGATGAATCTGTTGCTACATATAGGTTTTCTGTACCATTTAGTTCTCAGTATGTTGTCAGTACCTCTAACAATCCTCATATCCAAAAAGGGGATACTTTGGGATTGCTCCTCTTCAGAGGTAAACTGTAAATTTATATCATAGCTGTTAAAATAAAACAGGGCTTCATCTACTCTGCCTGAGGGTACAGCAAGGATTAAATCATCAACATACCGCTTAACGAACGGAATGTCAAAAGGAATCAATATAACCTATATGTAGCAACAGATTCATATGTAGCAACAGATTCATCAGTTACCACTCTTATCATCCGTCGATTATGAAAAATAATTTGATCATTGCTTTAAAAAACAGAGTGATTAATCTGTCGCATCCTGTTTACCGTCTTGAATGTCTGAAGGAATTAAGAGCAATCTTGAAAGAAAATTCATTCCCCATCAAATTAATTAATAAATTTTTGTTCAACTCTCAACAAAACCAAAATGTACACAATCTAACCCCCAATAACATTATCCAAAATGCCAACAACAGCAACAGCATAAACGTTAATGAGGAACCACCTCCACAACAAATAATTTTTAATTACAGAACCCTTCCGCATATTGAAGAACTCACTCCAAAGCTCATAAACATTTTCAAATCTGACAATCTACGTATTGCCAAAAGAAACATTAAGACTGTATCGAGTCTTTTCACTAAAACTAAAGACCCTTTAAAAATTCTAGAATGTTCAAATGTAATTTACAGTATTCCCTGCTTGAATTGTGACAAAGTTTACATAGGACAAACAGGAAGGAATTTATCAGGACGCATTACGTCTCATAAAAGTGATTGCAAACTTAAAAAAAATAGCTGTGCATTAGCAGAGCACACTATTACTAGTAATCATATGGGTAACTTTAATATCCCCAAAATTTTAGCTTCGGAAAATAATTACTTAAAAAGAAATTTCCTTGAAATGGTGCATATCAACAATGAACCCAATTGTATGAATAAACGCGCTGATATTGCAAATCTGAGTGTGATTTACAATTATTTACTTAATTTTGACAAAAAACAGAAAAGTGACTTGTCTCATATTCCAAATGAACCACCATAAATAAAGTTGGTAGCATTGTTGCTTTGACAGGGAGTTGGCTCCAATGCCTTAATTCAAAGACACAGGCACCTGACATTTGACATTCAATTGTAAACTGTCAGTTGTCCTCCATGACCATTCCACGTGTTTTCCAACAAATGGACTATACTACCTGTTTGATCGACAATGGCGCTTGCAAACATTTCTACATAAGATCTTGACTATATGTTTTTATTAGTATGTTTGATCCATTTTAATGTGTTTCTACAAATTATTGAGTAAGATTTTTTGATAATGAAGTGCACTGTGATTTTCTTTAGTAGCATCCTCGAGTTAGTAAGTTGTTGTTTATAACCTAAGTCGCTTCCTTTTTTACAAGTGGACTTTTTGTGTTTTTTCAGATGTCTTGATAATGAAATAAATTCTTTTCGAAAGCTCGACAATTTAACAAAGAGTTTCTTTACTCCGGCCATACCCAATTGACTGCAACCTCAAGGAAATCATTTTCAGTGGTGTTTTCCAAAAAAACTCAGTATATATATATATATATATATATATAGTAGTGAGAGAGAAAGTCTTTGCTGGCTTGTTAGGAATCAAACTAGGAAATATATTGGGGATATGCAGCATGTAAAAGAGTACTCTTTGAAATTTATCCAAGCTTTCGGAATTTTTATTTTATTCCATCATCAGGGAAACTGGAAAAACATGTGACATGATAACAATGTAAAGATAAAAACACATTAAGTAACTTACATCTTCTGTGAGATTGTTTACAAAATTTGTCGTTAATAATTAAAAACATTGATATAGATAATGGATTTAAGCCATTTTAACATGAATAACAATTTTGAAATTGTTGGAACATAATAACCTCTGTTCCAATGAGCAACACGTGCAACACGTTAACCTTGTAGGTTAGAAAGTGAAAGTGAAAAAGGAGGGAAGAACTTGTTCTTAAATAAGTCAGAACCTTTGTACAAGGTCAAAACCATGTTGGTACTGTTGCCCACTGGACCATAAGCATTACAATATTTCCAACAGATCTGAGTTGGATACATTTGAAAGAGAATTTGAATTAGAGGAAAAATTTGGATTATCCAACATCAACAAGAAAGAATATATTTCACTTAGGTGATTAATATCTGATTTTTTATTTATGGAGTTATTTTGTTGGTAAATAAATGACATTTCTAAGAACGTTCTTTTGCTAAGCAAAGGTTCCGACATCAATAAGCTTACGCCATCATAATTCATACGGTGATCTAAGGAATTAACATGCTCTGCAAGGGCACATCTTTCAGGATGAAGTCTAGCATCACTTTTATGTGAGATTATTCTGGATGACAATGTGCGTGAAGTTTGACCAACATAATTTCTACCACAATCCTGGCAAGGAATACTGTAAATGAGATTTGATTTAGACATTAGAGGGGTTTTATCTTTTATTATACTATGAATATTTTTGATAGTAAGAACGGTTTTATTAGCTATTTTTAAATTCGGTATGTCTTGAAATAGTAAAGATAATTTGGGTGTGATATCCTTAATGTATGGTAAAGTAGAATATCTGACATTCGGTAGAATTGGATCAACATCAGTAACAACTGTATCATTATGAGAAGGTAATGGAATATCAATATTATTATTATCAAGAAGTGAAGAGTTATTGAATAATATTTGTTTAATCAAAGAACGGGGATATGAATTTTCAAGGAACAGTTCCAACAGTATGTTTAGATTTTTTTTGTGAAAACTATTATCTGAGATTCTCATCACTCTGTTTTTTAGCTGTTTGATCACATTGATTTTCATAGAAAGTCTGTGGTAAGAATGGAAATTGATGTATCTACCTGAACTACAGGGTTTCCTGTACCAATCTATCAATATTTGGTGTACGGATGAACCTGGTGTCTAAGAAGGGTACGGATTGGAGTGCATCTTCCATTTCAATTGTAAATTGTATGTGTGGATCAAGGCTATTAAAAGTGAAAAGGATCTCTTCAATACCATCACTACCAATACCATCACTACCAATACCATCACAATGATTACTATGTGAAGGATTCTTTTGACATTTCCAATAAATTCAATAAAACCCATTTACCAAATGATTATGTTATAGCTAGTTTGGATGTTGTTTCCCTTTTTAGTAACGTTCATTCAGATATTTGTATCACTGCCATTCATAGGGATTGGGACAATATCAGTGATTTCTGCAGCATTAGTGAAGAATCATTTATTAATCTTTTGAAATTTCTCTTTAACAATACTTATTTCTCTTTTGACAACAAATTTTATAGACAAACTTTTGGAACCCCAATGGGGGCAAAAATATCTCCTATTTTGGCGGCTTATGTCATGGATTTCATTCTGGATACAGTTTTACCAGTTTTATCTTTTGAAGTTCATTTCATCAAAAAGTATGTAGATGACATTATTGTAGCACTACCTAGTGATGGTATTGAAGAGATCCTTTTCACTTTTAATAGCCTTGATCCACACATACAATTTACAATTGAAATGGAAGATGCACTCCAATCCGTACCCTTCTTAGACACCAGGTTCATCCGTACACCTGAAAACCAAATATTGATAGATTGGTACAGGAAACCCTGTAGTTCAGGTAGATACATCAATTTCCATTCTTACCACAGACTTTCTATGAAAATCAATGTGATCAAACAGCTAAAAAACAGAGTGATGAGAATCTCAGATAATAGTTTTCACAAAAAAAATCTAAACATACTGTTGGAACTGTTCCTTGAAAATTCATATCCCCGTTCTTTGATTAAACAAATATTATTCAATAACTCTTCACTTCTTGATAATAATAATATTGATATTCCATTACCTTCTCATAATGATGCAGTTGTTACTGATGTTCTTAAGGATATCACACCCAAATTATCTTTACTATTTCAAGACATACCGAATTTAAAAATAGCTAATAAAACCGTTCTTACTATCAAAAATATTCATAGTATAATAAAAGATAAAACCCCTCTAATGTCTAAATCAAATCTCATTTACAGTATTCCTTGCCAGGATTGTGGTAGAAATAATGTTGGTCAAACTTCACGCACATCGTCATCCAGAATAATCTCACATAAAAGTGATGCTAGACTTCATCCTGAAAGATGTGCCCTTGCAGAGCATGTTAATTCCTTAGATCACCGTATGAATTATGATGGCGTAAGCTTATTGATGTCGGAACCTTTGCTTAGCAAAAGAACGTTCTTAGAAATGTCATTTATTTACCAACAATATAACTCCATAAATAAAAAATCAGATATTAGTCACCTAAGTGAAATATATTCTTTCTTGTTGATGTTGGATAATCCAAATTTTTCCTCTAATTCAAATTCTCTTTCAAATGTATCCAACTCAGATCTGTTGGAAATATTGTAATGCTTATGGTCCAGTGGGCAACAGTGCCAACATGGTTTTGACCTTGTACAAAGGTTCTGACTTATTTAAGAACAAGTTCTTCCCTCCTTTTTCACTTTCACTTTCTAACCTACAAGGTTAACGTGTTGCACGTGTTGCTCATTGGAACAGAGGTTATTATGTTCCAACAATTTCAAAATTGTTATTCCTGTTAAAATGGCTTAAATCCATTATCTATATCAATGTTTTTAATTTTTAACGACAAATTTTGTAAACAATCTCACAGAAGATGTAAGTTACTTAATGTGTTTTTATCTTTACATTGTTATCATGTCACATGTTTTTCCAGTTTCCCTGATGATGGAATAAAATAAAAATTCCGAAAGCTTGGATAAATTTCAAAGAGTACTCTTTTACATGCTGCATATCCCCAATATATTTCCTAGTTTGATATATATATATATATATATATATATATATATATATATATATATATATATATATATATATATATATATATATATATATATATATATATATATATATATATATATATATATAATCGTAAACCTTATTTCACCCGTAGATTTTATACATACCTATCCATAAAACATGAAAGGTATTTCTTTATCCTTGTTGGATAATCTACCGTATTATATCTACTCGAAAATTTATGTCGAATATTAGGAAATTTCAACGAGGATTATTATAAAAATTCTGGAATTGAAGATCAGCGACGATATCAATATCATTAGGTACCTATACCAAAGTTTACAGAAATAGTGTATTCTGTAAAATTTGCCTATAGTTAATTTCGAAACAGCCACATACCTAATATTATAATAATTTTTGTAAGAAAAAATTGATTGATTCAAGTCTCTTTTCTGAATAGAATTCTAGCCATAATGGGTACTTGAAGCGAAACAAAAGATGCATTCGTCTTCAATATCAATAAATACACAAGTTTGTTCTTATCAGGTAGACATCTTCATAAAGTTGATAATATTTCGACAGATGTTAAAGCAATCTCAATGTATCATCGGAAAGTTTCTGAGAAAATTCAAATAAATCATTCGTTCAATTGTTAGTTTGATAAGTAAGGTATTTGATATTTATGTTCTCAAACACGATAATTTCTAGATGAATACGCAGTCAGAGGTGAGGTATAAAAAAATCCCGACGAGTATACAGTCGATTCCACTAAGTTGGGACCAATAGATCTGATCTGATTCAGATTATACCTCATCTGACATCACGGAGAGACTGAAAAAGTTGGGGGCAATAATAGCAACTGGAGAAATGACGGGTTTCCAGAATTCGACCTTGAGAAACGTTCCTGCCGAACGCAATCCCTATATAAAAAACTCATTAATGATCCACTCACCAAAGAAAGGCTCGCGCGAAATCATCCGAGGCCACTGATTTTCACACCATACACCGTTTAGGGCGGCCGTGCCAGCACGGAACGCGCGTCAATGTCCGAGAATCCAGCAGGGACCGTCCGTTTCCCGCATACACACAACGGCGACTTTCCGCTTCAGTTTCTCTCCCGAAAATGGCGGAGAACATCGTTGCCTCGGGCGCGCGCAGCTAGCTCCCAGGACTACGCGGAATTATTGATCCCGAAGCGGCACGCTGGAATGCACGTATCCTCGTGCTGATTACAGGAAACGTCTCAGAAAAAAACGAGTATGTAATTCGAACTGTATATGGAAGAAGAAGAAGAAGAAATATTCATTGAGTAGGTTTCCCTAATATACAAAGCTCTAATATAGGTATATATATAAATAACAATAAAAATAATGTATCCCAATGTACGGATTATGGTTATTAATCTGAAGTAGTAAGAAAAAGAATAACATTATTACAAATAAATATAAAAACAGTTATAATACAATACAGCGTAACCAAAGAATAGTATAAGAATTATTAATCCTATAAGATTGAACAGTAAGCTGAATAATAAGAATAACATTACAAATAAAAAATAGTCCTAATTCAGTTCCCTTATATGTATCAACAATTTCTGTCTGAAGTTTTCACATGATCCACTAGATTTAACATTATTTGGTAAGTTATTGTACTCTACCATACCTTTATGAAACAATGAATTTCTCGTATTTGATAATTTTACTCTTTTCACATTAATGTTGTTCAAACTACGGGTGAAATGTTTGTGAATCTCGTGTTTGAAATCAACATAATCACGAAAGTAAGAAGGTGCTTCATTATGTACTATTTTGTCATTTTTCGGCAACATACTATGTTTGTTCTGTAATTAACTCTTGAAAGTTGACGTCTCTCGTACTGACACAACAAAATGATCAATATGTGTGTTGCAAGGCAATACCTTCAGTGTCTAGGAGACGAAGTTCATTTTTTAAATCTTAGGATTCAATAATGCAGTTACAATAAGATAACAGGAAAATGTCTGGCAGACTGAAAGAAGATATGGAAAATTTTGGATGTTTTGAAAAGCCTAGATCAAATAGCCGAGGACGATGAAATCAATGTCCTTGCGAAGGTAGGAGAAAACAGTAATTATACTGCTTGCAGAGAAATTGAAGATTTAGTGGAAATTCCAAAGAAATGGGCTTCTAAAATACGACGGAAGAAAATATAAATAATGGTTCGATGAAAGCCATGTAAGTAGCGATGGAATTTTCAATCGAAATAATCATCGCTATGGGTCGAATGAACATCAGTTCGTTGCGGAGAGTGCCTTCCGCATTTTTGATGGTATCTTGAATCAGGTATTTGAAAATTTTTAAAGTATGTCTACCTGAACTACTATAGACGAAATCACTTTGGCTCAATTCAGAAACAGTTACTTTCAACAAGACGGAGCTCCTTGTCATAACACAGGTGCTATTAGAGTTAATCTCTATGAGAGATTTCAAAACCAGTGGATTGGTAATAATGGTCCCATTTGCTGGCCACCAAGGTCTCCTGACTCATCCATATTAGATTTTTGTCATTTTTCGGCAACATACCATGTTTGTTTTGTAATTAACTCTTGAAAGTTGACGTCTCTCGTACTGACACAACAAAATGATCAATATGTGTGTTGCCAGGCAATACCTTCAGTGTCTAGGGGATGAAGTTCATTTTTTAAATCTTAGGATTCAATAATGCAGTTACAATAAGAAACAGGAAAATGTCTGGCAGACTGAAAGAAGATATGGAAAATTTTGGATGTTTTGAAAAGCCTAGATCAAAAAGCCATATAAAAGCAACTGCCGAGGACGATGAAATCAATGTCCTTGTGAAGGTAGGAGAAAACAGTAATTATACTGCTTGCAGAGAAATTGAAGATTTACTGGACATTCCAAAGTAATGGGCTTCTAAAATACGACGGAAGAAAATATAAATAATGGTTCGATGAAAGCCATGTAAGTAGCGATGGAATTTTCAATCGAAATAATCATCGCTATGGGTCGAATGAACATCAGTACGTTGCGGAGAGTGCCTTCCGCATTTTTGATGGTATCTTGAACCAGGTATTTGAAAATTTTGAAAGTATGTCTACCTGAACTACTATAGACGAAATCACTTTGGCTCAATTCAGAAACAGTTACTTTCAACAAGACGAAGCTCCTTGTCATAACACAGGTGCTATTAGAGTTAATCTCTATGAGAGATTTCAAAACCAGTGGATTGGTAATAATGGTCCCATTTACTGGCCACCAAGGTCTCCTGACTCATCCATATTAGATTCATTCTTATGGGACTATTAAAGAATAAAATTTATCATACGCGGCATGAACATCAAGATGAAATATGCATTGATGAATGCTACCTCAGACCATACATTAACTAGACGTGGTATATACCTGATGCAAAGTTTGGTGATGGTAGTGGGCGCTGACTATGGTGTTTCCGAGGGGGTTAGACCACCGTTGAACCGAGAGTCCCTCGACGTGCTTTTTTTAAGGATTCAAAATATGAAATGATGAATGTATTTTCAAAGATATTTTCGGTTTGGTTTTCAACTTCCTCAAAAGCTGAGTGAAAATACCAACATGTTATGCGAAATTCCTACGAAGTTTTTCTTTCATATTAAAAATAGTGTCTTATTTGTTTGTAACCTTTTCTTTATTTACTTACCTAAGATGGTTACGGCTCCGGCAGCTTTTATAGTCTTGGAGAGCTTAGGTCATGGAGAAGGACTGTGTTATGTTCAATGAGTTCATTTATTTGAATTTTATTTTGGGCACCACTTGACTTTAGCTAAGGAGTTTAAGTTTCAAAAAAGTCAAGAAATTGAAACTTGTTATCTAGTTGGATAAATTCAACATGAATGGAAAATTATAAATTTTCTTACTACATAAGTCCAGCAGGAGTAGGGGTGAGAAATGCAAACAGAAAATAACTTTTGTATTTTAATATTTGAGTATTCAGAAGCACCGATTTGAACAGTTCTTTGACTAATCATCTAAACCATTGTATATCATAATTGGTCAATGAATATTATACCAGAAAATAGGGATGTACACCTTTGTTAGTATTATCACCAATTCATCATCATCATGTAAATAAAAATCCCAGTATGTAGGTACCTTATCTAAGTTCCATTTGGGGCCTCACTCAGTATACTGTGTGCTCCGCAAATTGAAAATATACAAGAATATGAAACCCTTATTATTGTGTGAAATGGATTCAAATTGGTGATATCAACATTATTAAAGTTGTCATAAAAAAACGATGTATTTGTAGTGAAAGTGATAATGGCTTATCTGTTGCTCTGGAACTGTCCAAGGTCCAAAGGGTGTCTTCTTAGCTCAAGATGATTAAATAATCATCCAGACTATTGGTAAAACAGTAGGCTATCTGCTGCCCCTGCAGATGGAAACAGACAACCTAGAGATATCCTGGTCCTCCCTATGAGCACCAGAATGGAAAGCAGGAACTCTTCACGAGCACCAAAAAATATGTTTGCAGCCCTGGCTGCTTAGATTCATAACCCAACTTACAACCCTAGAAAGAAATAACACTTATTCCCCCTGAAAATCAAACATGACATGAAAACTCACCTCACCCTGGAGGGTTGTTTCACAAAAAGAAAACGGCTCTCGCCAACATGTTGTATCGTCAAATAACCAAAATGGCTTCTGCCTCCATAGCCTATCATACAGATAGTGACACGATGGCCCCTCAAATTGGTCAAAAACAACAGCAAGAAAAATACCTAAAAGACGAATAGTCCTTTGGGTCTTGCCCGAAATATTATTCGAGTAACTCACATCTCAATACGGAGAGAAAACGACCGGCAAGGCTGAACAAAGATGTCGGATCTCGAAGACCAACGAGCACGGCGACAGCGATTCTTTGGTCGGCTTCCCCATCAGCACTTGAAGTATCGCAGCTTTCGTCGCTTATGCCTCGCAAAATCGTCAAGCAGATCCAGTTCCATCGGCTCATGGACCCCAGGTAATGATAAATCCAACAAATTCCCTTTTTGCACCGGACTTATTCACCCACTCGTTCACAACGATTTTTCGAGAATCCTCTCTTCGCCTCCCCTTCACCTTCATGCTTCCTTTTTCGTAGGTAATGCAGGAAATAGAAGTTACCGACTTGTCCAATAAAGAAAACTGTATGAGGGATGTAACGCCCTCTACAAACCGGGAATTTACATTCCGAAAGGTTCCACATAACATCTTCTGGGAAATTTGGAAACGACGGGAAAACTACTTCATGACATCGTGAGATGGAAAAAAACTATAGGGCTCGACCATCAAGAACCATACGACAAGAAAATCAGGTAAGTGTGAACGTTCTCAATTTTCGACTTCCTTAACAATGTAGCAACTGATATTCAAGTATTCACTCATTTATTTTTCTTTCAGGCTTCATTCCTCATTCCCAAAAATATTAGGATCACCTTTTGTATAAGTAGTTATTTAAGAACTTCAATAAATGAATTATTAGCAAAAAGTTGTTTTATTAATCATTTTTCTATCAATTTTGTAAAATCGTACCCAACGCCCTCTAATTGCGAAAAGCGTGACCTCGATAATTAGCGCTTACACATTTTGCAAATGCAGAACCCAATGATCGCGCTATAGGAAATCAAAATAGATTCTAACGACCGGTTTCTAGGATCCCGCTCACAGATAACGACACCCGTTCAACAGGTTATATACCGGAAGGAATTTTGAAACGCTACACCACCCCTTTCCATGAGAAAAAAAAAATAGACTATGCAATAGGCTAATTTTTTTTTTAAGAATAGACATTACAATAAGCTATTTTCGCTGCTTAACAAAATATAGCTATATCTTAAGAAAAATATTTACATTACATACAATTTACTAACTATAACCGCATGTGCTCACTTTCTCTAGTAACTGCGCGTACCACACGTCCATAAAGGATTACAAAAATAGGTAAATGTCAAATTCGGTTAATTCTCAAAAATCAGGCTAATTGTCAAAATCGGGGAAACGTCAAAGTGAGAACATGGACATAATAAACATAAAAACAAAATGTTTGCAAACCAGTCAATTTTTCTCTTTGCAGAAAATTCTGGAATATTCAATTCAGTTGAATTTGTTGCCAAAAAAAATAAAAGTAATGGAAAGGTGTGCGGCTTTTACTTGACCTCTATAAAATTTATTATTACAAAAAAAATATACAAAACTAGTTACAGTCAACCGACTGAAACATCCGAATTGGACCCATAGTACGGTTTTAAATCCTTGATG
Source organism: Chrysomela aeneicollis (assembly GCA_029955515.1). Classification (NCBI taxonomy): domain Eukaryota; kingdom Metazoa; phylum Arthropoda; class Insecta; order Coleoptera; family Chrysomelidae; genus Chrysomela; species Chrysomela aeneicollis. Next base: position 4,606,887 of record JARUHQ010000027.1, on the reverse strand, counting down.
TGCCAGTTTCCGGCTGGCGCACCTTTTTCATTAACCAGTGTATAAACCAGTTTGGAAATCTTTTTCGAAATTGTACACAACACATATTTAGGAGCGAGTTTGGCCGTAAATTTCTGTGTCGCATCAGATAGAACTTTATTCTTGCGCCAGACCTTGTCTCCTATATTAAATGAGAAATCTCTCTTTCTTAAATTATAATTCGTAGAATTTCGTTTATACGCCTCATGGAGATTTTTTCGAACTTCTTCAAAAACGTTCTGTAAAGAAGTTAACTCGGAAGCATAGCTTTCTCTGTCACCCGGCATTATCTCTACATTGGAAGTTGATTGTACAGCCCCATAATAATTTCCTGATAACGGTATATGCCTTGCAAAATTTAGAAAAGTTGGAGAAAATCTGGATTCGTGCTTAGCGGTATTTATTGCTTGGGCAATTTTTGGAAGTTCCACATCCCAATCCTCGTGACGATCTACGTAACACCTAATTGCCGTACCGACAGTTTTGTTGATGCGCTCAACATAATTACATTGGGGATGATAACGAGCGTTAAACCATATTTTCTGGACATTATACTGGTCAGCCAACTTTTTAAAAACCGTTCCCGCGAATTGAACTCCGTTGTCTACAATGACATACTGCGGAACTCCGAAAACTAGAAAGACACTATTTTACATATATCTGCAAACGTTTTGAGCTGTAGCTTTTCTCATTGGAAAAAGCAAAGTATATTTGGTAAGCCAATCAGCTACTACCAGCAAATAGGAGTTACCTTTTTTGGAGCGTGGGAATGGACCCATTAAATCTGCGGCAATAATCTGCCATGGGAAATCAGCACTTTTTTCTGATCCCATCAAACCCATACGAGGTGCGGACGAAATTTTCTGAGACGCGCAAGTAGTGCAAGTTTTGATGTACTTCATTATATCGGCACGCATTTTTGGCCAATAATATTGCTCTTGAACGCGATTCAAAGTTTTGTAAAAACCGAAATGGCTGCTCGTAGGCGGATCATGTAATGACTTTATTATTTCTTGTCGTTTTGACTTTGGGACCAAAATTTTCCATTCTTTAATGTTTGTCCTAACTGAGGCTCTATTTGGAATGAATTTAAAAACCTGTCCTTCCTCGTACTTCCATTGAGGATACAACTCAGGATTTTTCTGGATTTTATCTACTAAAGAAGTGAACCAATGGTCATGATCATCTGGAAGGAAAGTTATAGACGCGATATCTGGCGGTTCATGTGACAGGCGGGACAAAGCATCCGGTACTACGTTTGAAGATCCGGGACGATGTTTGAGGTCGAACGTGTATTGGCGGAGTTTTTTACGGCCCATCTTGCAAGTTTGCCTGTGGGGTTCTTCATGTTATTAAGCCATAAAAGGGAGTAATGATCCGTCTCTACAATAAATTAAGTACCCTCAACATAGGAACGGAACTTCTCGATACTAAAAATAACGGCCAACAATTCCCGTTGCGTAACTGTCCAATTTCGCTCTGCGCGTGAAAGTGATCTGCTTGCGTAAGCGATAACTCTCTCTTCACCATCTATCACCTGTGTTAAAACACCCCCGACTCCCGTGTCGCTCGCATCGCACTGTATAGTGAACTGTCGCGAAAAATCTGGACTACAGAGTATAGGCGCGGATACCAACGCTTGTTTGATTGCAATAAAAGCCTTCTCGGCGTCATCTGACCAAGTAATCGATTGATTCTTTTTGCGACCTGTCAAAAGACTATTAATGGGAGCTACCAAAGTAGAGAAATTTTTAATAAAACGCCTATTCCATGAACATACTCCCAGAAAACGTTTTACCTCAGTAGAAGTAGTAGGTCTTGGATAATTCACCATCGCCGAAACTTTGTCTGGATCAGTACGTAATCCATTGAAATCTACTATGTACCCGAGGTACTTTAATGACGGCTTTAAAAATTCACACTTATTAATGTTGACTGACAGATTAGCTCCTTCCAAGCGTTCACGAACAACTTTCAATAATGATAAGTGTTCCTCTAAAGTTTCTGAGATGACAATAATATCGTCTAGGTATGTAAATATGTTTGGTTCGTATTTAGGACCAAAAATCGCATCGATTAACCTACATAGAGCTTGCGCCAAGTTTCGAAGACCGAAAGGAACAACTCTGAAATGAAACAGTCCCCTTCCCGAGACACTAAAAGCGGTTTTTTCACATACTCAATATCCTAACTACACGCGGTAAGGGATAACAATCGTGTTTGGTCAGTTCATTTAATTTTCGCCCATCGAAACATAACCTCATTTCATTATTAGATTTTTTGACTAATAAAACAGGAGAGCACCAATCGCTCTGAGATGGTTCAACAACTCCTAATTTCAACATATCGTCTAACTCTTTATTTAGTATCTGAAGCATATATGGGGACATAGCATACTGACGTTGACGTACAGGTTTAGCGTCTCCTGTATCAATATTCATACTGATTTTGTTAGTGAGGCCAAGTTTATCTTCTCCGCTGATTCTTTGAAAAGAAGAAATCACGTCATCGACTTGAGTTCGTTGTTCACTAGAAAGGTTATTCAGTGTACATACATTTTTCGGTAATTCCAACGCAAAAACACTTTCAGAAACGTTTAACTTAGTGTTGCTCATACCACTCTCAACGTCCCAACTATTATTTTTGAAATTTATTTTTAATGAAAATAGTTTCGCAAAATCACTACCAAGGATAAAAGAATGAGTAATTGATGGCACTACTAAAGCGTTCACTACTTGACAAACATCAGCTACGCGTAGAGGCAAATCGACAAATCCAAGCACAGCATTTTTTGTCCCGTCAGCTGTAGTTATATGTTTGACTTTATTGTTATGAGCGGTTATTTCTAACCCTAACTTTTTAATGAGACCTATTCCTTCGCCACCAACTAAACATACTGTTGATCCTGAGTCTAAAAGAACTGTGATCGGGTGATCAAACAATGAAACCGAAATATAAGGCCTATTATCGTCCTTCATATTTACTATTAACGGTGCCACCTGGCTTCCATTATTCGATATGTTATATTTTTTATAAAAATCTCCAACATATTCCAACCAAGAACTCCAATTGGAATCTCTATAATTGATTTTTTTAAACGAATCGGCCTCAAATCCTAGAAGGTTGGTACGACCGAAAATTCCACCCCTCTCATTCAGTTTTCCTGACATTTACCACAATCTTTCAAAGTGACCCCTGGATTCCCACATTTAAAACAAAATTTGGTTCTTTTCATCATGCAATTGTGAAAAGTATGGTTTGGAAATTTGCAGTTCCAACAAATGAAATTATTTGAACTATTTTGACCATTGCTAGTTGACGGAGTACTATCTGTGGAGGTACTAGTCGGAGTTTGTTTGCTATTGAACACTTTTGCCTGAATATTTTTCGACTGAAAAGAAGTATTTTTACTAGACCTTGCATTCTGATTGAAATTTGAACTTTTAGTTCTAAAATTGTTACCTCTAGAAAAATTTCTTGGGGGTTTATTCGAAAAACTAGTATCAACGGATGCTACAGTACTGAAAAGAAGTATTTTTACTAGACCTTGCATTCTGATTGAAATTTGAACTTTTAGTTCTAAAATTGTTACCTCTAGAAAAATTTCTTGGGGGTTTATTCGAAAAACTAGTATCAACGGATGCTACAGTACTTTCATGGTGACTACAAAAACATTGATTTAATTCTGCTACCTTTACTTTAGGAGTAGATTTATTTCTAAGATAAGATGCCTCTTCTAATTTTTTGCAAAGTTTAATAAGGTCAGAAACTGAATCTATGTCAGAAAGTGCCAAATGCGATACATACTCTGGCAATAAATTTCTTCTAATAGCCTTAACCTTCGTGGTCTCATGAGGTGGGCGGACAAGTCGCTTGAAAAGGTTTTCCATAACAGCAGTGAAAATAACAATAGATTCATTTTTACCTTGCTTTCTACTTTTAATGTTTTCCCAGATATCATCCTCAGCATGTGGTGGCAAGAAATCTGCTTTCAACTGTGATACTAATGAACTCCAGTCGCTTAACTGTGTTTTAGCTTGTAAAAACCATACAAAGACATCTCCCGTAAATAATTCTGCAGCTGACTTAAATAACTCAGACTCATTCGAACCCCTAGCGTGGGCATATTCAGTTACTCGGTCTAGAAAAGAATAAAGTTCTCTCGGATCACCACCAAACTTGATTCCCCAATCAGAAATGGGTAAATATCTAGCACTATAAGTTACCACTGGTGCCGGTACATTTATGATTGGTTGATTATAACTATGAGAAGAATGTGAAGCATTCAGATCAGAAACGTTCGCAGTTTGAAGTTTTTCGTGTAAGTCTGCATCTAATAATACACAATTTGCTAATGATTCATTTTTGAAAGGTATTGCTTCAGCTTCATTTCCTACTGGAATAGTCATCCTATTTACTCGACCAGAAATATGAACTAAGCGAGATTTTAATCGTTTGTACAGAGAGTCTGCGCCCCACCCCTTTATTTACTTACCTAAGATGGTTACGGCTCCGGCAGCTTTTATAGTCTTGGAGAGCTTAGGTCATGGAGAAGGACTGTGTTATGTTCAATGAGTTCATTTATTTGAATTTTATTTTGGGCACCACTTGACTTTAGCTAAGGAGTTTAAGTTTCAAAAAAGTCAAGAAATTGAAACTTGTTATCTAGTTGGATAAATTCAACATGAATGGAAAATTATAAATTTTCTTACTACATAAGTCCAGCAGGAGTAGGGGTGAGAAATGCAAACAGAAAATAACTTTTGTATTTTAATATTTGAGTATTCAGAAGCACCGATTTGAACAGTTCTTTGACTAATCATCTAAACCATTGTATATCATAATTGGTCAATGAATATTATACCAGAAAATAGGGATGTACACCTTTGTTAGTATTATCACCAATTCATCATCATCATGTAAATAAAAATCCCAGTATGTAGGTACCTTATCTAAGTTCCATTTGGGGCCTCACTCAGTATACTGTGTGCTCCGCAAATTGAAAATATACAAGAATATGAAACCCTTATTATTGTGTGAAATGGATTCAAATTGGTGATATCAACATTATTAAAGTTGTCATAAAAAAACGATGTATTTGTAGTGAAAGTGATAATGGCTTATCTGTTGCTCTGGAACTGTCCAAGGTCCAAAGGGTGTCTTCTTAGCTCAAGATGATTAAATAATCATCCAGACTATTGGTAAAACAGTTGGCTATCTGCTGCCCCTGCAGATGGAAACAGACAACCTAGAGATATCCTGGTCCTCCCTATGAGCACCAGAATGGAAAGCAGGAACTCTTCACGAGCACCAAAAAATATGTTTGCAGCCCTGGCTGCTTAGATTCATAACCCAACTTACAACCCTAGAAAGAAATAACACTTATTCCCCCTGAAAATCAAACATGACATGAAAACTCACCTCACCCTGGAGGGTTGTTTCACAAAAAGAAAACGGCTCTCGCCAACATGTTGTATCGTCAAATGACCAAAATGGCTTCTGCCTCCATAGCCTATCATACAGATAGTGACACGATGGCCCCTCAAATTGGTCAAAAACAACAGCAAGAAAAATACCTAAAAGACGAATAGTCCTTTGGGTCTTGCCCGAAATATTATTCGAGTAACTCACATCTCAATACGGAGAGAAAACGACCGGCAAGGCTGAACAAAGATGTCGGATCTCGAAGACCAACGAGCACGGCGACAGCGATTCTTTGGTCGGCTTCCCCATCAGCACTTGAAGTATCGCAGCTTTCGTCGCTTATGCCTCGCAAAATCGTCAAGCAGATCCAGTTCCATCGGCTCATGGACCCCAGGTAATGATAAATCCAACAAATTCCCTTTTTGCACCAGACTTATTCACCCACTCGTTCACAACGATTTTTCGAGAATCCTCTCTTCGCCTCCCCTTCACCTTCACGCTTCCTTTTTCGTAGGTAATGCAGGAAATAGAAGTTACCGACTTGTCCAATAAAGAAAACTGTATGAGGGATGTAACGCCCTCTACAAACCGGGAATTTACATTCCGAAAGGTTCCACATAACATCTTCTGGGAAATTTGGAAACGACGGGAAAACTACTTCATGACATCGTGAGATGGAAGAAAACTATAGGGCTCGACCATCAAGAACCATACGACAAGAAAATCAGGTAAGTGTGAACGTTCTCAATTTTCGACTTCCTTAACAATGTAGCAACTGATATTCAAGTATTCACTCATTTATTTTTCTTTCAGGCTTCATTCCTCATTCCCAAAAATATTAGGATCACCTTTTGTATAAGTAGTTATTTAAGAACTTCAATAAATGAATTATTAGCAAAAAGTTGTTTTATTAATCATTTTTCTATCAATTTTGTAAAATCGTACCCAACGCCCTCTAATTGCGAAAAGCGTGACCTCGATAATTAGCGCTTACACATTTTGCAAATGCAGAACCCAATGATCGCGCTATAGGAAATCAAAATAGATTCTAACGACCGGTTTCTAGGATCCCGCTCACAGATAACGACACCCGTTCAACAGGTTATATACCGGAAGGAATTTTGAAACGCTACATGTTATTGAATGATATAAATAATTTTTTGTACCTAAGCTGATTTCGAGAAGGTTTTTGTGAATTCATCAAAATATAATGAATAACATACTAGCACATCATTAGTTTGCAAGATGAGCAAATAATTCGATATATAAAAAGTATTTATCAATATCTAACCAGAAACCACTTATTCTTCAATAAATAAGGAAACATATAATCATTAAAATATTATCAGCAGAACAAAGGATACTTCGAGAAAATAATACATATTCAATAGAATAAATATGTTTATAAATGTTGTGACAACACCAAATGGGTGAAAGGGTCATATATTCAATCTTTTTATATTCCGAATAATGTATCCGCGCTTCAAGGCACTAAACGGCGCAAGCCCCAGTAGGTGGGCCAATCAGCAGTTCTTTGCGAGAGGTAGTACAAAAAAGCTGAAAACTGGAGCAACCACGAGTGTTAGCAACGAATGAATTTCGCCATATTGGTTTATCTATTTCACTGATTGATTGAATCCATTGAATCAATTGACAATTTAGTGTTTGGTCGGAAATTGAAGCGTCGGTAGAAAACAGAAAGGACCCTTTCCACTTCCAGATGTATCTCAACTCAGCGGCTAGCTATCGAAAAGGTGAGAGCTTTTAGTGCCCTCGTTAACACCAAATCGGGATTTTTATTTCCTTTTAATTATATACAGTCCACTATCGAACCACTTGAGGGTTGTCGAAATCGTACATTGGTCCATCTAACCAGATTTAGAAGCCATTGTTTATCGAAATTTCCATATTAAAATTTTGAAAAATTTCCGAAGTGCTGAAGTTTCTGACAATCACGCTGAAATTCAATGAAAATATTGCTCAAATCACTTCAATTCGCTCAATTAATCGATTTCGGCAAAAAGAGCAACTCAAATAGCCTAACTTAGTTATTTAAATAATTCTTCGCAATTATTGTTCAATTACATTTTGAATTCGCATAAATAAGCCATTTCGAAATCAGTCGTGTATTCCTTCAGAGGGAAGGAGACAAGCGCGGCGTTAGATTATCACGAATTATTGCCGGGTCCGATCACCTGGTACATATCTGTGTAAGAAGGGTGATCCCGTTTCGTTGAATCTTATCATCATTATCTGCATTATCATAAATTAATACCTGTCTGAGATTCACCTTCTAAATAAGTTACTCTATGAAAAATTTATTTAAATCTTCCCCTTGCCGAACGGGACAGGTTAGGCAAGTAAGGTTCACTAGATCATACGCATAAATTGTCGAAACATATCCAAATAGGTATACCACTTACTTTGTGATGGCTCACAAAAAAATAAATAGTTTAACAGCCACTTCAGGCTCTCACGGGTAACTTCGGTGCCCTTAGAAACTGCACTCACTACCTCTCCTCAACACAATTCTTTTGGTTCTTTAATACTTTATCTTTTTTTACTTCTTGAATTATTAATTAGAGGTACCTTTCTACACAGTCGACTAGCTATCTCAACAATTAATCTTAAGTTGTACTTCTTGCAAAAGAAGTGGAACTGTTATGAATAAAAGAGTAAATTTCCTTAACTATCACTTTAATTTAATCAGAAAAACGCAACAACAAGACGATCGAAGAAAAGAAATGGCTTCTACTATTGAATTTATAAAACAATATAAAAATATATGATGAATCAACCCATAAAAATCATACTAACCTTATCAGAACTAGTCAGAAGAATAACTGAAATTGAATATAACTTGAATGTCTGAGGATTGAATTGAGAGGATAAACTATTACCCAAGTGGCTATATATTTATTATATTGAAAGACAACGAACAAGTATGTTGAACATTAATGAGTACTCAGTGAAATTACCAAGTTGAGAAATCACTCACTAGAACACGAGGCAAGCAAGATGAAACTCAGAATCGAACTGACGATCATAGTCGTCTCAAAAACTAGGAAAGTTACGCCGATGCCACAATTGGCTCAGCCTCCCTTTGAGGGTGTGACATGCTGAATTTTGGCCTCTCTCATCCAATCAGGACGTATTTCTCTTATTTATACGAATAAGGATTTATATTTTCTCTTCTGGCTAGTTTCTCGACATTAAGAAATAAAATATGTTTTCCTACATCAGGTAACAGGCTTTAGATATTTATGCAAAACAAATGTTAATTAAACTTTTCAAAATGTGGACATGCTGGGTGTTCGTTTCTAGTATCTCAATACTTTCAAAACATAATATAGCAGTTAAAGTTGAGAAAAATTATTTTCTGGCTATACTATGCGAACGGTTAGCTCATATAGCTCAGGGCAAAAGGTAGTGGTTCGATTACTTACTTAATCTTATATAGCCAATCAAAAATATTTGCAAGTGGCAAAGAAAAAAGGTTATACCAGGGATGATCTTAAATGGACGCCATCTACAGCAAAATTAAAGTTAAACAAACCCCCTTTCTCAAGCCAGTCTCTGTAGATAGAATCTGCAAATGCCTAAGGATAGGATAACAAATAAAAAAACAATTTGACTTCGATATTTACTGACACGTGGAGGTATAGGTACTCACGATTTTTGAATCATAAAATTCTTTCCATGCATATAAATAATGAAAATAGTGTTTAATCACTAGGAATAATTATGCATGAGATATCCCATATATTTGAATATTTCTTATTTTAAATTGAATGCATTCAATTTGCACAATAGAAATATTTCTGATTAGATAGAGAATACTATTTCATATTTGAAGATAACTATACCAAAAATAAATCAATTTCCCAATAAATTGGTAAGATACCTTGCCAGTAAAATTTGGTGAAAAACAATTTATGAAACCCTGGTGGAGCAGGATCCCATCTTAAAGATGTAGGTTGGAAGACACCTACTTCATAATAACTTCCCAACATCCAGCTCCATCAGTGGAAATTGGAGTGACACCCATTTCAGATTTCTGAGACTACGAGCCGCTACGAGCCCTTGGATACAGCAACAGCAACCTAATTATGCTTAGTCCAGCCAGTGCATTTGAATAAAATGGAAATTCTTCTTACATGAACAAAAAAACTCATCAGCCGGTACAGACTCACTATGAAGACTGTTTCACAAAAATTCGCAGAATAATCTCACATGAGGTTCACATTAGCCTCTTGATAGGTACCAAGATGGAGGCTGATGGTATCAATGAATATCAAAAATTGAATAGATATTACTAGTAGCATTAATAGCTGGTGATAGCTAGTCAAAGCAGTTAAATACATTAAATCTGCTCAAATCGTCAATACAATAAGCAATCAAGTCAGCAAACAAGTAAGCAATCAAGTATCCTGGCAGAACTATAGCACAAAAAAATTAGGGAAAAACCACGCTGTAGTACTATACCCTTGATCTTGATATCTTTCACAGTTCAAAACTCGATTATAGACAGATTCCACAAAATAATCTTTTATATAATGAGAACGTGATATCAAAAACTGATAGTTACCATTCCTCTGATCTTCATGTTGGAAATTTGTGGATTTTCAGAAATGGCGTTTATTGGAAATCTACCACATGTTCACTTGTTGAATGCCAGGAACAGAAAGGAACGATTTCAGCACTTTCTTTCAGTTCTTCAGTTCATGCTAAAGTTCACTTGTCAATCAGTCAAATTAGCACTTGTTTCAAGGCACAAATCAAACATTATCAGGAATGAGTTTCGTTTCAAACCCTGGTTATTGTTTATCGTTCCGTAATTCTTGGTAAATCTTTGGTTGCTGAAATACTGTGTAACGGGTGCAAACTTCAGAGAATTATAACTTCTGAAATACTATGATAACCTAGCTTTCTGACCAGAGGCAGCCGGTTTTGCTCAGTAGTGTGGAAGCGGGTTCAAGAGAACTGAAAATTTTTATTATATTTTAGGACGCCACCCGTTTAAAATTACCTCTGTGCCGCCAGTGTGCTAAAAAGCCATAAGCAAAACGGGAAACTAAAGTGATCAAAAATATTTCGAAGATGATTTATTATATATGTTTCAGAATCACACAGTTCTTGATTGTGATTATTATACTCTAAAGAAAATATAGCTGATTAAGTTCAGATCAATTTTTATACATATAAGTAACCAAACAGTCCGAATATGGCTGAATAAGGCGCACAAAAAATCATTAAAGGTGATCCCACAGATCGACCATGTGAATCACACTAATGTGGTTACCATACGGGTAGTAGTATGTGAATAATATATTGGTACACTATAACTTGGCGTAACACTTGGTAGTACACTCGATATCTGTTATACGAAAGTGGTACGAAGAAAGTATAGGTTAATACTCATTTATCAATTGACCCAAAACTGCAGATGTCGCAAATATCTTTCATCAGGAATTCACTATAGGCAGCAATTCAAGTAATGTAGATACTCTGGAACTCTCATCAGCTTGGCAGGAACCCAATAAATTCCAGAAATAGAATTATGCCTCAGAAAAGAACCCTAAAATATTGTACCCTCTTCAATCTGATATCGCAACTTTGAAACAGAACAATTAATTGGGAAAATTTGAAATATATCAATTACGATAATTTAATAGGGAAATAGAAACTTCAACGTACATAATTTATTCTGAATAATACCAAAATTTATATTGAATGTAACTGAAAGGTGAATGCACATGTTAATATTCACTATATAGCATGTGAGATACCTTAATCCAATCTCATTGCAAGCGACAAAAAAAAACAAGAAACGATGTCTTTATTTAAAATCAGATAATTTATCTCACCTCCTTAATGTCATTGGGAGGGTTTTCAAGAAATTCCAGAATTCCTATTCAAAATTAATATTCTGAGGGCACGAAGAAAAATATACCTGAAAAGAAATGGTTGTCATCAGACCACCACGAAAAATGATAAGTTGAAAGAATCTTACCAGAAAACAGCGAACGGAAACAAAGATTATTGATGCTATATATACGCTGTAATATACAGGAGACTAGCAAATCTGCTATTTGCTTTAAATTTCTCAATAATTCCAGAAATAAGCACAAATCCTCCAAAATTTTAGATCACCAGACAAAATGGCGTATTCGTTATCAAAAATGCAAAAATGACGATCCTCTGTCCTCTCAGGTTTTTGGAGTCGGAAATCAAAAGATCGACAACCTAAAACTACCAAAGATTCCTGATAGAGAAACCGCGCCAAGATCTGCTTGTTTTCAGCCCATTGATAAAAGTATAGGTATTCAGGATCGAGTATTTCAGCAGTTGGTAGTTCATCAATCCTTCATCGATCATGTGAATGGTAATGATACGTCTTCCTCATACATTTTATTAAAATGTTCAGCGAGCGAGAGCGACTATCGTAGATTGACCAATGGTCAAACCGCGCATGCTGCGATAGTAGTTTTCGACGTATGAGACATTAGACAGCTTGACTGAAAATTGAAATGTATCGAAATGTGAAAAATAATGATGTAAAACTAATCGACACGATGAATCAAGCAAATGAATATTTTTAATCAAGAAATATTGGACTGAATACAACGAATTATGTTCAGGTGAGGGTCACGTAGTTTGACTTACATGAAGTTATATATGTCACAAGGAAACCACAAAAGATCAAAGGTTTCTGATTGACAATGAAACGAGTGGATTCCATAATATACATATGATCAGATAGAAAAGGAACTTTCAGCCAAGTGAAATTTTCTCCTGTTGATTCCTGTGCGAAATGAAGAGTGACTGATTGTGATTGAATATTTTTTTATAGTGTAAGATAGTTATGAATAAATCTGTTTTCAAATAATGGTTGCTTCATTTAATCTTTCAGGGCAAATTGAATCATAATATATTTCTGAACGGTTGATGAGATTTTAGTGAGTATATGACCTGTTACAACTGGTTATACACGGAACGAGGTTCCTGAAAAAACTGTCATTTAATCTGTCACCAGGCAACCAGTGGAAAGAAGGTGGTGAAAGTGGTAAATTTATAAGAAATCGTCGATTGTCATCAGTAATTTAAAATTTATCAGTTAGAAGCATTCGAAATTCTGAATAAAAACTATACATTGAAACTAGTGATTCACCTAGTAAGTTGAAAAAGCTTATTCAAAAATATAATTTGATGAAACCACAATATTTTGGGATATTGTAAGAGGGAATTAGTTAGTAATGATTAATGAAATCATAGCTAATGATGTCCAAAATGTTACTATAGACACAGACAATAAAATGTATGGTGTTGATGAACAAGTTCACCTGAACAATCCAATGAACACTGGAAGTAGAATTCCTGAATCTACACCCATACATGAAAAAAAAAAATTATAGACCAATCTCCGTGCTGAGTAATTTTTCTAAGGTATTTGAAACACTTATGTACGTTTTCCTTTATGACTCAATCAAAAATGTTATATCAGATGATCAACACGGATTTGTAGAAAAAAAGTCTTGTATTACCAACTTGGCGTGCTTATCACAATGTGTTACCGAGGCTCTCGATAGAAAATTACAAGTCGATGTTATTTACACAGACTTTCAAAAAGCCTTTGACCAAATTGACTTTTAAATTCTTCTACATCGGCTAAAGTCATTTGGTTTTTCTGTGAATTTAGTAAACTTATTTACAACTTATTTATTTGGTAGAAAGCAATTCGTGGAGTTCGAAAGTTTTCAGTCCCCTTTGTATAACCCCAGTTCCGGTGTTCCTCAGGGCTCAAATCTAGGACCTCTGTTATTCCTATTATTTATTGATGATTTAGCAAAAAAAATTACCTGTTCGAAACTTTTATACGCTGATGACCTGAAGTTATTCAGAGTTGTCAAAGATAATAGAGACTGCAGTAATTTACAAAAAGATGTAGATTTAGTATTCGATTGGTGTCTCCATAATCATCTACAATTGAATATTTCAAAATGTTTCATTATGTCATTCTCAAGAAGGAAAGAGATGATAGAGTTTCCTTACCAAATAGATAATAGTATCATCAATAGGGTCAGGGAGATCAAAGACCTTGGGATTAAGTTTGATCGTGAATTCACATTTTCTCTGCAAATTGAGGAAATTATATCTTCAGCAAATAGGATGATGGGCTTTATTATGAGAAGTACGAGAGAGTTTCGCAATGTTGGGACAATTCTCACAGTTTTCTATGCGTATGTGAGGTCCAAACTTGAATGTGGGGCATTGATATGGTATCCTCTATACGACTCTTCTCTCTTTGGAAGCTGTTCAAAGAAAATTCTTGAAATACCTGCTATTGAAACAAACAGGAACGTATCCCCAAAGAGGGATCGATCATTCAATCCTTCTGAATCGATTCGATGTAATTTCTTTGCACACTCGTCGTATCTTTAGTACAATATCATTTCTCTATAATTTACTGCACAATAGTATTTCCTGTGCCTCACTTTTACAAAAAATCAACTTCCACATTCCTCGCCTTAATTCTAGAAGCGAGACGACCTTTTATTGTGAGAATATTCGAACAAACGTAATGCGCAGGGCACCAGTGTCGTTAATGTGTTCTAATTATAATTTGATCTGTGATGTATGTGATATAAATGTGAGCACTCTCAAATATATTTTGGAATGTATCATCAATAGATTGTAAACTTCTCCTCTTTTTTTTTCTCATTTTAGTTTTTTTTTACTGTAGCGTTCAATATATAATCAATTATTTATTTACATGCACGTATATACATTTATTTATATTTGTCGTTTTGTAATTCGTTACGTTAAATATTACCTTCTAGCATTTCCTGTAATTGGGTGTATACCTGTTGGAAATAAAGAGCTATCTATCTATCTATCTATGACTATGAATCCAGACCAGGTACAAGTTACGTTTCAGTTCACCAGTCCCAAAGAAAGCTGGATCAGTCTATGCTTATAGCTAACAACCAAAGAACTACTGAATCCTCAGTTGAGAAAGATTATGATCTCGAATACATCTCCAGACCAGGTACAAGTTATGGTTCAGTTCACCAGTCCCAAAGAAAGCAGGGTCAATCTATGCAAATAGGGAATGGAAACACCCAAGTTAGAACCACTGAATCATCAGTTATGAATGATGATAATGACTTCCAATACATTTCTACACCAGGTACAGTTTACAGTTTATGTTCACAGAGAGACTCTCAAAACATAGTCAATCTAAAAACACAGAGTGCGATGATTCAATTTTGACTACTAATAACAACCAGTCATGGACTGATGGATCAGTGAAAGCATTAATCCATGCATATAAAAACAATATTGATAAATTCAGTTCACCTTTATACAACAAAAAGAAAGTTTGGGACAAGATCTCAGAAGAAATCAATATACATGGTTTCAAATTTTCTGGAAAGAAATGTGATGAAAAATAGCGAAACCTATAAAGAAAGTGTATGATAAAATATTACAAAATAAGAAAACTACTGGTAGTGAGCCAAGTCATTGGGCATATTTTGAGGAATTCCATGACATTTATTTTCATGATCCTAGGTACAACCCGATAGCTACAGTGTCCAGTAGTGGTATAATAAAAAAAAAGTGTGTTGAAACTGGACTCTGAATCAAACTCTGAATCAAATTCTGAATGGTTCTCTCCTGGAGAAAAAAAACGGAAGAGAGCCCTATCAACTTTTGATCTAGATTTGAAGAAACAAAAGAGACATGAGGAGAAAATGACCCTTTAAAGAGAAATGTTTTAGTAGTTTAAGCTCAACTAAACTAAGCCTAAGGAAAGCCCTTCTGAAGTTATTGTATCCACTGATGCGGATTCAACATGAAAGGTATAGTTATTAGGTATATTTATACTAGAAGAATATGTGATTTTGTGTTTAATATTAGTTTTGGTTTTGAGAATTAGATATTTATTTCACTTTCACAAGTACATTCTCAAATTAATCATATTTATACTTCTGAAGAATCTGTGATTTTGTATCATTTTCTGTTGAATTCATTTTTGTTTTGTAAATTAAAATGTTATTTAATCATGAAATGAATTATTCATGACTGTGCAATTCATTTAAATGTTGTTGTTCTATGCAAAAGATTGTTTATATGTTTGTATTTGAAATAAAAAATAAGAATTGATTTCAATCTCATATATTGTTATACAACATTTGACAAATTTGGTCCCTTTTTATTCCTCCTATTGATTGTCTTTCTCTATCCTGCATAATACCTTCAGCTTCCTCTACTTGGTTATCATTTTCTGATGGAAATTCAATCAAATCGTTCTGCATGATGCATATATTGTGTAGAACACAGCATGCTATCACATATTTTGCAGCATAGTCCAAGCAAATGATATCCAGATAGTTGAGACATCTAAACTTTTTTTTAATAGGCAAAATGCCCTTTCTATGGTTGAACGAGCACTTGATAAGGCATGATTGAAGTGTTTTTGGGCATCTGTCAGATGTCCATTGTCCTTATATGGAGTCAGGAGATGTGGCAAACAGGGGTGTGCCTTGTCCCCAATCAGATGTGTATTGTTTTGGAATGTTTCCTCAGGTCTCTCAATAATTTTTGCCCATAACTGGCTGCATCGAAGGAGTCTGGAGTCATGTGTGGAACCCACTTCACCTGCATAGCAATCTATGAAGCAACAATTATGATCACAAACACCCTGAAAAAAAAAAGATAGATAATAATTAATTCTATTGATGATGAGAGTGAATATATGCTGACAAAAATTGAAGATTTAATTACAATCTACTTATAAGGTATACAGGGTGTCCCCTCTCAATTGGAAAAAACTTCTGGGGCATATTGAGGAACCATAGACAAGCAGTTTGAGATAAGAGACTGATGTCCGGAAGTGCATGGTTTTCAAAATACAGGGTGTCAAAGTTTTTTTCAAAAAACCTTTTTTTGATTAATATTTCAAAGACACGTTAACCGATTTTCTTTAAATTCGCTAGTGATGTAAGCTTTAATAAGACGCTCAGTTAGCACTAATTAAATGTTAATTATGACTTCCAGTGGCGCCCCGGGGGACAGTGTCACGAATAAAAATGACAAAAAATGTACGCTGCTGACTTTTTTTAATAATTTTATATATTTTTTAGAAAGCTCAGTTAAAAATACAACTTTTTTGTTACTTGATATTTTTTCGTATCTCTCTCCGTTTTCGAGAAAATTTTTTTATTAAAAACTTTATTGAAGGGTTCATTATTATTAGAAAGAAAAACAAGGAGGCTTTTTACAAATAATTTATTATTAATTAGTGGAGCGAATGCTCAAAGTGTCCACCATGCATTTCGATGCATTTTCTGCACCTGTCGAGCCAGGATTCGCGCACCCGAGCAAACACGCCGGGATTGTTCGCGATAAATTCCGCTGCCACCATAACTCTAGCAACTAGGTCCTCCATGGTCGGCACAGGAGTTGCATAGATCAACCGTTCCATTTCGCCCCAAAGAAAAAAGTCCAGGGGGGCCAAGTCCGGCGACCTTGTTGGCCAAGGGACGGGACCACCTCTACCAATCCACCTGTTGTTGTAGGTTTGGTCGAGGTAACCTCTCACGGTGCGCGCAAAATGCGCTGGACAACCATCGTGTTGGAACCAGGCCTCTTTACGCAACTGGAGGGGTACATCTTCCAGCAGCTCGGGCAGAATATCTCGCAAAAAAACTAGATAGTTATTCCCGTTGAGGTGATCAGGTAGAACGTACGGCCCAATCAAATGGTCGCCAAGAATACCTGCCCAAACATTAACACCAAACTTCTGCTGATATCATCTGATGTGCGTAGCATGGGGATTTTGTTCGCTCCACTCGTGGTTATTACGAGGATTGAATGTCCCCTCGCGCGAAAATCCTTTTTCATCGCTCGTGAAGATTATACTTAAAAAATCAGCGTTTTCATCCGCTTGACGGAGCAACCACTCGCAGAACTCGAGCCGCCGAGGAGTGTCGTCAGGCAGTAGATGCTGCACCTTTTGCAGTTTAAATGGATAGAGATCGTGGATTTTCAATACTCGATGGACAGTATTTTTGCTGCAATCAAGTTGCGACGCAATCAGACGAGTGCTAGTGTTGGGCTCATTCTGAATGCGTGCCATGACTTCATCCTCAACGGCATCTCTGATCGGAAACTTCTCGAATAGGCTGCAAAGATAACAAAGCCTCTTAGATTGGCTGTAAAACAGAAACGCGCAAGAAAAGAAACACAGAAAGTTGCCATTTCTGCAATACTTATACCACGAATGAGCCGGTCTCCCGTAGATTTTGATGAATTTTGATAAAAATCTTATGGTTTGGCAATTCACGATTTGGGAACCGCTGCCCGTACAACCGTTGTGCTAACAAAGAATTACCCCGCGCTTCCCCGTACAAGAGATGCATATCTGCAAGCTCGGCTTATTCAAACCGATTCATTTTTGCAATTAGTGTAACGTTTGAAGATAATTAAGTACTTAGAAACTGACACTTTTACTAAAGTTTGACATGTTTATGTGTTACCATGACAACATTGTTTTGTTTTAGATTTTCAGATAATGAACCTTTCAATAATGTTTTTAATAAAAATTTTTTCTCGAAAACGGAGAGAGATACGAAAAAATATCAAGTGACAAAAAAGTTGTATTTTTAACTGAGCTTTCTAAAAAATATGTAAAATTTTTAAAAAAAGTCAGCAGCGTACATTTTTTGTCATTTTTATTCGTGACACTGTCCCCCGGGGCGCCACTGGAAGTCATAATTAACATTTAATTAGTGCTAACTGAGCGTCTTATCAAAGCTCACATCACTAGCAAATTTCAAGAAAATCGGTTAACGTGTCTTTGAAATATTAATAAAAAAAAGTTTTTTGAAAAAAGTTTGACATCCTGTATTTTGAAAACCATGCACTTCCGGACATCAGTCTCTTATCTCAAACTGCTTGTCTATGGTTCCTCAATATGCCCCAGAAGTTTTTTCCAATTGAGAGGGGACACCCTGTATATAGGCCCATCATTATGAACAGCATTTGAAATTGCTACCTTTTGATTTGGCTTTTTATATAGTAAATCTTTCATTCATTTGGCATTAGCATAGTACTCACAAAGAACATTCAGTCTTGAAATCAAATTCCTGAATAGAACATCTATCAAAACCACTATTTCAAAACAAACATCACATAGATTTAATGCTAGTAAATTCACAGGTTTCCAACACTAGGTATTACTTTTGCTTGTGACATTCTAAAGGCTGTTGGAAGTGATGTAACAAGCTGCAGGAATCTTATGATTTCTGGCTACCTGTCTGATCCTAGGCCTGGAATTGAAGATAATAGAGTCAATGAAAACATCCATCATTCACATGTAAGCGGGCGGCATACCGTTGTGTTCTCTAGTGTGATGAAATCTAGGCTATTGGAGGTTATTCCAGGATTTTTCGATCTGAATGTGATCTTGATTGGGTTATTGGGTTTGTTTTGTTTATTTTTCAGAATATAATTTGTATACGTATATTTATTTTCTAGACGTCGATGTCATTGCTTGGTCTGTCATTGATCTTCTGTCATTGATCTTCTGTCATCGATCTTCGGTCTCAAGTTGGTTAGCCGTAAGTGTTCGTGCCCGTAGCAGAAAAGGAAGAAGAGGAATGATAGTCTTCTCTGATTATCTTCGTTGGACTTTGTTCTGTCAAACGGGATAGCATTTATGGTTCTGACCAATGAGAGGCTAGGATTTCAAAACTGGCGCTGATTTCATACAGGGTGTGCAGTTTTTTGGCAATTTTTGGGAATAGGAGATGGTATCCGTCCTCTAGCTGCGAACTCGGGGATTTTTCCTGTGTGGCCATGATGAG
This sequence comes from Chrysomela aeneicollis, assembly GCA_029955515.1. NCBI lineage: Eukaryota > Metazoa > Arthropoda > Insecta > Coleoptera > Chrysomelidae > Chrysomela > Chrysomela aeneicollis. Next base: position 4,587,574 of record JARUHQ010000027.1, on the reverse strand, counting down.
GTGCGCTTGACTCGTTTTCGAGTTTTTTTTGTTGTGTTTAACCAGAAATTAACCCTTTTGGGGAATTTACGTGAGTGCCGTTGGGGCCGAGTTCAAGTCGCACCCATCGATTGTGGTTTTGGAGCCTTTTTATGGGGATTTGTGCCGACCACCAGGAGACTGCCATGCGGTAGGAACGTCGCCATTTTGTCCTGATGTCCTGTTTGCTGTTTTGACTATCTTCTAGTTTCATCTCCCTTCTCAGAAGGTGAGTTATGACTTATAAGCCAGCAATGATATCTTCAGGTTGACAATATATATATTTTTCCTTTGGGTTTTTCCTTTTGCACATGTCCTCTCATGAGGCTATTTTTTGTTAGGGTGTTAGGGTACAGCTTAGCCCTCATCAGACTCCTGGCATCGAACGACTCTTGTGGCAACTCTTGTGGCAACTATTGACTCTGGTCAAGATTCCCACGAGGGCCAACACCGAGTCACTTTTAAATCTTGGCCAGAGTCGACAGACAACCACCGGATGAGGACCAGTAGAGCTGGTAGAGGCTGGTGACCTGCTGAACTGCACCATCGACCCCTGGCTGACCTGGGAGTTTGAACCTTCTTCTAGTCTTCTCTTCGTCATCTTCCTGAGCTGTTTCCTGTGCTATTTCCTGTCTACTTCCTGTCTTCTTCCTGTCTTCGTTGCTGTTTTCAACTACACCAAGTGGACCTTGGATAGAGGCTACGTATATGGACCATTGGACCTTAACACTAGGTTTTTTTACACCTTCAGTGTTGTATTATTTCTTTGAGATTTATTTATATCAGTATTTATCATACCATCATTTTTCAGATAACTAATTACTCATATCACATATCATACCACCATGATTATATTATGAACCATAACCTAAAGAGCTCTAGTGAAGCTCTCACATAGTACTATGTGACAGCACATTTAGTCACAGGTTTATTACCAATATACAGGGTGTCCCCTCTCAATTGGAAAAAACTCCTGGGGCATATTGAGGAACCATAGACAAGCAGTTTGAGATAAGAGACTGATGTCCGGAAGTGCATGGTTTTCAAAATACAGGGTGTCAAAGTTTTTTTCAAAAAACTTTTTTTGATTAATATTTCAGAGACACGTTAACCGATTTTCTTGAAATCTGCTAGTGATGTAAGCTTTTATAAGACGCTCAGTTAGCACTAATTAAATGTTAATTATGACTTCCAGTGGCACCCCGGGGGACAGTGTCACGAATAAAAATGACAAAATATGTACGCTGCTGACTTTTTAAAAAATTTAATATATTTTTCAGAAAGCTCAGTTAAAAATACAACTTTTTTGTCACTTGATATTTTTTCGTATCTCTCTCCGTTTTCGAGAAAAATATTTTATTAAAAACTTTATTGAAAGGTTCATTATTATTAGAAAGAAAAACAAGGAGGCTCTTTTACAAATAATTTATTATTAATTAGTGGAGCAAATGCTCAAAGTGTCCACCATGCATTTCGATGCATTTTCTGCACCTGTCGAGCCAGGATTCGCGCACCCGAGCAAACACGCCTGGATTGTTCGCGATAAATTCCGCTGTCACCACAACTCTAGCAGCTAGGTCCTCCATGGTCGGCACAGGAGTTGCATAGATCAACCGTTCCATTTCGCCCCAAAGAAAAAAGTCCAGGGGGGGCAAGTCCGGCGTCCTTGCTGGCCAAGGGACGGGACCACCTCTACCAATCCACCTGTTGTTGTAGGTTTGGTCGAGGTAACCTCTCACGGTGCGCGCAAAATGCGCTGGACAACCATCGTGTTGAAACCAGGCCTCTCTACGCAACTGGAGGGGTACATACATACAAAAAACTAGATAGTTATTCTCGTTGAGGTGATCAGGTAGAACGTACGGCCCAATCAAATGGTCGCCAAGAATACCTGCCCAAACATTAACACCAAACTTCTGCTGATATCCTCTGATGTGCGTAGCATGGGAATTTTGTTCGCTCCACACTTATTACGAGGATTGAATGTCCCCTCGCGCGAAAATCCTTTTTCATCGCTCGTGAAGATTATACTTGAAAAATCAGCGTTTTCATCCGCTTGACGGAGCAACCACTCTCAGAACTCGAGCCGCCGAGGAGCGTCGTCAGGCAGTAGATGCTGCACCTTTTGCAGTTTAAATGGATAGTGATCGTGGATTCTCAATACTCGATGGACAGTATTTTTGCTGCAATCAAGTTGCGACGCAATCAGACGAGTGCTATTGTTGGGCTCATTCTGAATGCGTGCCATGACTTCATCCTCAACGGCATCTCTGATCGGAAACTGCCTTGCAAATTCTCGAATAGGCTGCAAAGATAACAAAGCCTCTTAGATTGGCTGTAAAACAGAAACGCGCAAGAAAAAAACACAGAAAGTTGCCATTTCTGCAATACTATATATAATTAATGTATCTATCAGAAACAAACATGGGTAGGCAGACAATTGATATGTTGTAGAAACGATATAGTTAGTTGTTTTCACGATCATAAAAGTAGAAGTTTGTCTTCATCGTCTCTGCTAATTAAATATTCAATACCAAAACTGTGTTTCAAGAAAACCTCTTTATTGTAACAGGTTATGGGCCCAGATATCGCTGGAACCTTTTGAAATATTTGGAGACAAAAAAAAATTGAAACGTTCGTCGTTTTTGTATTCAGGATTCGTTACCTGACGTTTATTTTTGTCAAAAGTTGAAAGCCGTTTAGCAGAGTGAAATGTCCGACAAAGTCGAAGTAGCGAACATCAATAAATTTGATGGGAAAAACAACCAGCAATGGAAGTTCCAGATGAAATGTGCTCTCAAAGCAAAAGGACTGTTCGGGCATGTGGATGGCACAATTCCAAAACCAACAGTTACAGAAACATCGACTGCAAATGAACTTCAAGAATTGCAAACTTGGTTGAAGAAAGATGCACTTGCCATGTTTACGTTAACTGCTGCCATGGATTTTAGCCAGATCACATTGATAGAGAATTGTGATTTCTCCAGGGAAGTGCTTAACAAACTTGATTCCATCTACCAGCAGAAGTCAGAATTGAACAAGATGTTGGTGCACGAACGTTTTCATCAATACAAGATGAACGCGAACGATAGCATCGCTCAGCATGTATCTAAGGTCGAAAATCTCGCAAAAATGGTGAAGGAATCAGGTGAATCAATAAGTGAAGCAGCCATAATGACAAAAATACTAGGAACTTTACCCACAAAGTACAGGAATGTAAGACAAGCATGGTTGTCACTCGATGAGAAGAAACAGACTACAGCAAATCTAACTGCACGTCTTCTAGATGAGGAAGCAAGTTTATCGATGTATGAAGAAAATGAAACCGCTTTGGCAGCTATGTCCTCGACGAACATCGGAAAGAAAACGACGCATCATAAGAAATCAAGAAGTTTCCAAGTTATCTGCTACAATTGTAGAAAAAAAGGACATATCTCTAGAAATTGCAAAGAACCTAGAAGAAATAATCAAAATGAAACAGCTGGCAGTAGGAATCAAGAAGATGTCTCATCAAGATCCGTTAATACAGCTTCTGTAGCTAATAATGAAACTGCATTCAATGTGGAGCAGATCAATCAAATTTCCTATGGAGACGATTGCTGGATTATGGATAGCGGTGCTTCTGCACATATGACTTATCGACGTGAATATTTTTCAATGCTTGATGAACATTGTACTTCAACTGTAGTTCTTGGAAACAATAAAACCCTAAATGTTAAGGGAAAAGGTACAGTGAAAATTCAAAGACTTATTCATCGACAAAGGTATGACAGCAAAATAACTGATGTTTTGTTTATCCCAGAACTTAGAAGACATTTATTTTCTGAAGGTGTTGTTGTCAAAAAAGGAATGAAAATAATCAAGCAGAAATTTATGATGGAGAAAATGTAGTTGCTTGTGCTGTACAGGACAGTAATAATTTATATAAAATGATGTTTCGTACATTGATACTAGCTGTTAACACAGTTTCTACTGAAAGACTGAGAATTTGGCATGAGCGACTTGGTCATGTAAATGTTCAGTCATTACGTGATATGGTACAGAAGAAATTAGTCGAAGAAGTGAATTTTAGTGATATGAAGTCATTTTTCTGTAAAGCATGTGCTTATGGAAAACAACACAAATTTCCATTTCGAAAAGATGATCATGTGAAAATGCAACCAGGTGAGCGCATTTTCAGTGATGTTTGTGGTCCAATGGCTAATCCCTCTGTACAAGGAACGAGATATTTCGTAGCCTTCAAGGATGACGGCTCAGGTTATCGAGTTGCTTATTTTATCAAACATAAATCAGATGTTTTCGACTGTCTCAAGACTTTCAATCAGAAATTGAAGAACAAATTCGGCAGTTCAATGAAAATATTGCATGTTGACAACGGCACGGAATATTGTAATAAGGATGTGAGAGACTACTTGAAAGAACAAGGTATTGAGCTGGAAACCACAGCTCCTTATACCCCACAACAAAATGGAAGGATGGAACGTGATAACAGAACAATTGTTGAAAGTGCTCGTTCGATGTTATATAATAAGAATCTTCCAACATATTTGTGGGCAGAGGCTGTTAACACGGCAATATATCTATTAAATCGAACTCCAACTAGTCAGACACCAGGTAGTACCCCTTATGAAGTCTGGTGTGGTAAGAAACCAATACTGGGACATGTGAAAATCTTTGGATGTGAAGCGTATATGCATGTTCCTGATGAAAAGCGAACTAAACTCCAAGCGAAAAGTCAACAACTAATATTCGTAGGATATGAGAATAACTCCACAAATTACAGATTATTCGATCCCTCGATAAGAAAAATAACTATATCAAGAAATGTTATGTTTAATGAACAAGTAAAAATGGATGTTCAGAAGCAAGAAACAGTAAGAATATTTGTTGACGACGAGGATGTCACTGTGACAGACGCTGAGAATTTGATTGATGAACAATCTCCGAGAGAAGAAATTGAACGAATTGATCCTGCTTTATACGAACAAGAAGCTACCAATCTTCGCCCACAAAGGAATATTCAATTGCCTGCAAGATTTCATGATTACGAAGTAAATCTAGTTGAAATTGACGTTCCTCAAACCTACGAGGAAGCTCTACAATGTGAAGATGCTGACAAATGGAAGGAAGCAATACGTGAGGAACTTGATGCACTGGCGAAAAATGGCACATGGGAAATTGTTTCTAGACCTACACACAAGAAACCAATTGACTCCAAGTGGGTGTTCAAAGTGAAACGAAAAACCGATGGATCAGTGTATCGTTATAAGGCTCTTTTATGTGCGAAAGGATATGCTCAAATACAAGGTATAGATTATACAGAAATTTATGCACCAACTACAAGATTTGATTCAATCAGAGTATTATTAGCAGTGGCTGCGCAAAATAACTACAAAATCATGCAGTTCGATGTTAAAACTGCCTTCCTTTATGGTGATTTAGAGGAGGAGATTTTTATGACAATCCCAAAAGGAATCACTAAAGAACCAAATCTGGTATGTCAACTCAAGAAATCTTTGTATGGTTTGAAACAAGCACCGAGGTGCTGGAATAGAAGATTTGATAATTTTCTGAAGAATTTTGGATTCAAACAACGCGAAGCTGACAAGTGTGTATATCGAGGAAATGTGAAGAATATCAAAGTGGTTCTGATAATTTATGTTGATGATGAACTTTTGATATCAGAAAATCAATTTGCCATTGATAGCATTCTGAATGAACTGCAGAAAACATTCGAAGTCACCATCAACAAAGTTAATTATTTTGTTGGTCTAGAGATTTCACAAAGTAATGACGGTTCTATCTTCATAAGTCAATCGAATTACATTCGACAAATAGTTCATCGATTTGGACTCAATGAAGCAAACATAAATAGTACTCCTGCAGATCCACAGAGCAATTTATCTCTTGAAACGGGTCCATTTCTACGTGAAGAAGAGGTACCGTACAGGCAAGCTGTAGGATCGCTAATTTTTGCAGCCATAGTAAGTCGTCCCGACATAGCACATGCAGTGGGAGTAGTGAGTCGCTACCTAAACAATCATACAGGGGCTCATGGGAATGCTGTCAAGAAAATAATCAGATATTTGCATGGAACTTCAAATTATGGCATTAAGTATGAAAAACAAACAGATACTCCAGCTTTAACAGGTTTTTCCGACGCAGACTATGCTGGTGATTGTCAAACAAGACGCTCAACAACAGGTTACCTGTTCAAATACTGCAATGGACCAGTCACTTGGCAGAGCAAGAGACAACATAGTGTCTCATCATCCACAACTGAGGCAGAATATGTTGCAGCTTCACAAGCTACAAAAGAAGCAGTATGGTTAAAACGACTACTGGATGATATAAGAGAACCGATTGTGACACCGATAGTTCTTCACATAGACAATCAAAGTGCTGTGAAACTCATACGAAACCCAGAGTTCCATAGTCGTACAAAGCACATTGATGTTCAGCATCATTTTGTTCGAGAAAAATTTGAAAGTGGGTATATTCTCCCTGTTTATATATCCACCACTAACCAAGAAGCTGATATCCTGACAAAACCCCTGCATCGAAAATTATTCGAGAAAATGAGAAAAATGATGGGAATTCAGCAGATCAAGAATTTATAGTTTAATGTTTGTATTTGTTTATTTATGTTATATAATATGAAAAAAGTGGGAGTATTGAATGTTGATTAGGATTCTTCTATATTGTATAACATACTGTATATATAATCAATGTATCTATCAGAAACAAACATGGGTAGGCAGACAATTGATATGTTGTAGAAACGATATAGTTAGTTGTTTTTACGATCATAAAAGTAGAAGTTTGTCTTCATCGTCTCTGCTAATTAAATATTCAATACCAAAACTGTGTTTCAAGAAAACCTCTTTATTGTAACAAATACTTACCACGAATGAGCCGGTCTCCCGTAGATTTTGATGAATTTTGATAAAAATCTTATGGTTTGGCAATTCACGATTTGGGAACCGCTGCCCGTACAACCGTTGTGCTAACAAAGAATTACCCCGCGCTTCCCCATACAAGAGATGGATATCTGCAAGCTCGGCTAATTCAAACCGATTCATTTTAGCAATTAGTGTAACGTTTGAAGATAATTAAGTACTTAGGAACTGACACTTTTACTAAAGTTTGAGATGTTTATGTGTTACCATGACAACATTGTTTTGTTTTAGATTTTCAGATAATGAACATTTCAATAAAGTTTTTAATAAAAATTTTTTCTCGAAAACGGAGAGAGATACGAAAAAATATCAGGTGACAAAAAAGTTGTATTTTTAACTGAGCTTTCTAAAAAAGATATAAAATTTTCGAAAAAAGTCAGCAGCGTACATTTTTTGTCATTTTTATTCGTGACACTGTCCCCCGGGGCGCCACTGGAAGTCATAATTAACATTTAATTAGTGCTAACTGAGCGTCTTATTGAAGCTTACATCACTAGCAAATTTCATGAAAATCGGTTAACGTGTCTTTGAAATATTAATAATAATAATAATAATAATATACTTTATTCAATTCAATTGAAAGGGCGAAGTTCAGCATTGCAACGGAGGTTGCACTGCTGTTCTTCCACTCAACCCAATAAAAAAAAGTTTTTTGAAAAATACTTTGACACCCTGTATTTTGAAAACCATGCACTTCCGGACATCAGTCTCTTATCTCAAACTGCTTGTCTATGGTTCCTCAATATGCCCCAGAAGTTTTTTCCAATTGAAATGCATGGTGGACACTTTGAGCATTTGCTCCACTAATTAATAATAAATTATTTGTAAAAAAGCCTCCTTGTTTTTCTTTCTAATAATAATGAACCTTTCAATAAAGTTTTTAATAAAAATTTTTTCTCGAAAACGGAGAGAGATATGAAAAAATATCAGGTGACAAAAAAGTTGTATTTTTAACTGAGCTTTCTAAAAAATATATAAAATTTTCAAAAGAAGTCAGTAGCGTACATTTTTTGTCATTTTTATTCGTGACACTGTCACCCGGGGCGCCACTGGAAGTCATAATTCACATTTAATTAGTGCTAACTGAGCAAAACTAGCAAATTTCAAGAAAATCGGTTAACGTGTCTTCGAAATATTAGTAAAAAAAGTTTTTTGAAAAAAACTTTGACACCCTGTATTTTGAAAACCATGCACTTCCGGACATCAGTCTCTTATCTCAAACTGCTTGTCTATGGTTCCTCAATATGCCCCAGAAGTTTTTTCCAATTTAGAGGGGACACCCTGTACTTCATTGTGCTTATTTTGAGAGGTATAACATCCGGTATAGAAATGTATGTATCTTGATATGATATATTATTTAATTGATTCAATTATAACTGATATGATCTATTACTCTGGTCCATAACATATTTTTGCCTTGTTTATTTTGGTGTCTATATATGTGATATGGTTTTTATTATTCTATTTGCCCAATCCAGATGTCTAAGAGAATTTAATTTTATCATTTCAGGTATTGTTTGAGGTAGGTATTTGGTTTCTCAATTTTCCAAATATATTATATATTACTATCAAATTGAGTGGCGCCCTCTATAATCTGAATTTTCAATCTCTGAGCCAAATAAAATCCGAACTCACTATATCTGTTCTCCGGCGAACAGCTGCCGTCAGCAAATGTGTTTCTATTTTTTTAATTTCAATTTTGGAATATAAAGTATGCCACATAAATAGCGTCCAACGTGTGGGGTTCGAAAATTCGAAATTTTATGTTAAAGAAGATTTTTGTAAAACCTGAATTTGATTTTCTTAGATTGTTTGGTTCGGAACATTTAGTTGAATAAACAGCCTGTCCATCAAGTCTTGTTTATTTGAAGACAGACATTTCAGGAACAGCTTTAGATGTTTTCAAACAGGTGAACAGGATAGGTATTTTTCTAAGAGATATCTTGGATTTTATCACACTGGAGAGCATTTCGGTGTGTGTGTTTATGTGTAAAATTTATATATTTTGGAGCTAATATTGGATTTTTGAAAATTTCCTTTTTGAAAATAATTTTCTGGTAACAATTTTGACAGACATTTTTCATAAGAATTTTCATAGATATTCTTGTGACTGACAACTACTTGCTTCAGGAATTTATTTAGATATTTCATTTGCTTTCATTTGTTTCTGCTCATATTCATCATTATGGATTCACTTAAGGTGAAACACTTGCTGATAGCTGAGATCAACTATGAGCTGAGGATCAGAGGTGTTATTTCTGATCGCGATATGGATGATAATAGGAAAATTTTAGGTCGTTTGATTTCAAAAGAGATTCAACAAGGACAGAATGTTCTTACTTTAGTAGATCCATCTTTCAATTTTGAGATTGAGAAAACAGAAATAGAGAATACGTTAACTTCTATTAAATTTTTAATCAGTGATTTTGATGGTCCTTCTTCAGATTCCACTTATAAAAGAGCTGTGTCTAGATTATGTCATGTGACTTTGAGGATTCAGAGAATTTCATTAAACAACACTGATGAAAATTTTGAAGAGATGTCATTGTTTAAAAATGAATCTTATGCCACATCTCTACAATTAGATGCTGAATTACATGACAAGGTGTCAGAACCGGAATCTGAACCAGTTAATGTTCCATTAATGAACTCTACCGTCAATCCACTGATGAGACCATCTACCAGTAATTCTTTCTCTCAAAATTTCACGAAATCAACTCCTGTTTACAAATTGGGAAAACAATTTGATGGAGAATCAAAAAACCTCTTATCGTTCATAGAACGTATTGAAGAACTTGCACAAGCAAGACATATATCTAAACTTGAATTGTTTGAGTCTGCTAGTGATCTTTTTACTGGTAAAGCCACTTTTTGGTTTAGATACATTGAATCTCAAGTCACTGATTGGGACTCTTTAACTTTAAAAATGAGGAAAGATTTTCTAGTGTCAGATTTTGAAGATGAAGTGTGGCAACAGATAAAGAACCGGAAACAGGGAAACTCGGAACCTGTAGTTATATATATTGCTTGTATGGAAGCACTTTTTAATAGGCTCAGTCATGGAGCAGCGGAAGTTACTAAAATTAGATATATCAAAATGGGACTAAAATCTGATTATCGAAGTAGGTTGGCATTGTGTGATATCGATTCAGTTTTACATCTTGGAACTTTATGTAAAAAGTTAGAGGAATCTGATGCATTATGCCCCAGTAGTTCTAGTTCCCTGAGTAGATCAGTATCTATGTTAGATGATCCGGAGTTAGCTTTCATTTCATAAATTATGGAAAAATGAATTCAGAAATGCCACTTCTACTTCAAATTCTTCACCTAAAAATTCTTCACCTTAAAATTTTCCAAATAGCACTTCTGCCTCTTCCTCATCAGTTGGTACAGCTACCAGTAAAGTGGGAAACTCTAAAGTGAGAAATCCTGTTATTTGCTGGAGATGCAATTTAGCAAATCATACTTTTCAAGATTGTAAGTCAGGCATCAAGAAAAAGTTTTGTTTTAAATGTGGAACACCAAATGTTGTTTTCAAAGACTGTGATAGGTGTAAGGGAAACGAATAAAGGAGAATGTTGTTAAAGGCTCTCAATTTTCTCCAAATATTCCAAGAGCCAATAGTTTAAATTTTAATTTTGAGACAGATCCTTCAAATTTTGTAACTCCTTTATTGTTTAAGAAAAATAATGATTATAGGCCTTATGTGAAAATCCAACTTTTTGAAACAAACGTCATTGCACTTTTAAACAGTGGTGCCAACATGTCCGTCATAGGTCAAGGAGGTTTAAGGACAATAAAAAATCTTGATTTACTAATCAGAAGTCCTCACTTGAAGCATGTTTCAACTGCTGATAGTACACAGCAAAAAGTTGATGGAATAGTAGATTCGCCTATTCACATAAATGGAGATGTACAAATTATTCCTGCATTAGTGGTACCTTTCCTATCACAATCTTTTATTTTAGGCAGTGATTTCTGTAGTAAATTTGGTGTGTCCATTGATTTTCAAGATTTTAGTTGGGACATTAACAGCTATATGCACCGTAGTTATTTAATCGCGATTAGGACGTAATTTGGATTAAAGCTGATTTTTTGCATGCGCCGTAGTCTTAACAGCTATCAATCGCGATTAAATCTAATCCCACCAATTTCTGGGCTTAAACGTAGTTTTGCTTACCTCTACTTCAAATTTGACATTTATGGAGCGCCATTTGTTGTTTCGTTAGAGATTTTCGATGTGAATTTTCAATATTGATTCAATAATGGATATCGAAGATGAACTCTTTCTGGAAGATGATCGTGATATACTCGAAATTATCGATTTTGGTTTTCCTCAAAGGAATTACTTACGTGCAGAATATTTTGATCTTATGGACAATCACACGTTTTTTAAACGATTTCGCCTCACCAAGCAAACTACTGTTCAAATATTGGAGCAAATTGAGGAGCATCTTGAATTTGATAATGACTTGTGAGTAACTAGTAACCCTAAAACATCATTGTATTGTTTTATTTACAATATTTTATGTTTTAGAAATAATTCTGTTTCGCCCATCAATCAGCTACTGGCAAGTTTAAGATTTTATGCATGTGGTACACATCAGGATGCAATTGGAGATTTTATGGGAATGCACCAAACAACTGCTTCAAGAATTATCAAAAAGGTGTCTGAAACGATTGCTCTTCTAAGGCCAGCTTACATCTCAATGCCAATTGGCAATGAAATAATACAAGTTCAAAATGATTTTTACCAGTTGGCTAGATTTCCTGGTGTTGTGGGATGTGTAGATGGAACCCATATCAAGATAAAATCTCCAGGTAATACCTACATATAACATCAGATGGTTAATATCATATTGAAAACCAGATGGTTAATTCCTATTTGGACATATTTGATTGAGCTAAGCTGTAGTTTTGAAAAATACATACTGAACTCATTGTTTTGTTTTTTCTATTTTGTGAATAAAATGATACATTTTTGAAATTTGCATTCCTGTTTTTAGGTGGAGAAGATGCAGAAATCTATAGAAACCGGAAAGGCTATTTTTCGCTCAATGCTCAGGTCATTTGTGATAGCAAATTAAAAATAAGGGACATAGTGGTGAGATGGCCTGGATCAGTGCATGATTTCACTGTGTTCAATCATAGTCGCATTAGAGCACAGTTGGAAGCAGGAGAATTTCCAAATAGTGTACTTTTAGGTCAGTATTTCAAGTTCAAATAAAAGATTAATAATGTATTTCATAGTAACTCTCATTTCATTTTTATAGCAGACAGTGGATATGCTGACAGACCATATCTTATGACTCCCTTGGCTAACCCCAATAACAGAGCTGAACAACTATATAATGAGTCACAAATTAGAACTGGAAATTCTATTGAGAGGCAGATTGGAGTATGGAAGATGAGGTTTTTATCCTTGCTGTATGGATTGAGATGTAAGCTGCAAACTTGTCTATCAGTTGTTGTAGCCACAGCCATTCTACATAATATAGCAAGAGACATGAATGAGGATATGCCCCCTGCTCTGGAAAATATTAATGAAGAACAACTTAGATATCTAGTTGAAATGGGAAACATTCCCCATATCCCACTTAATGAAAATGATCGCATTCCAATGAACAACCATAGACGAAATATTATCAATCAATATTTTGGATACCTGTGATTTTCATTTGATCATGTCTACTGAAAATAAAAGCATTAGTGGAAAACGTGTAATATTTTCATAACTTTAAATGTTCACAACACAGTGTCTAAATTTCTCATCAACATTTTCTTGTATTGAATTTCAAATTTTATTAATTCTAATTTCAACTTATGCTCTTCCTTTTCAAATGCAGTATTTTCTTCAATTTGTTCTAATTGTTTTTGAACCAGCGTTAATCTTCTATCCAAGAGTAGATTATATTTTTCAGATATATCTGAAGTTGTCAACGCTCTGTTTACCATTGGTCTTCTCCTATTTTTTGATTTGGTAGTAGGCACTACTCCTGAAGGTCCTGCACAGTGTAGAGCGGGATTAAGTGGCAGTTTCAAATTTTCACTTTTCAGTTTTTTCCATGCAGGAGTTCCTACAAAAAATATGTTCATGATCAATACTGAAAATAAGTTTCAATGCACTCGAAATATGGCATAACTTACCACTATCAGTCTCTGATGTTTCAAGTATATTTTTGTCTGAAGCATTCTGGAAAAATCAAGTTAATAAGTGAGCACCTATTTGAAAACTAGATTTAAAAATCAAGTACCTACTAAAAATATCTACCTGTAGGAATGACGGCCTTGAAGGGGTACTATGAATAACCTCCCTACTATAATTGATATTTTTCATGTGGTTCTCATCAATCTGAAATAAGTAAGTATGTTGGTGATATAAAAAATCCAATTTTCCTGAACAACTTTTATACATACCTTTTCAATGTTACTACCAAAATTCTGTACACCCACTATCTTTACTTTATTCAGACTCAGATTCTTTCTTGGATTCTCTTCATCTCCTCCTTCATTTTCAATGTCATTTATAAATTCAAATTCATATAGTCTCCACTTTGCATGTTGATGGGTGTTTCTTGATCCCCATCACAGTCAAAAGGATTTTGAAGGCCTACGAGACACTTCTCATTTAGTATTGACATCAGAAGTTTATCTAGGTCGTCAAAAAATATTGGAGGCATAGTGCCTCCACCAGTTAGACGACGCTGTTTTTTTCCTCGCCTAACTTCTTTCTCAATTCTTTTTTTTTATTTTCGTAGAGTCGTCTCAATGATTCTGCATTTCGAAAACACACCATGGGACCGCTAGCATTAAACCTTCTCTCTATTTCTTTCCAAACCTCTTTCTTTTCGTCCAGAGAAGTCCGATTTGTTTTTTTGTCCTCTAGTATTTTTCCATATTTCTTGGAAATCAAATTTATCAGGTGAAGTCTTTCAGAATGTGTAAAATTTGGCACTCTTTTGCTCTCTGCCATTTCGGAGATCTCTGATCAGCAGAAAAACATAAATATGGTAAAAGGATTCAAAAATTTTTAAACTGCTTAAACCGCCTTTGAAGTTAATTGTCAATTTGAAGTTATCCGTTATCCTCATCATCTTCTTTTTTTTTATTTTGCTGCGTTGCCAATTTGACAAACACGATTTACTAATCCATTCACTTGAACAAACGATGCATACAAAACGGATCGCAATTGGTTAATCCAGTTTTGTTAATCGTAGGAACGGTGCATATGGCTGTAAATGTCGAGTTTCAGGTGAAACTGTAGACATTGTTGCCACTTCTCAACAATGTAGTATTTTTGAGACAAGTCTTGAGACAAATATTGATGATGAGCTCACACAGGAACAGATGAGACAAATGAAAGATTTTGTAAAATCATTTAAGGAAATTAGTAGTGATTCTCGTTTAGGTCGAACTAATAAGATAACTTTAGAGATTGATACCGGTGATGCAAAACCGTTTAAACAGAGACAATATTTAATGTCACCATATATGTTGAACATGCTTAATGATGAACTGGATGACTTGCTCAATTTGGGTGTCGTTGAACCATCCCACAGTCCTTGGAACAGTCCCGTCCTGTTAGTTAAGAAATCATCTGATGAATACAGATTTTGTTTTGATGGACGTAAGTTGAATGAACTTACTAAACACGATAGCTATCCACTACCAAGGAAAGACAGAATCTTAACTTCATTGAGAAATGCTAAGTATATATCGAGTATCGATTTAAGGAAAGCTTTTTGGCAAGTTCCACTTACAGAGTCGTCTAAAGAAAAGACTGCGTTTAGTATTCCAGGACGAGGATTATTTCATTTTAATGTTATGCCGTTTGGCTCATGTAACAGCGCGCAGATGCAACAAAGACTGTGTGATGCGTTGTTCGGCCCCCGATTTGAGCCTCATTTATTCACATATTTGGATGATATAATCATTATTTCATCTACTTTTGAGAAGCATGTGAATCTTTTGTACGAAGTAAAGGGTATCTTGAAAGATGCTAATTTAACCATAAATTTAAAGAAATGCGAGTTTTTTAGAACATCTCTTAAATATCTCGGTTTTGTAATAGATAGGCAAGAAATCAGGACTGATCCTTCCAAGTTTCAGTTATGGTTAATTATGCTCGTCCAACTACTGAGATAAAACGATTTATGGGTCTTTGTTCATGGTATAGGAGATTTATTGATGATTTTTCTACTCTAATAGCTCCTATTAGCGCTTTGTTGAAAGGGAAAGGTAAAAAGCAACCTATAGAGTGGACTCCTGAGGCGGAAGCTTCCTTTGTCGCCATCAAGAATGCTCTTGTGTCAGCACCCATTTTATGTCCTCCTGATTTTGCTTTGCCGTTTACCATCCAGTGCGATGCAAGTGATGTAGGCGTGGGTGGTGTGTTGACTCAGGAGGTTCAAGGTGTCGAGAGAGTCATTGCCTATGCCTCAAGGTCCCTATCAAAATCGGAAAGGAATTATAGTGTAACAGAGAGGGAATTACTCAGTTTAATCTGTTTGATAGATAAATTTCGTCCTTATATTGAAGGAACTGTTTTTAAGGTGACTACTGATCACCATAGCCTCCTCTGGCTTCATAATCTTAAAGGTCCTTTAGGGAGATTAGCCAGATGGGCTGTTAAATTAAGGCAACACACTTTTGAGTTGACCTATACTAAGGGTTCTAATAATCGAGTGCCAGATTTTCTCTCCAGAATTCCTTCAGTTGAAATGGACAAATTAGAAGTAAATCCAATAGATATTGTGTCTAAAGATTCAGATACCTGGTATTCCTCTCTGTGAGCTAAAGTTTTACAAGATCCTGTGGCCTATTTCCATTTTAAAGTAGATAATGATTTGATAAATAAATATGTTCCTTCAAAAGCACCCATCAAATCTAATATCGTTGAATGGAAAGTAGTTGTGCCGAAATCACAAAGAATTTCTGTCATAAAAGATTCACATGATCCATCAATTTGCAGTCACTTTGGTTTCTTCAAAACACTTTCGAGAGTTCAAGATCACTACTATTGGCCTAAAATGAGGTGCGATATCTTAAGATATGTAAAGTCATGTAAGGTCTGCCAGTCGCAAAAATTATCGAACACTCCTCGTATGGGACTTATGGGTGCTCAACGTTCCGTCAAATATACTTTTCAGACTATTGCTGTTGATATCATAGGACCATTTCCCAGATCTTCTAAAGGTTTAACTTATTTATTGGTTGTTTCGGATTTCTTTACTGAATATACACTTTTGTGTCCAATGCGAGATGCCAAGGCACCTAGCATAATTGAATTTATGGAAAATCAAGTTTTTTTGATATTTGGAGTACCACAGTTCATTATCTGTGATAATGGAACTCAGTTTGCTGGTAAACAGTTCAAAAAGTTAGCTGAAACATATAAAGTTCAGAAAAATATGGTACACCCCTTGTTATTCAGCACAGTGCAATTTTGTAGAAAGAACTAATAAGACCATAGGTCAAGCCATTAGAAGTTATGTGAATGAACACAAAGATTGGGATAAAGAATTGTATAAGATTCAACAAGCAATAAATACAGCAACCCATGAAGTCACCCATTATTCCCCTGCTTTTCTAAATTTTGGTCGTAATGTGCCTATTTCTGGTAATTTTTATGGTAACCTTCCTAACACTCAAGACATAGAACTTTTACCTGATTGTAGGGATAGTTATGTTCAAGATGTCAAGGGTCTTAGTGAAGTATTTGTGACTATCCAGGAGTGGAACTACGTTCACTGTTTTTCGCTACATCGAAATGATTCTACTGTTATTGTCACTATGTTCATAATTTTCAGTAGCTCGCCAGCGATTTGGTACCCCCTCTCTCGAAAGCTAATGTCGCTAGAAAACGACCGGATTTACCCTATCGCTGGATATAGCTATACTTGTTTTAAATAGAGATAGAGCTATTTCGTTTTGTTTGTCAAGAGAATGTCAAGAGTTTGTTAGTAAACACTCCACTTGATAATTTTCATAGAAGAGATATTAGGTGAATTATATGGGAATAATTATGAAATTGAGGATGGAAGCTTTACCTTTTGAATGAATATCACTCAATATTTAACTGGGAGATGAACAACAACTCAAATAATATTGTACCTACTATACCAATTTTACTTTGTAGATGTTACCCATCCAAATATTCATTCAAGTGATTGCAAATGAGGAAAATAGAAGAAATGTCATCAGACAGTTCAATATAGAAAGGAGAATAATGCGTTCGGAAAGTGACCCTTTCACATTGCCAGATGACTATTTTGTTAATTTACTTCGATTAACAAAAGATATGGTGCATCATATATTATTCCCCATTTTGATTCCTCAAATGGAAACTTTAAACGAAGTAGCCATAGAACCTCAACAGAGAATTTTTATGACTCTATACTTTTATGCAGTTGGATCTTACCAAAGAACAATTGGCCAAAGCCATATTTATTTCCAGCATCACAGCAGTTTCTATCCAAATGCATTAAACAGGTGACAAATCTTATAGTTGAAAATCTGGCACAGCAATGGATAGTTTTCCCAACTGAGAGGCAGCACATAAACCAGGTCAAAGCAAAATTCATGGAAAAAACAAGATTTCCTGGAGTACTTGGTGCTATTGATTGCACTCATGTGCGGATTCTTGCTCCCAAAGAAGAAGAACATAATTATGTTAACAGGAAAGGATATCACTCAAAAAACGTCCAACTTGTGAGTACTTATATTTTCATCCAGATGTCCCCAATATTATTCTCCATGTTTTAAATTTCAGATATGTGACTATGACTTGAACATTTTGAATGTGAATGCCAGATATGCAGGTGCTACTCATGACTCCTACATTTTTAGGCAATCCATAATATCAGATGAATTAGAGAGGAGGTTTAATGAAGGTGAATAATTTAATATTTTCATGAAAATGTATTATTATAGATAAATATTGGAGTGTAATTATTATAATAATATAATGACAACAATTAAACTCACAAGTGGTTGTCCAACAATTAGTTTTTTTTTTAGGAGAAAGAAATACCTGGCTATTGGGTGATTCTGGTTATCCCCTTAAACCATATCTCTTAACCCCAATTCTGAATGCAGTTCCTGGGTCAAGAGAATTTAGCTACACAACTAGGCATGTAAGAGCCCGAAATTGCATAGAGCGCTGTAATGGTGTCTTGAAATCTAGGTTTCGTTGCCTTTCAGGTGATAGAAATTTGAGATATCAGCCAGATTTTGTAGGGCAAATTGTGAATGCATGTGTAATTCTGCATAATATTTGTGTGAGAGGACAATTACTTGATAATTTCGATTTACCTGATCCACCAGCAAATAATGAATTAGAAGTGGATTTGAATAATGTCAATGATGATCAGAGAGGGTTTGAAGTAAGAAGACAGTTAATCCACAGATATTTCAATTGAAAATGAATTCTAATAAAAATATATAAAGCAAAACTTGTTTTATTTAATAAAACTCAAGCCTTAATCAAATTAATTCCTTCAGATAAAAACTACATAACCTTTGTACTTTGAAAATAATATTATTACTAAAACTAAAAAACACTACAAAAAATTGTGAAGAGAGAAGCAATGGGGTTCTAAAAGCTATAGGTTTCATTGTCTGTCAGGTGACAGGAAATTAAGATACCAACCAGACTTTGTGAGGCAAATAATAAATGCATGTGCAATTCTACCCAATATTAGTCTTAGGGGACAATTAGTTGAAAATAATTATGATGTATTAGAACCAATAGCAGAAAATAATGAAGTGCCTGAAATGAATGTTCTTGTGAATAATGATCAGAGAGGGTTTCAAGTTAGGAGGCAACTAATTGAAAGATATTTTGATGAAGAAATTATTTTATTGAAGGAATTTAAATATATACTTGAATTATTTATAATTCACTAATACAAACAACATAAAAAAATCCATTTACATATAACTAAATGTTTCAACTCAAATAGAATTCAAAAAACAACATAATATTTTCTATTTCACAATTATCACAGAAATTAATTCACAGGTACATTGATGTACTTAAAACTATTGAATCAGTTTTCAAAATTCATGCCTTGATAACTGCACAGTAATAAAAATTAATTAAGAATTCTTGTCAGCAGTGATGATTTTTAAGGAATCACTCATAATACTCAAAGTATCACTGATAGAAATAAGGCTAGTGTTGATATTTACCAAGTTATTATCAATACTTCTCAGTACACACAATGTTTCCTCATTCATGATTTTGACCTCTGTGGTCATGTCTGCAATTTTTCTTCTCCTATTTGTGGATACTGATCTGGGTTTTTCTTTAGGAATGTTTTTATCTTTAATTGAATCTGTAACATGAATATTACTTTGGCTGCACAAATTTTGATCTGGCTCATCAAGAAAACTATAAGTATGGTCATCACCATGATCAACCAGCTCATAAGTGGGTGAAACTGTATAAGTCTCCCAATCAGTAGTGGGTTGAATAAAATTGTTATCAGGATCAGATGCACTGGAAGTTGTTGGGAGGTTCTCAACCATGATCACAGGTTCTTTTTCAGAAACATTTTTTCTCCTGAGCTCTTGAACATGGAGTCCTACACCAAATTCTTTAATGCCATCATCTCCTTTAATGGCAGATTTGCCCATCAAAGCCAGCAGTCTTTCTTCCTGTTTGGATAATTTGATGTTAGAGGATTGCCCTCCACCAGTTCTTTTCTTAGACTTGTCTAGGTCAGCAGCCTTACCTTTTGTCTTTGACTTCCAGTCAGTTAACCTCTAGAGCAAAATTAATTGGGATTATTCGAGATGCTGAATATGTGAATAACAACAAACTAACCCTTTTGTACTCATTTTCAGTAAGTATACCATATCCCAATCCATTCAGTTGATTGGTGAGTTGTTCCCACAGTTTTGTGCTGAGAGAGTTTCCCAGAGGACCTTTGAATTTATTGGTTATTATAACCGGATTTTTTTCTGCAAAGGCAAGTATAACCTCATGGTGATCCGTGTTCAAACGCATTTTTATATATTATATAATAATATATATTAGAATTTCAAGTATATATTTTAAATATTATTTGTTTATTTACAAAACAGTAATGAGGAAACACAGAACCAAAGAAGTCAAAGAACATCAATAAATGAAAGAAATATTGTTCAAGTTTGCAACTTAAACGTCGTTAGCTGGAAAGTTCCTAAATGGTTATCGAATCGGCCGAATTTAGCCGAAGAATTAATTCGACAATCACGCTTGCTTGAACGTAGTGCATTGCGCTCCGTATATCGAAATCGCTATCGCTTCGATTCTATCGCATTTTGGCGTGAACATAGTTCCACTCCAGGATAGACTACATAAAGCTTATCAGAGGAATGCAAAATCTTACAATCTCAGGAAAAGAGGGTGATAAAGTTTGGAAAAGGAATGAAATTCTTTCTGATGCTTCAATTGAATTCAGTGCGAAATTGGCTCCGAAATATATACAGTGAGGACCAAAAGTCCGTCGCCCCCCCTGTAACTTCTTTATTTTACATATTACAAAGAAATGTTAAATACATAAGTTGTAGGGTTTCATTCGATCTCTTCAATGGTTTAAGTTTCATTCATACAGAGTGTCTCAAAAAAGCACGGTGACTTAGAAGTTAATTTTTTTAAATAGAAAACCCTGTATTTTATTTCATTTTTAGATTCTTCCTGAAGAGCTGATTTCGTCGATCTATCATACTTGGGGTATAGGGTGGATGATTACAGAGATATAGGGTGTGAAAAATCGAGATTTTTCAAGTTTAGGAATCTTTTGTGTCGAAACTATTCATTTCTGCTCAAAACGGCTTACATGTCCCTATCTTAACTTTTCATTTACTATCTACTGACATTTAATAGGAACACATAGAGGGTGATGCAAAACTCAAAATTTTGAACCACCCGTATTTGTTTCAATTAAATATCAATCGATAGTAAATGGAAAGTTGAGATAGGGACATGTAAGCCGTTTTGAGCAAGAATGGATAGTTTCGGCACAAAAAATGCTTAAAGTTGAAAAATCCCGATTTTTCACACCCTATATCTCTGTAATCTTTCGCGCTACACCCCAAGTATGATAGGTCGACGAAATCAGCTCTTCAGGAAGAATCTAAAAATGAAATAAAATACAGGGTTTTCCATTTAAAAAAAATAACTTCTAAGTCACCGTGCTTTTTTGAGACACTCTGTATGAATGAAACTTAAACCATTGAAGAGATCGAATGAAACCCTACAACTTATGTATTTAACATTTCTTTGTAATATGTAAAATAAAGAAGTTACAGGGGGGGCGACGGACTTTTGGTCCTCACTGTATATTATGTACAGTGAAGAAGCGAATATCTCGCTTAGTTTATTCCTTTGAGAATATGGATGGTTCTCCTGCTGGAGAATGGCATATCAAAGACCTGAAGGAATATTTTGGATCGTATTCAGATGTTTCTGTTGGATAGTTATTTAATTCAAACCGTAATTTTTTGATTTGTACACAGAGTATATCTGTAGTGGTTTGGTTAAATGTTCAGTTTAAGTAAACTTGATGCTGAAGTTTGACAATTTTTTTGGTGCGTTGGTGCACAATAATAAGTAATTGCAATTACAAATTCTGAGGTCAATTTTTGACAATTTTTGCTGGTGCAACTTAGGAAACCTTAGTTGGTTTTCCTATATTTTAGAGAAAATACTTAGTAGAAAATCTAATTATGAATGTTCCCTTGAAAGTATGCATACTTCCCTTCAATACTTCAATTCAATTTTTTCCCTGTTGATGTTTCAGATAGGTCTGGCCAATCTGAACTGAATATCATTATTTCCTTGTGTAGATATTTCTTTTATTATTTGGCAATTCATTAAATTCACTAGTGATTTTGATAAAATGGATTTGACCTACCGATTTTTCCTTATATAGACACAATACTGATTTTTGACTTCCTTAAGGAACGTTTGGTACGCGAAGATACTATAAATAAATCCATTATTGTCACTAAGTAGCTACTACCTCATAAAAATTTGTTTACAAATTTTTACTCCTCGGAGAGGGGTATGTGTAGCATTTGAAATTGCTACCTTTTGATTTGGTTTTCTATATAGTAAATCTTTCATTTATTTGGCATTAGCATAGTGCTCACAAAGAACATTCAGTCTTGAAATCAAATTCCTGAATAGAACATCTATCAAAACCACTATTTCAAAACAAACATCACATAGAGTGAATGCTAGTAAATTCACAGGTTTCCAACACTAGGTATTACTTTTGCTTCTTACATTCTGAAGGCTGTTGGAAGTGATGTAACAAGCTGCAGGAATCTTATGATTTCTGGCTACCTGTCTGATCCTAGGCCTGTAATTGAAGATAATAGAGTCAATAAAAACATCCATTCACATGAAAGCGGGCGGCATACCGTTGTGTTCTCTAGTGTGATGAAATCTAGGCTATTGAAGGTTATTCCAGGATTTTTCGATCTGAATGTGATCTTGATTGGGTTATTGGGTTTGTTTTGTTTATTTTTCAGAATATAATTTGTATAGGTATATTTATTTTCTAGACGTCGATGTCATTGCTTGGTCTGTCATTGATCTTCTGTCATTGATCTTTTGTCATCGATCTTCGGTCTCAAGTTGGTTAGCCGTAAGTGTTCGTGCCCGTAGCAGAAAAGAAAGGAGAGGAATGATAGTCTTCTCTGATTATCTTCGTTGGACTTTGTTCTGTCAAACGGGATAGCATTTATGGTTCTGATCAATGAGAGGCTAGGATTTCAAAACTGGCGCTGATTTCATACAGAATGTGCAGTTTTTTTGTCAATTTTTGGGAATAGGAGATGGTATCCGTCCTCTAGCTGCGAACTCGGGGCTTTTTCCTATGTGGCCATGATGAGGTGCGCTCGACTCGTTTTTGAGATTCATTTTTTGATGTGTTTAACCAGAAATTAACCCTTTTGGGGAATTTACGTGAGTGCCGTTTGGGCCGAGTTCAAGTCGCACCCATCGTTTGTGGTTTTGAAGCCTTTTTATGGGGATTTGTGGCGACCACCGGGAGACTGCCATGCGGTAGGAACGCCGCCATTTTGTCCTGATGTCCTGTTTGCTGTTTTGACTATCTTCTAGTTTTATCTCCCTTCTCAGAAGGTAAGTTATGACTTATAAGCCAGCAATGATATCTTCAGGTTGAAAATGTACCTATTTTTTCTTTGGGTTTTTTCTTTTGCACATGTCCTCTCATGAAGCTATTTTTTGTTAGGGTGTTAGGGTACAGCTTAGCCCTCATCAGACTCCTGGCATCGAACGACTCTTGTGGCAACTCTTGTGGCAACTCTTGACTCTGGTCAAGATTCCCACGAGAGCCAGAACCGAGTCACTTTTAAATCTTGGCCAGAGTCGACAGACAACCACCGGATGAGGACCAGTAGAGCTGGTAGAGGCTGGTGACCTGCTGAACTGCACCATCGACCCCTGGCTGACCTGGGAGTTTGAACCTCCTTCTAGTATTCTCTTCGTCATCTTCCTGAGCTGTTTCCTGTGCTATTTCCTGTCTACTTCCTGTCTTCTTCCTGTATTCGTTGCTGTTTTCAACTACACCAAGTGGACCTTGGATAGAGGCTACGTATATGGACCATTGGACCTTAACACCAGGTTTTTTTACACCTTCAGTGTTGTATTATTTCTTCGAGATTTATTCATATCAGTATTTATCATACCATCATTTTTTAGATAACTAATTACTCATATCACAGTTTTTTCGATTTTGCCAGTTATAGGAAAAATATATGACCTACTATTATTTTCCTGCAGAAAAACCCAATATTTTGGCCTTTGTTGTACTTGTTGACCAGTGCCCGATCCACGTATAAATATAATGCATTTACTATGATGATTTGACGATTGACAAATATAAAAAGATGATGGTAATGGTGTTGGTTGAGATGATGACAATACTGGTGGTTCTGATGGTATAGTGTATTGATTTCTGGTGAACAGATGCCTTCCAAACTCATCGATCGGCATCGTTACAAGGTTATGATTCGAATGACTTGAAAAAATATCCATCAACCTATTTTATAATCTTTCCTTCCCTTAGTTGTTCAATTGTAGAAATAATTTTATTGTTGTGACCAGTATCACCGGCAGATTGAGAAGCAATCAACAGTTTCAACCTATCAACTAATTCATTAAAATCATCGAAATCTTTGTATTCCGCCGGTTTTTTGTTGAGTCGCATAATAGTTAATTCACCACCACGTTTGGCTTTGCTTCTTGTCGTAACAATTGAGGGAGTGGAACCACTTCTGGGTCTTGTTGGTTGTCCTCGAACTACTGAAGGTATCGATGTTGGTTTGGAGGTTTTTTTCATAGATCTCTCCAAATTTAGAGAATGTAAAGATGTGATTCTCGGCTTGATAATATCTATAAATTTTGAAGAATTCGAAGTTGAAAGTCCGTTTTCCGGATTATATCCTAAATAATGTGCGTTGGTTCTTCGAATAATGTCAATATACTGTTCTATATCGGTTTTTTTCATTCCTGCAGGATGTTTTTTGAACATAAGTTCGTATCATCCAGGAGTACCCTTGTATCGCTTATAATGAAATCAGCACCATCAAAATCCACGGTTGAATCACCAATAGCATATTTTTTCAAATATGGGTCGAAATAAATACCAAACGTATCATCAAATGTTTTGTTAGTATCATGAATTTTATCATCAATGTATGCTCTAGGTAATGGTGCTTTGAATTGTTCCAAGTATTTTTCATGTTCAGTCGATATATCAATTCCAGGGGGAATCGTTTCTTCAAAAAAGCTCTCTCCATATTCTGGTCTGACCAATGAGGGATCGTGAATAAATGTTTCTTCATCATCCAAATTCAAATTGCGGATTATGTAAATATTGTGGAGAATGGGGGAACAATACTTCGTAAGATGTATATGTTTACTTCCAATCTACACACCATTTACACGGAGTTAAGGAATAAAGTAGCTTTGTCATCAGCTGATGATAAGCGTTATAAAATTCCCTTCGATGTGAAAACTTCAGCTTGGGGTCATTTGCTGATCACACCTAAAGCCGTCGCTGGAACTTTAGATGATATTCTGGAAATTGCTCAAGGTTATATTGATGAGGTGAAGATCAAACAATAGTTTGAATGTTAAGTTTATGCTAAGGAAATTTATATGTTGTATATGTCTTTCATGTTTGTGATTGGTAATACGAAATAAAAAATCATCATCAAGTATATTTGTTTTTATTCTCCAATAATAAATATAATAATATATCGATATCATCCACATTGCTGTAGACCCCATCTACAAATATGACATTCTGATTGAGGCTGGGGGGGGTCCATCCACATGACTTCTCCACTCTGGACGATTGTAGTGCACAAAACAGGGTAGCTGGATACGAAGTTTAAAATTTCTGGTATATGCCTGTGGTAATTTATCCCATGAATAGAGGAGTTCCATCGGAGTCTCTTTTTCGATCAGATAGTGTAATGGAAAATGCTGGAGCTCTTGTTCGGTGAAATCATATAATTTCTTGTGCCCGTTACTATGTTTTTTTTTTAAGTTTAGTCACTAAACAATTTGGACAATCTTCAGACATGTTGTAACAATAAGCTCGAGCAGCAATAATGACACACACGTTGCTGTATAAAACGTCACCCAATCGACTAGTCTCATTCCCTTCACATCCTTCTTTATATCATCATCACGAAGGAGTGGGGGTTTTGGATATAGTTCACACCACTCAGAGTCCACGGTGGCGCCGTTACCTTTTCGTAATCGCAGCTAATAAATAGTACTATTTTCAGGTATTAGTGATTTGATGGTTGCCACATTGTTAGTGGTATTCTTTTCCATTCTAGACCATTTGGACGGCCAACTTTCATTTCGTGTTCCATTACTATCGAAACATATGAAAACTTCTCTTATATTATAAGGTTGTGCAATATAAAGAAAACCTTGAAAAACCACTTGTAAAACTAAACATTCTGAAGTGATCATGTTGACAACTCTAGACACACTGAAAATATCATGTAATTTCATATATATTTATTGAAGACATGTGAGATACAGGGTATTCGATTCATTCATCAAAGTTAATTTTATTACAAAATCTAGTTTTATTATCAAAAACATTCTTATCTCAAATTTTCTGTTCTTCCAGAGTTGGTAGATTTGCATGTCGAATTATCTCCTTCATTCGGAATCTCCTTTTTTCAGTTTTGGTTTTTCCAATTGGCAGACATCTGATGATGTTCTTGTTTTCGACATCTGGTATATATGTAGGATAATTGTCATCATCCCAGTTTTCTTCCATTGTTGATTTATTTTCAGAAGTGTTCATGATTTGGGAACAACAGTACTCCTAAAGGATCTTCTTCGTAAGATCTGATGACTTTTATTGGTCTTGTTTGATTACAAAGACGAGTATAAAGTATTATTACCGTTTTCGGTTTGCTCAACCAACTATCACTTCCTAGATATCTACGATTAACTGTTTTTTTACAAACACAACACTGTTTCGTTTCAACTACACGATGATCATCACTTTGCATGAATATATGCAATGAGCTACTGCCATGTGAAATGTTATGACAAAATCAAGAAAACGCCAGACTACTTATAGGTCTAAACTAGTGGGGATGCATTCAAACAATTACCTATCATTTGATTATTAGTATGAATTAATATTGATGAATAATCCAACAGCTGTTTTCAATTGATCAAAGATGATGAAATAATTAATTGATGAGTAATTCTTTCATACTTCAATTAGTCCGGGCCTGTTCTAAATTGATATTGATTGATTTCAATTAACGTTAATTAGTTTGGCTCATTGGCGCAGTTCTATGTCTCTCTATTCTATACTACTCACTCCTGAAAAAATTGTGAATTATATTCAATATTATAACCGGTCCGGTCAAAATTTAAAAAAAAAATTATGATCAATATTTTTATATCTTGAATCACACTGAAAACTGAAACGAAAGATACCAAGTGGTCCATTATGGAGAATGAGACCACACACATAAAAACAAATTCTCAAATGAAAACGATATATTTGTTCAACGTCCAATTCTTGTTTTGAAAAAGTGCATCCTTCTTCTGAAATAATTTATTTGAAATGAATTTATTGAATATGTCAATTGTAGAAAATTATTTCACTGGAATATTCATTTGTTATAACAAAATGTTCTCAATTCAAGAAATTCAAAGTATCCAGAAAAAATAATTGAGTTATTGAAAAATATATCACGGAATGTCTTCTTTCAAAATAAAATTCAACATTTAATCTCTGAATGAGTAAATCTCTGAGAAAGTTTCTTTGGATTCACCATTACATTTTCTTGAATATAATTGCGATCCCTTCGAGCCGAGGATGTTGCCAAACGGTATGAGTGTGTTGTTTCGGTGCTCTTGTCGTGCATCCATCATTGTTCAACCAGTTCAACCTATTTTATTGGCATAGAAATATTGGCTTGCCATGACAGAAAAACTAAGGTCTTAGGAGATATCTGAGGATATAATTACCACTTTTAGGGGTAAGTTACATGCCTATATCTTATCGACGTTCATTCTTGGGTAGGTATTATTGTGTATCCAATCAATTAACGTAGCTATATCATCTCGAAAACTGATAATTCGTGAAAAACATGAATAACCATTATCGGCATAGTGAGTGAAAATTGGGGTTAGGTACCTATGTGTGGATGAACGTTTAAATTTGTCCAAACACTGATTGAACAGTGGAAAAGAGCTTCTTGAACTTGTAGACATCTTAGGTATTTTGATATTGCATATATTATACCTAACATATTTTTACATTTTTTTACCTAATTTCGATCCAAGGAAAATGAATTCAGTAGTAAGAATGTGAACCCAGATTTGAAGGAATATAATAACCATGCATTGTGTCAGATTATCTCTCACATTGTACCTACATGGAGTTGTGAATGATATATTTTATATTTTTCAGTAGTTTGAAACCAGAGGAATACAACTTTATTGCGAGGTAAACTGGTGGACAAGAAATAATCTCTACGAATAGGTGGAAAGGTTGTCAAGAAGAAGGTCTGCAAGTGATGATGTGATTGATGAGAGCCCTAATAAGAGAACGGAAGTTGAGGATGATTCTCATTTCAAGAAATCGATATAATTCATCTAATTTGATAAAATTCAATTCTTGATACGAAACAGTCTACAGCTGAAACTGAAAATCTGATACATTTTGTTCAAGAAGAATGCGAGTCATTGAGGGATTATGATTGTCTTGATTTGAATATATTGTGTCATCAATCTGAAATATTGTATTATTCTCACGAAGTACTCCATTCATTTACGATTCAAGAAATGTATAACATTGGTATGAGTGTATTTAGTTGGAAACATAATAATCTTGAATTGAGCAGACATTTATTCCAGTATATATAAAAAAGCCATACTCTTGAATCAAAGCATATCAAATCAAATCAAGTAATTCTTTTTATGTGTGCACAGATCGAAAACCACGGGGCGCCTCCACCACATGTCGCGTATAGGTCCTTTCGGTCCTATACTGGGGGTTGTAGTTCAGAGGTTCTAACTCGCTCAATCCAAAAATACATTAAATCTCAAATAAGCATCAAATACAAGAGATTACAAATTAACTTAATCTTACCTTGAACTAGATTCCTATCACAGGGGCCATCTCCTAACACCTCACACTACATTCTCACTGTTTAGAAATTATTAAATTCAAATATATCTTCAACTGTACTCTCTCAGAGCTCAAGAGTGAATCTTCAATTACTATCTTCTATATTTCGAAGAGACCTCTCAAAACCAAAGTATCTGTTTATTATGTGTCAGCAGTATCAACTATAACTAGCATTGGCCTAGTTTTGTCAAGGTATTGTTGATTCCTACTGACCCATAATCCATAGAGAATTAAACAATGAAATTTATCGAATCATATTTCAGAATAGGTAATTCTCGATATCCTTTATGAAATGGAATTTGGAAAATATATTCACGACAATATCATGAAATCTATCTTACGCATTACATTGATTCGAGACAAGGGTCTCTGAAAAGGGAATTGCTGAGGCCAGCCCGCCCCTGACGGTCGGTAATTGATTTTTTCCGATGGAAATACTAACTATCAGTCATAATAAACACACTGACCAGATATGGTTGTGGCAGGGTCTCTAATAAGAAAATTGCTGAGGCCAGCCCGCCCCCGACGGTCGGTAATTCTTATTCCTCGATGGAAATACCAACTACCAGTCATCATAAACACACTGACCAAATATGGTGGTGGCAGGGTCTCTGATAAGGAAATTGCTGAGGCCAGCCCGCCCCTGACGATCGGTAATTTTTTTTCTCGATGGAAATACTAACCATCAGTCATCATAAACACACTGACCAAATATGGTGGTGGCAGGGTTTCTAATTAGAAAATTGCTGAGGCCAGCCCGCCCCCGACGGTCGGTAATTTTTTTTCTCGATGGAAATACTAACCATCAGTCATCATAAATACACTTACCAAATATAGTGGTGGCAGGGTTTCTAATAAGAAAATTGCTGAGGCCAGCCCGCCCCCGACGGTCGGTTATTTTTTTCTCGATGGAAATACTAACTATCAGTTATCATAAACACAATTACCAAATATGGTGGTGGCAGGGTCTCTGATAAGGAAATTGCTGAGGCCAGCCCGCCCCCGACGGTCGGTAATTTTTTTTTTCTCGATGGAAATACTAACTACCAGTCATCATAAACTCACTGACCAAATATGGTGGTGGCAGGGTCTCCAATAAGAAAATTGCTGAGGCCAGCTAGCCCCTGACGGTCGGTAATTGATTTTTTCCGATGGAAATACTAACTATCAGTCATAATAAACACACTGACCAGATATGGTTGTGGCAGGGTCTCTAATAAGAAAATTGCTGAGGCCAGCCCGCCCCCGACGGTCGGTAATTCTTATTCCTCGATGGAAATACTAACTACCAGTCATCATAAACACACTGACCAAATATGGTGGTGGCAGGGTCTCTGATAAGGAAATTGCTGAGGCCAGCCCGCCCCTGACGATCGGTAATTTTTTTTTCTCGATGGAAATACTAACCATCAGTCATCATAAACACACTGACCAAATATGGTGGTGGCAGGGTTACTAATTAGAAAATTGCTGAGGCCAGCCCGCCCCCGACGGTCGGTAATTTTTTTTCTCGATGGAAATACTAACCATCAGTCATCATAAATACACTTACCAAATATAGTGGTGGCAGGGTTTCTAATAAGAAAATTGCTGAGGCCAGCCCGCCCCCGACGGTCGGTCATTTTTTTCTCGATGGAAATACTAACTATCAGTTATCATAAACACAATGACCAAATATGGTGGTGGCAGGGTCTCTGATAAGGAAATTGCTGAGGCCAGCCCGCCCCCGACGGTCGGATTTTTTTTTTCTCGATGGAAATACTAACTACCAGTCATCATAAACACACTGACCAAATATGGTGGTGGCAGGGTCTCCAATAAGAAAATTGCTGAGGCCAGCCCGCCCCCGACGGTCGGTAATTTTTTTTTCTCGATGGAAATACTAACTATCAGTCATAATAAACTAACTGACCAAATATGGTGATGGCAGGGTCTCTGATAAGGAAATTGATGAGGCCAGCCCGCCCCCGACGGTCGGTAATTTTTTTTTCTCGATGGAAATACTAACTGTCAGTTATAATAAACACACTTACCAAATATGGTGGTGGCAGGGTCTCTGATGAGAACATTGCTGAGGCCAGCCCATCGGCTAGCCCGCCCCCGTATATGATCAGTATTTTTTTTTGCTCGATGAAAACTCTCATTCATTCGTCTTTTGTTGAACACTCTCATACAATATGGTGGTGGCAGGGTCTTCAATGAAAATATGACCGCTGCCGTACCGCCCCCGAGGCTCACCAATTCGGATTTCTCGATGACATCGCTAATCGTTTTCCCTTGATAACGCTCTATCAAAATTTGAAGGTTGTAGAGTATCTTATGAAGATATTGCCGCCCCCAAACCACCTCCGACGCTAGGTATTTTTTTTTTCTTGATGAAACCTGTTAAATGTTATCTCTAATGTATTTTACCATCCTGTGTATGTACTATTTTTCGACTCATATTCAAGATATCTTTGGTTCCAATTCTATGGAGACGAATCAACAATATTGTTTCAATTGCTTTCATATACTATTTCATTGAACATCTCATGTATTTTTTACTCGAAATAAAACTCAATTAGTTTCTGAAAGCAATAAATTCATTTCATTAGAAGCATTAAATAGAGTTGACTTAGAACAGGAGTCAATTCATAACAAAAATTGGTCCTTCGAAGAGCGGATAGAGCAGCAACATACAACCAAGAACTCCACAAGAAGAAGAAACGGGAGCACAGCAGTTCATTTATCAGGGACAAAACGAAAAATTCTGCATCGAAGTGATAAGGATTCAAAAAGGTCGTACCAATTACTCCCTAATTTTTCGCCTTTCTTAAATCCTTGATTTCTTCTAGAATTCAACGTTCCTTCCACAGAAATTTGAGCATAGTTCTCAAGTTTCATTTGCATTTTTCATATCCAAGAGAATTTCAATTCATTCACACAAAATAAAAATATTAAATTTCTGACATTTCAAGATTCACGATGACAGAAGATTTGCAGTCATTGATTATACAGCGTGGTCGACTCAAGGCAGAGATAACACGATTCGTAAATTTCGTAAATGCCTTTGATGCGTCCAAAAAAAGCATTGTAGAAATACAAAAGAGACTTCAAAAGATAGAAAATACAATAATTTTTTCCTTTGAAAATATTCAATCACAAATGGAATCACTAGATGCAGATTCCGATCATGAAACAGAAAGGAATGATTTCGAAAACAATTATTACAGCGTGGTTACAAGAGCGGAAGAACTAATTCAAAAACACTCGCAATCAACTACGCAAACTTCAATTATCTATAATAAAAGTAATAGCTCAAATGATAACAATATTCAAAATGGTACAAATATCATTAAATTGACTACTATCAAACTTCCATGTTTTCAGGGAGCTTTCAATGAATGGCTCGAATTTCACGATTCATTTGATTCTTTGATAGATCAAAATAAGGCCCTTAGTGATGTTCAGAAACTCCATTATTTGAAATCATCCGTGAGTGGTGAGGCTGCCCGAATCATAAGTTCATTGAGAACAACTACAGATAATTACAAGGTAGCATGGCAATTATTATGTGATAGATACGGCAATAAATGATTGCTTGTATTCAATCATATCAAAGCATTGTTCAATATGCCAAATAAGTAAATAATCCTATTCTCAAATATGAAATTTAATCAACAATCTCAATAAAAATCTAAGATCCTTAGAGTCGTTGGGTCAGAGTTCAAATAATTGGGATCCTTTATTAATATATATGATATTAAACAAATTAGATTCTGTCACAGCTCGAGAATGGGAAAAAAAAGCGTATACAAATGCGAATAGTACACTACAATCTCAAAATACGGTAACTCTTGAATCTCTGATAACATTTCTGAGAAACAAAGCTGATTTACTCGAAACAATCGATGCAAATAGTGGTTGTATTTCTTCTCATTCCAATACGAAAAATAAGAATTCACAGAAAACATTGATTGCAATTACATTATCTTGTTCATTTTGCAAACAAAATCATAAACTCTTCAAGTGTCCCGAATTCATAAAACTATCTGTAAATTCCAGATTGGATCATGTGGAGAAGGCAAAAC
This sequence comes from Chrysomela aeneicollis, assembly GCA_029955515.1. Lineage (NCBI taxonomy): Eukaryota > Metazoa > Arthropoda > Insecta > Coleoptera > Chrysomelidae > Chrysomela > Chrysomela aeneicollis. Next base: position 4,554,820 of record JARUHQ010000027.1, on the reverse strand, counting down.
TCTGTAGAAACTGTTTGAATTCAGGGCATTCAGGAAAGCAATGTACATTTTTGTCCTTGCAAAATGTGTTCAATCAAACACAATACATTATTGCATTCAGATGTTCCTATAGCTGTTTCTAATTCTAATTCTTCATCAAATGATAGTCAGCCCACAGAGAGTGTTAGTAACACCCCTCAGGTGTCACTCACAACTTACAATCACATGCAAAGTCAAACTTTATTATAAAAAAAAGTAAGTTTTATTTCATTTCATAAGAAAGTACAATTTTGTAAATACAATGTCGTAATAATAATAAGGAAAACCCATGAATCGAGTATTCTAGCCTAGGCAAGGTTGCCTGTCTTGCTTTTATACTCCATCATAGGATTTTCCTATGCCAATGTACAAAATGTTTATTGTGGGTAATTAATACAATGATAAATGACAAATGTCTACATGTATATGTATTTTCCAGGGTATTCACGAAAGGAGCAGTCGACCCCTGTGTGGCGGGCTAGTTAGTTTCTAAGGTTCATAATAATCATGTCTATTATTTATACTCAGTGTATATTAATAAATACGTATATACATTTTATTATAGCTTTAAAATGTCGTAAAATATATTAGGAGCATTACGAATAAAATTTTTTGTTTCAGCTTCGAATTTTCCAGTATTTAAGATTGTTTTGATATTTACTGGTAATGAATTGTAAAATTTAGGTCCATATCCATATCAACAGCTATTATCAATATTTTTGATGGTCAAGGTCACACTCGTGAATGTCGGGTACTTCTTGATAGTGCTTCCGAGTCTAATTTCATCACAAAAGATTTATGGAATACTTTATCGATACCAAGAACAAACATCGACATTTCCATTATGGGGATTGGTCAAATTTATTCACCCATAACACACAAATGTGATGTTGCTATAAAGTCTAGACACAACGAATTAATTACAAAAAATATATCATGTTTAATCATTTTTGAAATATTTGATCGTATTCCTATTCAGAAAATAAATACAAATGCAATTCCTATGCCAAAAAACATTTTTCTTGCTGATCCACAATTCAATATTCCATCTTCCATCGATATGTTGCTTGGAACTGAAATGTTTTATTCACTTTTATGCATAGGTCAAATTAAATTAGGTCCAAAATTGCCAATCCTACAAAAAACTGAATTTGGTTGGATAATTTCTGGATCAATTCATAAATATGGAGACCATGCAGAGCATTCATATTGTAATTTCAATAGGAATATTGATGTTCAGCAGCAATTACAAAAATTTTGGGAAATTGAAGATAGCAGTTTTCCAGAAAAAAATTTCTCACTAGAGGAACAACAATTTGAAGAGCATTTCGTTTCTACATTCAAAAGACATGATGATGGAAGGTTCATTGTTAAAATTTCATTGAAAGAAGGTATGCTCAAACAAAATGGAAGCAAATCTCAAAAATTATTATTTTCTTCAAATAATACTATCACGCAAGGTGATACTGCAAAATTACTCGGGATTACTCTCGATGATAAACTTAATTGGACATCCCATGTTGAGTCTTTGTGTAAGAAACTATCAAGCCAACTTTTCCTTTTACGAAGATTGAAAAAATCAGTAAGCATTGATGTACTAAAAGTGTCATACTTTGCACTTTTTCACTCGCATATGAGTTATGGAACTCTACTATGGGAAAACTCCACTCAGGCTTCACGTGTTTTCATAATGCAGAAAAAAGCAGTTAGGGTAATTACTGGTGCAGGGCCTAGAGACTCATGTAAATTAATTTTCGTCAATCAAAGAATAATGACCTTACCGTCCATATTTATATATCAAAACCTCCTTGATATACATAAACACCAAGAAAAGTACACGGCTCATAATGCCATACATCATTACAATACCAGAAATGAAAATCTCTTGATAAATCCTAGATATCGATTAGCAGTATCTGCACTCCCCCGATCTGCGACTTTACAATAAAATACCAGCTCATATTAAAAAAATGAAGTACGACCAATTCAAACCAGCCATAGAAAATCTGTTACTGAGACATGGTTTCTACACAGTCGAAGAATATCTCACTGCTGAATTTTGATTTTGACTTTCATTTTATTTTGACTATGAAATCCCATGATTCATCTAACACTGTATCCTACTCATGTTAGTTTATTCAAGTGCCTCAATTTAAACTGTCTGTTGTATACAAATTTGTATGTTATATGTATGTATACTTACTGTGACCTGCTATAAATGTGCTATGTACATAAAATAGTCAATAAACGTCTATCTAGATGTACTAGGTGATACGAGTTTTCAGGCAGAAAAACGGTTCCTGAACTTGGAACGCAAATTAAAAAATAATTCTGAATTCAAAGCAAAGTACTCACAATTTATAGATGAATACATAGCTTTGTCATATGTCCAAAGTTAATTCAACAAATTCCAAAAATATTCAGGTATTCTTTCCGCATCATGCAGTCATGAAACAGGATAGTTTGACTACGAAAATAAAAGTCGTGTTCGACGGTTCATTCAAAACTACTACAGGAATTTCTTTCAATCAAATACAAATGACTGGTGCAAACATTCAAAGTGACTTTTTTTCCATACTTTTGAGATTCAGACAATTTTCATTTGTAGTATCTTCAGATATTGAGAAGATGTATCTTTGTGTTTTGGTTTCACCTGAACAGAGAAGTTTTCAACAGATATTTTGGAGATCTGATCCATCGCATCCTCCCGATATCTATCAGCTCAATACCGTAACATATGGAACAACAAGTGCTTCTTTTTTGGTTATTAGATGTCTCAAACAACTAGCAATAGAGAATTCAGAAGAATTTCCAATTGCATTTCAAGAAATATCACATTCATTATATGTCGATGATTTTCTTTATGATTCCGATTCCAAGGAAGAGCTCGCACAAACTTGTGTAAATGTATTCAATATTTCACAAAAGGCAGGTTTCAATTTGAGAAAATGGATTTTAAATAATCCCCAAGTCACACAATATTTTCAGAACACAAATTCACAAATCCAATTAGTCCAACTTGGCACAACCGAAAACTGCAAAACTTTGGGAATTTTTTGGCATCCTGAGAAGGATATTTTATCATATAAAATTTCACCATTCAGTTTGTCTAAACTTTGGACTTTTGAGTCCATGTATAATATCAATCAAGATTATCCTTCAAAAAATGTGGCATGAAAGGCTTGATTGGGACGAATCAGTTTCTTTTAATATCCACACGAAATGCATATCTTTCAGGAGGGAAATCTTGGATTTAAATGAATTAGAAATACCCAGACATATTCGATTTACTGATAGTATTTATACTGAACTACATGGATTTTGTGATGCTTCCCAAGATGCTTATGCAGCATGTGTTTACATTCGCAGCATAAATGCCAAGGGAGAGATAGTCACATCTTTTGTGTGCCAAGTCACAAGTAGCTCCTCTAAAGGTCCTTACAGTGTCTCGTTTGAAGCTACAGGGTGCTCAAATGCTCGCAAAATTGACAAATAAGGTCAAAAAATCATTGACACTTTCTTTCGATAACATTCATTATTGGTGTGATTCTACTATAACCCTAGGTTGGATAAACACTGCTCCTAATTCCCTCAAGACTTATGTAGCAAATCGTGTATGCGAAACACAATCAAAGTCAGATACAAAAAAATGGCATCATGTAGGTTCAAGTGACAATCCAGCAGATTTAGCTAGTCGTGACATAAGTCCCAGTTCATTATCATCGTGTGAATTTTGGTGGCATGGCCCTGAATGGTTATTAAAAATCTAAAATTCATGGCCAACTCAATCACTTTTATTGCCATCAGAACTCCCTGATATGAAGAAGGATACAGTTTCTTTCATGTCTGTACCACTATTCCAATTCCCATTTCAGAGATTTTCTAATTTCATGCGAATGATTCAAAGTGTAGCGTATATGTTCAGATTCATTCATAATTGCAAACTCAAAATCTCAGCCAGAGAATTTCGACCAATCATGCCGCATGAAATAAATAAAGCAACAATGTCACTTATTCAATTGATTCAGAAACAACATTTTGCATCCGAATTTTTCACATTATTCCAAAGTGAAACATTGCATCCAAAAAGTAAAATATTATCTCTCAATCCATTTATGTCACAAGATGGAATTATTAGAGTAGGAAGTAGACTTAGACATTCAAAGTTTGATTTCGACAAACAGCATCCAATTGTGTTACCTAAAAATCATCATTTCGCAAAATTATTATTCATTCATGAACACAAGAGACTTTGTCATACAGGTCCGCAACAATTACTTGCATCAATCAGGGAAAAATTTTGGCCAATTAATGGAAAAAATATGGCAAGACAAGTAGTACATTCTTGCATAAAATGTTTTCGTGTAAAACCAAATAGTTTTGCTCCTATAATGGGTGATCTTCCTAGTCATCGCGTAACAGCTTTCTATCCATTCTACATAACAGAGGTTGATTATGCAGGACCACTCATGCTCAAAGACAGGAGGGGCCGTGGTTGCAAGTTAATTGAAGGATATATCGTGTTATTCATATGTTTCAGTATCAAGGCAATCCATTAAGAACTAGTTACCGATCTATCAATTCAATGATTCATTGCAGTTTTACGAAGATTTATATCTCGTAGAGGTAAACCATCACGCATGTTTTCCGATAATGGGACTAATTTTGTAGGCGCCAAAAATGAACTTGATGATCTAGCGAAATTTCTCGATAGAAATGGCAATCAAATAATAAAAGCGTGGTTCATTGGAAGAAATAAATTGGTCTTTTATACCACCTTATTCACCCCATTTTGGTGGTCTCTGGGAGGCAGGGGTAAAGTCAACAAAATTACATTTGAAACGTATCATAGGAAATGCACATTTGACTTATGAGGATTTTATGACGCTTCTCATTCAGGTGGAAGGTATATTGAATTCACGCCCTCTTTGTCCACTTTCTCTAAATCCTAATGATCTTTCTCCTTTAACCTCTTCACATTTCCTAATTGGTCGACCCATAACATCCATAGCAGATCCAAATTATGAAAATGTTCCCGAAAATCGTTAATCTTCATATCAGAGGATTCAGCAGATAACTCAACATTTTTGGTCTCTATGGTCGGCGGAGTACATTAGCGAGCTTCAGTCCCGTTCCAAATGGAAGGTCAACCATAGTCAGCTACAAGTTGGATCCATGGTTCTAATCAAAGAAAAGAATCAACCGAGTCTATGCTGGGCCATAGGCAGAGTTCAAGACTTGCATCCTGGAATCGACAACATCTCCAGAGTAGCATCAGTGTTAACATCGAAGGGTATCATCAAACGTGCAGTGATTAACTTGTGTCCTCTTCCTTTAGATTCAGAAGATAATGTTACCATTCAATCAAATATTGAGTGATATGTATTTAACTATTGATTCATGTGTTGACTATATTATTCATTGTTGTATATTATGTATTCATTCATTGAAAGCACATTCTTTCAAAGTGGGGGTGTATATTAAATGTTATCTCTAATGTATTTAACCATCCTGTGTATGTACTATTTTTCGACTCATATTCAAGATATCTTTGGTTCCAATTCTATGGAGACGAACCAACAATATTGTTTCAATTGCTTTTATATACTTTTTCATTGAACATCTCATGTATTTTTTACTCGAAATAAAACTCAATTAGTTCCTGAAAGCAATAAATTCATTTCATTAGAAGCATTAAATAGAGTTGACTTAGGACAGGTGTCAATTCATAACAAAACCTTTTATTATACTCTTTCATGAGCACTCTGACAAAATATAGTGGCGACAGGGTCTCTTATAAAGAAATTGATGGATTTATTGCTAAAGTAACCGGGGTCAAAAACCCGATATCTACAATTAGGTATGAAAAAATCTTCAATAGTAAATACACACTGAGGGTGTAAAACAACCTGATGTTGGGTCCATATGATCCTCCACAATGGTCCAAATTGCGGCCCCTATCCGAGGTCCAGGTGGTGTAGTGCAGGTGAAGACTCTGCGATGACGAAGACAGGAAGAAAACTGGAAACAGCACAAGAAGAAGGCTCAACCTCTCAGGTCAGCCAGGAGTCGATAGTGGTGAACCTAACCTGGACGTCAGCCTCTACCAGCTACTACTGGTGGTCATCTGGTTGTCTGTCGACTCTGGCCAAGATCTAGAAGCGACTTGGTGTTGGCCCTCGTGGGAATCTTGACCAAAGTCGAGAGTTGCCACAAGATGATTTTATCAAACCCAAATGCAGTTGGTCAAGCTCTCAAACTAAAAAATAGATTGCTTAATACAAAATTCAGAATTGCTTCAGACAAAACCAAATTACAGCAAGAACAAATGAAAAAAAGTTCAGGATGAGCTAAAACAACGTCGAAATCGAGGTGAGCAAAATCTTATTATCAAATATAGAAAAGGCATTCCGGTAATTGAAGAATCAAAAAACTAAGATATAACACTTAACAAACGTTAAAAATATATTATCAAGATGTTGGTGGTTTAAGAACTAGACTTGATGAATTTAGAAACTCTGTCCTGTGCTGCAATTATGATGTTTTAATATTAAATGAAACATGGTTAACGGGTTCCTACTATGATACAGAAATTGATTTAATCAACTATAATATCTTTAGAACTGATCGAAATGTGAACACAAGTAACAAGTCTCGAGGTGGTGAAGTAATAATGTGTTTCATTCTTTTGATGAGCTCAAGTGCAAATGTGATTCTTGTAGCTACCTACATACCGCCATGTTCAAATCTTGATATTTATATAGATCATTGTACTTCTGTTGAACATATATCTGAGAAATTCAGGGCATCTCAATGTTATCTCTTTGGTGATTATAATTTACCATTGGCTACGTGAGAATCTTCGGAAGAGCATGGACTTACCTGCGCTGCTGGGCACGGATATAATGCATCATGATTGTGAAAAGTAATCAAAGATTAAATTTCAAATACAGATAAACTAATCACGTCCAGAAAAAAAATATTACTGCAGGTGGCCTATATCAAGTCATAAACAGATGAATCTCAAGAGCGCCGAAAATATAAGTTATGTTCAACTTCGTTTATCAACTAGAATGATAAAGACAAGAATTTATGTACAAATGACCTAAAAGGGCACTGATCAAAGGAGTAAATTCAGATAAGGGCGTATAGGCAGTGTAGTTTATGGGCATAAAAGACATTAAAGGCATATCACTGATATCGATGAGAAAAACAAAGCCATTAATTTGAAACTTAATTACAAAATGTGGTGCACGTGTTCTTTTGTCGAATTGTCGCTCTGATAGAGACAAAGGGTGAATTTTTATATAAAAATGATGACCGAAAGTCAATCGAGAGCATTCAGTAGTGAGCAGTCACAATCATGGCTCGGAGGAGCTAAGTTCATTAATACCGTGGGCACCACGGTTTGTGTTGAAGCTAACGAACTTTCAAGTAGCTGATTCTTTGTCGACAGACATCAGAACATACTTTGTCCGTTTTGCAAGTTGTCGCTAGACATTGCAAAAGTTAGTCTTCAGGCTGAAAGTGAAGCTCAATAGTGTTTATAAAAGTAAATTGTACAGTTGAAAGTTTTCTCAGTTTAAACCAGTCAGTTTGCAAGTGTCGCGAATTTCCAAACGAAGTGAGAAGTGAACCAGATACGAAATATGTAAGTTGCCCAGAAGATTTCAGATCATTGACCCAAAAGTTTAAAAGGCACATGTTAGGGAATTATGTCATTCATATCAGAGGGTGTCGTTTGTCGGATAGTATAGCCAGGGTTGTACTTGAATATTTATTAAAGTATTCGACGTATGATCTTCTGATTACAATAGAGTGACTGATTAAATAGCTTTGTGTATTGAACTTGATGAGATAATTACCTGTATGATTGTAAATTCGATTTTGTATTCTTTTATGTAAATTAATATGGTTCTTTCAGGAGTACTTATAAATCTTGATTATATTTCTATCTGTCAGTAGATCACTATAGATATTTTTTGATGATGATGATTGTCGGTTTGCGGGCGGTCAGAACCATAAGCATGTAGACCACTCAGTTGGGCCCGTTATGCACCCGCCATTTCTGGGAATTGGTTCAGTCTTGGAGGTAACCTATTTCGCGGGCGAATTTGGCTATCTTTCTGGCCGATACCTTTCTCACACTCTTCGGGTCCAAGATAATGCTCCCGAGATGCTCCTCCCTTATTGTTGCCACTGCTAGGCACTCTGTGAGGATGTGGGTAGCTGTCTCCTCATCCTCCAAGCACCACCTGCACTCGGTATCGTCAGTGATGCCCATAGTGTTTAGGTGTTTGCTCAGGTGGCAGTGTCCCGTAAGAAGTCCTACCACTATTCTGATCTCATTTCTGCTCAGTGTGAGCAAGGCTTTGGTCCCTCTACTAGAGGGGCCTTCGAAGTGGAGTTTCGATTGTCTCATGCCAGGTGCCTCTTTCCATGCATTCTGGAATTTTGCATCCAGAATCGTCTTCATGGTTGAGATACTCCATGATCTAGAAACTCCTAGGATTGGTTCTGGTCCGATCGCTGAGGTACTCGCACCCCGTCTGGCCAGATAGTCGGCCCTTTCGTTTCCGGGTACTCCAGTATGACCAGGAACCCAAAGTAGTTTCACCTTATTGGTCGTAGCAAGCCTTCGCAAATCATCAATGCATTCCGATACCAGCAGCGAACTGACTCTGTATGATGTTAGGGCCTCCATCGCCGCTTGGATGTCGGTACATATCGTGATTTGCTGGCCGTGATAGCCTCTGTTTATGTTTTCTCGCACACAGGCGAGTATAGCGAATACTTCTGTTTGAAATACTGTGGCAAAATTTCCCAACGGGTAGTATAGTTCCACTTTTGGGGATTGCCCATATACACCAGCGCCAGCTGATTCACCCATCTTGAAGCCATCCGTGTACCAGATGATCCCGTTGTTGGGGTTTGGTGCCCAAACTGCTCCCAGTCCTCCCTGGTGGGAATGACGGACTGTGGCCTTTTGCTGAATCTTATGACAGTTGTCATACTGTCCCCTGGGAATTCAAGTACGGAAAATTCACCCACTCGCTAGACAGGCAAGTCTTTGAACCCTATCTAATTGTGTTTTTGCTCTGCCGGATACTGTACCTTGCCACCATACAATGGCTCCGTACGTAATCATTGGGCGTATGAGAGTCGTGTAGATCCAGTAGAGAATCTTGGGACTGAGCCCCCACGTGTTGCCAAACGCCCTTCTGCATGCCCAGAACGCAGCTGTGGCTTTCTGGGCTTTATATTCGATATGCTCGTGCCAGTTTAGCTTGGAGTCAAGGATTACCCCAAGATACTTGACCGAGCTTTTGTATTGTAGGGGCCTCCCTCTGAGTTCGACGTTTGGGAGGTCTCCTGGTTTGCGTTTCCTAGTGAAAAGTACTAGTTCCGCATTCTCAGGGTTCACACTCAGCCCTACTGCTTCACACCATTCATCTACCCCATTGAGGGCCCTTTGAATCGTGGCCCTGATGAGGCCTGATCCCTGGTCATCGACCAGGATGACTATGTCATCAGCGTAGGCCTGAGTGTAGTAACCCAAATCTTTAATTTTGGTTATTAAGCCATCCACCACTAGGCACCATAGCAGCGGGGATAGGACTCCCCCCTGCGGGCAGCCCCTCATGGGTATGGCCTCGCTGGAGCTACTTCTTAAGGTTGCTTTAGCTATTCTTTGGGACAGCATGACATGAATCCACCTTATTATGGTTGGATTCACACCCCTTTCCCTTGTTGCTTGACATATTGAGTCATATGAAGTATTATCAAATGCTCCTTCTATGTCAATAAATATACCTAAGGTGGCGCTGCCACGGTCTAGCCTACCTTCGACCCTGTGAACGAGTCGATGGAGTGCTGTATCCGTGCCTTCACCACTCTGGTACGCGTGCTGAAGATCACTTAGCGGATTAAGTTTTAGAACCTTCTCTCTGATGTATCTGTCCACCAACCTCTCAGTAGTCTTAAGAAGGAAAGACGTGAGGCTGATGGCCCTGAACGACTTTGCCTGGGTGTAATCACTTTTTCCAGGCTTTGGAATGAAGATAACTTTGGCTGTCCTCCATGCTTTAGGGACGAATCCGTGTGCGAGGCAGCTCCGGAATATCTTCAGTAGATGTGGGATTAGGATGTCCTTACCCTTTTGTAGTAGGGCTGGGAATATTCCATCTACCACCGGAGATTTGAAAGGGGAAAATGACTCAATGGCCCAATTCACCCTTTCGTAAGTTACAATATCAGCAGCCATCTTGTAGTCTACCCTGGTTTTGGGTGGTACAGTTGTCTGTGGCCTATGTATAGCAGTATCACTGCCCGGAAAATGAACTGAGAGCATGTGTTGGAGTGTTTCCTCATCCGAGGCAGTGTATCTACCTTCGGACAGGGTCAGCGCCTCCAGCCTCGCTCCTGGATCTTTGGATAATACCTTGTTGAGTCTTGCTGCCTCTGGTAAAGTGCTTATGCCTTGAGAGTAGTTTCTCCAAGTTTCTCTCTGTGCGTCTCGAATACTCTTTTTGTATTCCCTTTGTGCTGACTTATAGTCTTCCCAGTGTGTGGGGTGTCCGTTTGGCTTTATTGAGAAGTTTGCGGACTTTCTTGCGGTGGGATTGTATTTGTGAGTTCCACCATGGAGTTTTGCCTGCCTTGTCTACCCTTTTCAAGGGACAGCTGGCTTCATAGGATGAGATGATGGCATCATTGAGACATTCAGCAAACGTCTCAATTTCCGCCTCCGATCCATAACGTGTGGGCATAGGCCTGAGTTTCTCCTTCAGTTCCTCTTCGTATAGGTTCCATCGGGTGGCTCTGGGATTTCTATACTCACCGTTGTCTGCATGGCTGTTGCCTGCCAAGGTAAAGAGTATGTGCCGGTGGTCCGCTAAGGATTCTTCCGTCGACACATACCAGTTGCCGATACTCTCCGTCAATACTGAAGAACATAACGTAAGGTCAACAATTGTTTTAGCCAAAGGCGTGAAGTAAGTGGGCACTGATCCTCTGTTGAGAATTTCCAGTTTACTGGAACTTAGGAATTCTAGGAGTGCTCTTCCTCTCGGGTTCACGTCGCGATTACCCCACACTGTGTGGTGAGAGTTAGCGTCGCAACCCAACAGAAGTGGCACCCCCTCTCCTCGCAGTGTCTTATCAATGATAACACCTCTTGTTGTCTGTTTCATGAGGAAAGTACGCGGAGCCTACTATGATTTCTTGTACGTTCCTTTTTGTTTCATCGACCATCTCAATCTTCACCGCTACCAGGTCTCTATAACAGAAGTTCGGTAGCGGAGTGACGTCGACACCTTTCGCGTGAATGCATGCTCTGGGCCTTGTTTCGGAGGTGCAGTAGTACAGCGAACCTCCGGCGTGGCCCATACCTCTTATCCTACCTTGGTAAGCCCATGGTTCTTGGATAAGAGCTATGTTTATATCGAGCTTCCTGAGCCTCCTGCAAAGAAGAGCCGTAGAGTCCCATCCGTGTTGGATGTTGGCTTGCAGGAGCCTCAGGGGTCCGGAGGAGTAGGAAGAGGAGACCGCCATTAACGCGGCCTAGTCCTCTTCTTGTCTGGGGCTGTCAGGGCCACTTACGTTACCCTGTTCACCCCCTTCCTGACCAGACTCTGACTGAATATCATTCCGATCGTCCGTCAGAGTCCCGTCCTCTGAGTCGAGGATATCTGCCATTACAGCAGCCTCCTCCGTTGTTTGGCTCGGCTCCGCAGGAGGTGGAGTGGGGACTCCTACAGCGGGTATCAAGCCGTCGGACACTACAGTCTCCATTGGAGTGTCTGTCGCAGGGGCAGGAGAGTCATCCCAGCTTATCGCCGCCTTGGTGGCACCGAAAAACAGGGATCCGTTAGCCGCCCTGATGTTGTTGACGGACTCGGTATCCATCCCCACCACTAGGATGAGGCCACGCTTCTCCTCCCTCCTGCTCCAAACCCTCCATTGCTGGGTTGATAGCCCTGGGTTCTGTCTTTCCAGGGCATTGAAGATAATAATAATAATAATAATAATAATAATAATACATTTATTATCCACTTAATTTATATACAGTATAGTACAGCAAAATTAAAAATGGACAATTGGCTATAATTAGCTCAGTCGTAGACGAATCCACTACTGTTCTTCCACCAATGCCGATAAATTAGGAAAACAATGTTGGTGAGTGAAAAATTTGGAAAAAAAATGTGATAATTCAAGGACGAAAGATGAAGTGAATATAAATATGCAAATAGAAGAAAAAGAAAAAGAAAGGAAAAACGAAAAAGAAAAAAAAAGGAAAAATGAAAAAAAGAAATGAGGAAAATTGATAGGAAAGTTAAAACTTTATTGTCTGGTTAAAAGGTATGCTTTGTATTTAGTTTTGAATGCTTGTGTAGATAGTTTCAGAAATGTTGGATCAATTTTGTACAGGTTGTTGATACAGACTGCTACGCTGTGAGAAAATGATCGTTTGAAGAATGATTTTGTGTGTCTAGGTACACGAAGTAAAGTTTTTTGACGTATATTTAAATTGTGAACATCAGTTCTGTATCTAAGTTTCCGATGTAAGTAAGGAGGTGTTTTTGTGGAGTATATTTTATGAGCTAAACATGCCATATGTAAGCATCTACGATTGTACATATTCAGCCAATTCATTTCTTTGAATTTATGTGAAATATGATGGTATTTCCTGATTCCGTGAACAAGGCTTAAACATGAGTTTTGGAGCTTCTGAATTCGTCTGCTCTGGATACCATCTATACATGGTCCATATACAGTATCACAATAATTTAGGTGTGAGAGCACAAGCGAATCACATAACAATTTCTTTACATCAGATGATATAAATTGCCTTTGAGAATATATCATTTTCAGAGTTGCATAAGCAATGTTCAGTTTAGACGATATATGTTCTTTAAATCTTAATTAACTGTCAATTATGAGACCTAAATTTTTGCATTGTGTTTTTAAAGGTATTTCAGTGCCACCAATTTCAAGCAAAATGTTATCACTAATTTGATTTCGAATATTATCACTGCAAAATATTAAAGCTGATGATTTATTGGGATTAATTTTCAATGAATGATCTATTGAAATATTGAAAATCTCATTTAGATCTCTATTGATGGCAATGACTGCTTCAGATATATCAGAATATTTGAAAGAAAAATACAACTGTGTATCATCCGCATAAAGGTGATAGTCACAAACTTTGAGCGAGTTTGGAAAATCTGATGTATATAAAATAAAGAATAACGGGCCCAATATACTCCCTTGTGGAACCCCAGAAATGATTTCCAACGGTGCAGATGAGTCAGTACCAATAACTACAGTTTGTGTTCGTTTTTCTAAGTATGATGAAATAAGTGAGCATGCGCCGACATCAAAATGATAATATTTCAGCATTGCCAGCAAAATATCATGGTTTATCATATCAAACGCCTTTGAATAATCTAGCAGTATCAATATTGTTATTTTGTCACAATCGATGGCACTAGTTATGTCATCAACAACATCGGCAAGTGCTGTAGCACAGCTGTACCCCCTTCTGAAACCCGATTGCTTCACAGGTAATACATTTTTATCATCAAAAAATTTCCTTATTTGTATATCCATAATTCTTTCAAAGATTTTTGAGAAAACCGGTAGAATACTGATTAGTCTAAGATCACCATAGTTATTGGGTGTGCTAATCTTGGGTAACGGTATTGCTTTCGCAATTTTCCATGATGGTGGAAAATAGTTTTTCAATAAACACTCGTTAATAATATGAGTAATAACAGGAATTATAACGGGACAACATAACTTAACAATGGTTATATTCAGACCATCATTCCCAATGGCATTTGTTTTGATGTTATTGATAATATTGACTATGGTTGCTTCATCAGCTAGGTGAAAACTAAAATTATCCACAATATTATTTTTAACATTATTTCTATAAAAATTCGAAACTTCATTATTGGCCGTTGAGCCAGTTGCTGTTGCATTTATAAAAAAGTTATTAATATTTTCAGCAGATTGAAGATGTGTCGGTATTTAAACTTGTTTCTTCTTGGATATATGTAGTTTTTTCAATTCTACCCATTTTTCTTCAGAATTACAATTTTTAAATTTATGATTAAGATATGCTCTTTTTTCAGCTTTAATTGCAGTTGTTGTGAAATTTCTTAATTGTTTGTAATATAACCAATCTTTGGGTAGCTGAGTTCTTTTAAATTTCTGCAACGCTTTGTTTCTGAGAGACTGCATGATACTTATGTTTCTCGTTATCCAAGGAGCGTAACTAGCTTGTTTTCGTATCACTGATTTCATGGGTGCATGCAAATTCAGTACATTGGTTATATTTTGATACAAGAGTGTTAGTTTTTCATCAATATCATTTGTTACATATATAAGATGCCATGGCTGTGATTGCAGATCTATTTGAAAATCGTCATAGATGATTTTATTGAGTGATCTATACGTTATTTGTTTTCTTATTTGGGGAGCAGTGAAATTCATGTTGAATTTGCAATTAATATGGGCATGATCTGTAATCAAATCATTTCCTACCAACTCATTACAATCGGTTAAGTCAAAATTAGTAATAATCAAATCCAGTAATGAAAGACCACGAGTGGGTTCTTTGATTAATTGTATACAACCAAAAGTTTCTAATATATCATTAAAACGTATTGTAACATTGTCATCAATATCCAACATATTCACATTAAAATCTCCAAGACATATTATGTGGTTAAAATTTGAAAAAATGTTTTCAAAAATATTTTCAATTTGGTCTAGAAACTGTGAGTTATTGCCTCTTGGTTGCCTATAAACATTTCCTATCGCTATAGCATGTTTGCCGAAATGAACTTTTATCCATATGTATTCCATAATTTCATTGCTTTCAGAAAAAATTATTTCATACCTTAAATGATTTTTTACATACATACCAACACCGCCTCCTCTAGTTGGTCTATCTTGTCGAACAAAGGTTTAACCATCCATACTAACCACATCACTTGCAATACCAGAATTTAACCAAGTTTCATTAATTCCCACAACATCGCAGTCTGTATCAGCAATTTGATTTTGAAATTCAATAAAATGTGGAATAATAGATCTGACATTCATATGCGATATATTCAATAACATCTGGAATGATATATGTGTTTTATTTCTTGAAGGGGAAAATCAGATAGAAAATTGAACAGAGAAGTAGAGAGAAGAGCAAGCGAAAGAAAAGAGTGGAGAAGTGAGGAAAAAAAATGAGAAAGAATATAAATTTATAAATAATCAAGAAAATCAGTAACAGGCAATGACTATGACATATAACTTCTGCCCGAAAAAGTAAATAGAAGTCCTAATGAACAAAATGATGGGCAAAAAAAAAAAGAATATTTTCCCCAATTTCATTGAATGTTAATAACAATTAACTTGAACCGGATAATATACAAAAAAAAAACCTTTAGTGTTATCGGATTATATCGAGAAAAAAAACAAATATAATTTCAAAGCCACGTTGATGACGGAGAAAAGAAACAAATACAATTTTGATGTACTGTATATGTAATATGTAACCAAAAAGTATTAGTAGTAAGTATATGACATTTTGGTTACTTTGGCAGCACATAAAGTACACCATAGTCGACAAATTAGGCAAAACTAAGTTTTGTGAATTTGGTAATTTTCTCCTAATATAAGTTTTGATTGTTTAACAAAATTAAATACATATCCATAAATCGTATGTGACGAATTAGGTAATTAATTCCATATTAAGACACAGCTCTGAAATGAAATTTAACGCTGCCGATTGCAGAAAATGAATTTAACAAAATAAAAAATTAAAAGTGAGAGTCTCAGTTTCATACGGTACCTTGTAGAATGTCATTCAAAATATTCTCGTTTTTAACACGATGTACAGTATTATTAAACTTAACAAAAACGTTACCATGATAACACCATGCATTTTTTTTCGAGAATTTTTCGGTAGCACTTTTCAAAAGTGATAGTCTCGTTTTCGTCAGGTCATCTTGCACAAATATTCCCGTTGACTTCAGAAACTTCTTGTTGTTTACAACTTTTTCACGTAAGGAATTCGTGAAATGCACCAAGATAGCTGGTGGCCTGGGTTTATCAACATCGACGTTTTTGCTGGGTACTCGGTGGCATCTTTTTATGTCTGCCGAGTTCACATTTTTTAACTTCATGTTTTGAGTCAAAATTGATGTGATAACTTCATGAATATTTTCACCTGCATTCTCCTCGACTCCAAAAAATCTTAAATTTTTGTTTCTTGACATCTGTTGAAAATCATCCAACTCCATACTCAGTTCATTATTAATTTTCTTGAGATTTCCTATATCCTTCTTGAACTTATCCAAAATTTTTTCGTATTTAGCTGTTACAGTTTCTTCGATCTTGTCTGCTGATTTTTGGATGTAGTCCTCAGTCATCATGGCTTTGATTTTAGTTTCCACAATGGTTGCAATTTCTTCAAGATCTTTTCTTGTTAAACCCATTATGAAGATCGCCAAGATTTACGTTTTTTTGGAATGTTTGGTAATAAATGGGTTTGTTACTAGCTCGATGTTCAGCAACTTCGCAATTTGTATGTCACAGATAATCCGCAATAATTAAGGTTAGAACACTTGTTTAAAACAAATTTACTCGGGACAGAAGCGAACGCACAGCCTACTCACTCGCCATGTTAGGAGAGAATGACCTGGTTTGACGGTCTTATTGGGATCCAGATTACCGTTCTTCGTAATCTGAACCTTTCTGGATCAACCGATATGAGGTTGATGTCTTCCCAGGGTCTGATATTTATCAGTTCCCTGAGAAGCCATTCCCTCGTCTCTGCATTAGCTGCAGTGACTAATATTTGCCCTCTCTACAGTCGCGTTGAGGCAAACTGTAGCGGGGGCGCATTTGCTGCCGTTGGTGTGCTAATAATAGCCATCAGAACAGCGTCGAGGAACTCTGTCAGTTGTTCCTCCGTGATGGCCACGTTTGTCTGGCCCTCCCGAGAGACAACCAGCTGCAGAGCTCTGTTCACAGATGTTACCTGCGTGTAGCCTCGCGGGCCACCTGCGTCCTGTCCCAATTGTTTGGGGCCAGGTCGTGGTCGCTTGGCCACACGCGCGATATCATCGGGTGTGGAGCCGGGGGTTCTAGTCCTTTTCAGATCCTCCGGCTTTTTTGTCTCGGTTTCAGAAGTAACGATGTTCTCCGTAGTGGAGCCCTTATCGCCGTTCCTGTCCGTTGACCCTATGTTTTTACCACCGACCCTTTTTACGGAGCCAGTGGAGGTGGATGGTTGGACGGGCACTGCTGACGCTATTGCCCGTCTTGCTTTTCTCCTTCTCCTTTTGTCCGACCTGCGGACGTTAGATTTGACCTTCACCTTTTCTAAGGTTCGGGCGAGTTCTGCCAAAGTGGCTGTTTGGTTCAACGCTGAGCCAGGTTTGGTTTGTACCGAGTTCCCCAGTATGAGGCCCGTCGGATACGGAGTTGCAGACCCCACGAG
Organism: Chrysomela aeneicollis; assembly: GCA_029955515.1. Lineage (NCBI taxonomy): Eukaryota > Metazoa > Arthropoda > Insecta > Coleoptera > Chrysomelidae > Chrysomela > Chrysomela aeneicollis. Next base: position 4,537,290 of record JARUHQ010000027.1, on the reverse strand, counting down.
GGAGCCCGCTTGGGTGAGGGGGAGAGTGGACCCTGGTGTTGGGCCCAGTGCTGTTGGGTTGGTGGTAGCTGGGGACCCCGTGAGGGAGCCCGCCAGTGTGGTTGGGGTTACGGAGGACCCCGTGGTGGAGCCCATCCGCATTGGAGGAGGAGGGGTATTGGAATTGGAGGACCCCAATGTGGAGCCCGCCAATGGGGATGTGGTTCCAGTGGACCCTACAGGAGGGCCCGCCTGGGTGGAGGGGTCGGGGTTTGGGGTTTGGCTGTTGCGCCTTTATGGTTTTTTTGTTTTGTTTTAATCCATAAGGTTCCCACGAGTAAGGGGGAAAAAGAGGTCACCGCACGTGGAGCCCCCACACGTGCAGAAGGCTGTATAAAACTGGGTGCGCCCGGTTCCCAGAGTTTTGTCGCTAGTGGCCGAGTTCCCCCCGGCCATTCATCCCTTCGGCGCGCACAATACCTTGAGATTAGGGTCCTCACCACGCAGTCCGGGCGGTTAAGCCGGGACCCCCGTGCCCCTTGTGACACATACCGCCGGACACTAGGTAGGTATCCGACGGGTCATTGCATCACAAGCGGTTTACGGTTTGAGTCGTGAGCTTGTGGCCTACTTTATAACTCAAACATGTTCTGAACCACTGCAGATATCACTTCAAATGCCATCAAATATCAATAAAATAATATGTCTAAAAAATACATATACAGTTAAATGCCTGCTGATGTTGTATGATAACTTTCGCTGAAATTATGTATGAGGTAATGAATCTATACCTAAATCCGCTGTCGCATAGTATACTATGTGAGAGCTTCACAAGAGCTCTATAGATAATAGTTTCAATAGAAAATTATGGCATAAATGTATATTTAAAAGGTGGTGATAAATATTATTTTGTGACAAAAAAACGACACTGAAGGTGTAAAAAAACCTGGTGTTATGGGTCCATGATCCTTCCCCAATGGTCCAAATCTGTAGCCCCTATTCAAGGTCCATGGTGTGTAGTGGTGGTGCAGGAAGACTGCGAAGACAAAGGTGAAACAGGAAAGAAAGCAGGAAACAGCACAGAAGAGAAGAAAGCTAAACCTCCACGGTCAGCCAGGGGTTGTGGTGCAGCTAAGCTGGTCGACGGACTCAACCGACGCGACTGGACTCGTCTAGTATCTCGAAGGTCGACTCTGGCCAAGATCCGAAGACCTTGCAGGAAAACTCACAGATCCGCTGGGGAATCTTGACTAGGGTTGAAGAGATTCCTGACGGGCCGGTCACAACCAGGAATCCAATATCAGCAGCTAAGCTGTACCTAACACCCTAACAAAAAAATAGCCTCGTGTGAGGACATGTGCAACAACAAAAAAACCCAAAAAAATAGAATAGGTATATTCTCAACCTGTCGATATCATTGCTGGCTCAAAACTTACCTTCTGAGAAGGGAGGTAGTGCTTAGAAGACAAACATCAAACAGAAGAGCAGCACGGCAGGATAGAAGCAATGGCGGCTTCCACTCACCACCGCATGGCAGTCTCCAGGTGGTTAGAACAAATCCTCAAAAAGGCTCCAAAATCCATAAATGATGGATGCGACTTGAGCTCAGCAGATGTTGCAATCATAAATTCCCCAAAAGGGTTTATTCAACGGTTAACTCACCGAGAATAAAAATAAAAATATGAGTCAAGTGCACCTCATCATGGCCACACTGGAAAAAGCCTCGAGGTAGCAGCTAGAGGACGGATATCATCTCCTATTTCCGAAATTTGCCGAAGAACTGCACATCCTGTCCAAAAACAGCGCCAATTATGAATTCTGGGCTCCCCATTGGTCAAAACCATAAATACAGTATATCCCATTTGACAGAACCAAAGGTGAAGAAGACTGATTCTTCTTTCTTTTATTCTGTTACGGGCATGTGCATATATGGCTAACCAAACTGAGCCAGACCAATGACGGAAATGACAGAAAATCAAAGCCAGCACTGAGAAGATCGATTACAACCGAGCAATGACATCGACGTGAAAATATTATAACCTATAGAAGAAGATAACCTATTAGATTATATTCTGAAAAATAAAGGAAATCCCTATAAATCTGGATCACATTCAGATCTAACAGACTTCCTTCACAAATCCTGAGAAAACCTTCAGCGACATAGAATTCATCACACTTGAGAACACAACGGTATGTCGCTTGTTTACTAATGAATGTATCACAATATTTACTGACTCTCTTTTCTTCAATTCTAGGCCTAGGATCAGACAGATAGCCAGAAAATCATAAGATTCCTGCAGCTTATTACATCACTTCCAAAAGCACTGAGAATGTCAGAAACAAGAGTACTGCATATACTGTTATTTTGTGTGTGATATTATACCATTCAAAACTGTGTGTGATATAGTGTTGTCTGAATAAATGTGTTATGTTTTGAAGGATTTATTGAAGTGTTATGCTGAAACTCTGTAAGTATACCAAATATAATCAACAACTGATAATGTATTTGGTACCAAGTGCAGTTGTTATCTGAATGCTACCAATCCCATGAAAAAACAAAATTGTAGCAATTTGAATGCTACAAGCTGGTCCGCGGCGATGTTTTTGCAAAGGATTTTGGTGGTTTTTAGGCCCCCGCACCCTACTTATGACTATCGCTGACCCAGGCCGTGAGGGCCCCGGTCGTTCCCTATCCGCCACCTGGGACGCGCCTGGTAGGTAGCTCAACCCCCAGGCAATATTTTTTGAATAAATATTTTATGTTTATTATAAGTTAATCGATGCCATAGTTATTTCATCCGCCTGTAAAACCGAACCCTAATATCTGTAGCTTACCACCTCACACATAGGACAAATCCGCTCGGCCTATTCAAAAATAATTTAACATCTTATCAACTAGTGAGGTGAGCAGCACAAATGGTGTCAGGTGTGGGGTATTACAAAGCCTTATGGGCAGCACAATTGGTGTCAGGTATATTACGAGTTTTATGGTGAAAATAGGCGATCCCTATACCGCTGGGTGAAATAACAGGCATAGAAACGAAGTCAGATTTTGAAGAAGCAGGTTCAGAGTTGAGATAAAATTTGTGTCAAATAATTTAGTAGTAGAAAACCAAGAGAAACTGAAATGGATTCTATTCCCTTTTATGCAGGACAATCGAATATAAACGATTTCATCCAAACTATCGATGAAACGGCTATTATTGCACATTGGACGGAGAAACAAAAAGTTGCAATTGCACGAATGCAATTAAGGGGACTGGCGAAACAGTTTCTTGAATCAGAATTAAGTTTGAGAATCACTGAAGACTGGAATCTTCTCAAAACCAAGTTGAGAGAGCATTTTGCAGTAAGTCAGATACCAGGACAAGTTTTGAGAAATTTTTTTGAATCAAATCGAAGGCAGGAAAACACTTGTAGACAAATTTTGGTTAGATTGAAATTATTAGCGTTGAAAACTTTCAAGACTACAGGAGACGAAAAGGTGGATACGGTCCTGAAACAGAAACTCGATAGAGACATAACCACCCAATTTGTTATGGGATTGATGAACCCTGTCCGAAAGCGAGTTTTATCTATTCAGCCCACTATTATCGGAGAGGCCTTGAAAATCGCCTAACGGGAAGAGACAATTGGAAAGATTACGGAAAATCAAGAACGCGTTGCCCCTGAAGTAAGAACTACGATATCATTTAGGGAAAGAAAGTGTTATGAATGTCACAGGGTGGGCCATAAAGCGAATAATTGTAGGAATGGTTTTAGAATTGGAATTGATGATAATATTAGAGATGACAACTGGAATGAGAGGGTGATATGCTATGGTTGCAGAAAGAAAGGTCATATTATGAAGAATTGTCCGAATAATAGCGTGATTTGTTATAATTGCAAAAATAAAGGGCATTACGCAAAAACATGCCTTGTGAAAGATCGTCGGCCGGTGACTGAGACAAGAGGGAATTTAAACGGGAATGCAACAATAGATAAGAACGAAGCGATACAGATTTACACATGCGATAATGAAAGGCCAAGCAATACAGCATTGCTAGATATTGATGGAAAACATCGCACGGCACTTATTGATAGTGGAGCATCTGTATCGTTGATAAAAATAGCGATGTCTAAGGGATTCAAAAAGATTGATGATAGGAACGGAAATGGAGATAGTATTTTGATGGACATTCAAGGAAATTGTATACCTAGTAAAGGAAAAGTTTCAGTACCTATAAGGTTAGGCGAAGATATAGTGATAGAGCATGAGTTTAATGTTTTGGAAAATGGAAATTTTCGGACGGATTTCTTGATAGGGTTAGATTTTCTTCAAAAGTATGAAGTTAAAATTGATTGGGGTCAAGGACGCATGTTCATAGGTGAACAGGAAATTGAGCTTATGGAAGAAGGAAAATTGAAGGAAGTTGATATAGTAAAACATGTTATGAAAAGGAGATTGAAAAGTATGGAAAGACAGATTACAGAACTCAAGGAGATTATAGTTCGCCAAAATGAAGTAGCTTCTAGAAATATCCAAAAAGACGTTGAAACCTTGTCGTTTGCTGCGACAAATGGGTTCTCTGTGAATAGAGATCAAGAAAAATTAGTCAAGCTAGTGAAAGTATATATAGATATATTCCGTACGCCTAATAAGAAATTGACATGTACTTCCAGAGTTAAACATAATATTATAACTGAAAATGTACCTCCGATAGCAAAGCGACCGTATCGAGTACCTTATCAGAGAAAGAAAATACTTGACCGAGAAATACAAGATCTATTGGATAATGACATAATTGAAGATTCACAATCCCCCTGGAGTGCTCCTTGCATTTTGATAGAAAAGAAACGACATGACGGAGAAGATGCAGAATTCAGACTCTGTATAGATTATAGAAATTTAAATGAAATTACAAAAACTGATTATTTTCCGCTGTCAAATTTACAAGAGACTTTAGATGCTTTAAGCGGAAGTGGATTATTCAGTGTATTAGATTTAGCTAACGGATATCACCAAGTAGAAGTTGACAAAAATTCTAAAGATAAAACGGCTTTTGGTACACCGTATGGACATTATCAATTTAATAGACTACCTATGGGATCAGTTAATGCACCCGCTAGCTGGCAAAGATTGATGTACGCGGTTTAGTCGAAATTAACTGGAAATGAGTGTTTAGTTTATTTGGATGATATTATAAATTTCAGCCCAGACAATGTTGACGAGCATTTAGAACGACTAAGACATGTATTCGAAAGATTGAGAGAAAGTAATTTGAAATTGAAACCTACAAAGTGTCACTTTTCACAAACAGAGACGAAGTATCTTGGTCATATAATTTCAAAAGGAGGCTGTACTGCTGATCCAGAAAAAACGGAAGTTATTAAACATTATCCTCGACCACAGAGTGTGAAAGAAATTCGCGCATTTTTAGGCCTATGTGGATTTTATCGATAATTTGTACCAAAATTCTCCGAAGTAGCGTTGCCTCTAGTAGAAAAAACTAAGAAAAATGTGCCATACATATGGACGGACAGACAGAAAGAAGCATTTGAAACACTAGAAAACGTCCTTATCAAACCACCGATTTTGAGATTTCCCAACGTGAAGAAAACTTTTATATTGAGTACCGATGCTTCTGCTACTGCAATAGCGGGTGTACTAAGTCAAGAATTCGAAGGATCAGAATTACCTGTCTGTTATTCTGGTAGAACTTTGAACTCAGCTGAAAGACGGTATTCAACTATTGAGGGTGAGTGTCTGGCCGTTATATGGATGATCAAGAAACATAGGATTTACCTAGTAGGAAATCATTTAACAGTCTATACTGACCATAGGCCTCTCATTTATTTGCTCACTATAAAGGATCCTAGTTCTAGATTAGCAAAATGGGCGTTATCCTTAGCAGAATATAGCTTCAGTATTCTTTATCGTCCGGGATCCAATAATACAAATGCTGATGCTTCGACAAGATTGAGAAGCACCGAAGAAACAAAAAAGTCAATAAAATTAATAACCGAAATACCTCATGAAGAAGAAATCGAAAGTTCACCTATGATTGATATGGTATGGAGCAACGCAAATATCAAACGCCAACAGAATGCGGATAAACAATTGAGAGATTTGATTAATACCATAGATGAGACAAGTGACGAATTTTATTTGAATTTAAAAGGAATATTGTTCAAAAAGAGAGACAATAATGAGAGAAAAGATAAGATATGCGCACCAGCGACTATGATAAAGGACATAATTAAATTATACCATAGTGCAGTCACGTCAATGCACCCATGCCAAAAGCAAACTTTGAAGACGATACAAAGAGATTTTTATTGGAAAAATATGAGAAAAGACATTGAAATTTTTTGAAGAAAATGTCATAGCTGTAATCTTAGAAGAGCTAATTACCAACCCCCAGCAGAGGTACAAAATCTTTATGCACCTGAAGCCCCGTTTGACCGAATATCTATGGATATTGTTGGACCTCTGAATAGAACAAGAAACGGAAATAAGTATATTTTAACGGTAATTGATCATCTCACTAGATACCCAGAAGCGGTCGCACTTCCTGATATCACAGCTGAAACCGTAGCAAAAGCATTTGTTGTAAATATAATTTGTCGATTCGGAACGCCAATTGCATTATTAACCGATAGAGGAAGTCAATTTATGTCAAGAATGTTCAAGGAAGTTTGTAAAATACTTGATATTAAGAGATTATTAACAACCCCGTATCATCCACAATGCAATGGAATTATTGAAAGAATGCATCTTCAAATGAAACAAATGATATCTCATTACGTAACTGATGAAAATGATGGATGGGACGAATACCTACCGTTTGCGATGTTAGCCTATAGAAATCAGATTCATGGGTAGACTAATAAAAGCCCCTTTTATTTAATGTTTGGACAAGATTTCATACTACCACATCAATTGGTTAATCAGAAAACCCGAATAAGGTATGACATTGATAGTAATTACGCCGCCGAACTCACTCATAGAATGCAAGTCGCACATGAGATAGCTAGAAAATCTCTTGAAAAAAGTTCAGAAAATAGACGAGAAAGATTCAATAAAAAGGCAAAGACCAGAGAACTGACAATAAGTGACCGTGTATAATTACATACTACAGTTGTAACAAAAGGCAGAAAATTAGCAAGTAAATTCTATCCAAATTTTAGAGGGCCATTTAGAATAATAGAAAAACTTGGACCAGTGACTCATAAAATTCAAAAGATCGGAAATAGAAAAGAGGTACAGATCGTTCTTGCAAATAGGTTGAAATTAGTTAAGGGTGTAGAATCAGCTGACAGTGAGGAATATTCAGTCGAAAATGAGGTACAAATGAATAATGGGCCAGAGGACGATGACCCGTCCCTTCACGATATTGGGATACCTAGATTAGAACTGGGCCGAATTCAGAACCCGTTTGACGAATCAGATAAAAGAAAGGACTCAGAGAGCAACGAGGAAGAAAGTAATGACGACGAAAGTATAAGCGAGGAAGAACAATATGAATCTGCCAGCGAGTCAAATTCAGAACCAGAAGTTGTTCATAATCACCAAACCCGGTCAAGAGGGCCTGTAGAAGAACACGATTGGGTGTAACGTCGTCGAATTTAGACAGATGAACATGTGACAGAGCACGAGTGGATTTTACCACGGTCGATATGACAAATCGTATACTCAGAATAACACAGAATGAAGAGTGATGAGATGAATATAGGTAGTAAAATGATACATAAATATACACAAAGATATATAGCTGTCAACCCCCATGCGCATGAGAAATTAGGAAAAGTGGAAATAAATATTAGGTTATGGGGAAAACAAACTAGTACACTATGCTTCTATCAAAATCTAACGAGTTAAATACCTTGAAACGGTAAAATGGAATTTTGGTAGACCTATTGATATTGAGTGAAATATATTTCAGATGAGGCCAAAATATGCGATAGTAAAAATCATACTGAAAGAACTATGAATTTTAACCATATCATAATATAGGGACCATTGACAGTATGTATAGTAGATATGGAATTAGTTATTGTGAGATTAGGAGCAAAATTAGTAGAAAAGGAGAGTAATGAAATGGTGAATTGATAGTAAGATAGAGATGAAAATTTTAATGTAGTGCCGAAAACATGTAAGTCATAAAATGAGCTATATTGTAGGAATAAGTTCAGATAAGAGCAAACAGACATTATGATTTATGGGCACATGGACTTTTCAATTAAAAACTTAGCGAGGGAATACCTCACGCTGATCGACGTGGTGGTGCAGAGCAGATACCTCAACCAGCGTCTGAGTATCGACAGATGCTACAATCTGTTGTACCTGTCAGTGTTCCATGCGGAACATCTAAGGACGTCGCAGTACATGGGTCTGTGGACGTGCACTTGTAACTAGTGCATACCTGAAAACATGCAACGAGTCAAGGGAATTCCATGCGAATGCCATTGGTGCCAAGGCATACCCAACCAAGACCTGCCCTTCGATGACCTCAGCCCGGTCATCGAGATGACATCAGTGAGTTTCACTAAGAGCGACTGGGACGACGGGTTCTCAGCCCAAACTACGGCCGCCCTGCAGCTGTTTCCTGCAGAGAGGTGGAATATGAAATCTTCCACCCCCTAAATCAACCCCGAAGCGGATCTTCCGGACTCACCTGAGTCCACCTCTGTGGATGCTAATGGACCACCAGGACGAGCCTGGTGATTACCAGGTTTTTTAACCGCCCCGTGAGTGTGAGATGTGGTTTGGTACCTTGTGTTTTGTTTGTTTTTATTTTTGAAAGAAACGCTTGAAGTTAAGTTCAAAGTGTTAAGGTAGTATTTTAATTAGTATTGGATTATATGTATGAGATTTCGCTATGTTAATTTAGATTTACTTTTCCTTTCTTTATATGAGATTTTTTTTATTTTATTGTGAGTACGTTTTGATACATGTATATTGTTCAGGTTCGAAATTAATACTTTTTGAGTATCAATTTCTTAAAAAGGTGAGGGAGGAATGTGCTGCTGGGCACGGATATAATGCATCATGATTGTGAAAAGTTATCAAAGATTAAATGTCAAATACAGATAAACTAATCACGTTCAAAGGAGAATTATTACTGCAGGTGGCCCATATCAAGTCATAAACAGATGAATCTCAAAAGCGCCGAAAATATAAGTTATGTTTAACTTCGTTTATCAACTAGAATGATAAAGACAAGAATTTATGTACAAATGACCTAAAAGGGCACTGATAAAAGGAGTAAATTCAGATAAGGGCGTATAGGCAGTGTTGTTTATGGGCATAAAAGACATTGAAGGCATATCACTGATATCGATGAGAAAAACAAAGCCATTAATCTGGAACTTAATGACAAAATGTGGTGCACGTGTTCTTTTGTCGAATTGCCGCTTTGATAGAAACAAAGGGTGAATTTTTATATAAAAATGATGACCGAAAGTCAATCGAGAGCATTCAGGAGTGAGCAGTCATAATCATGGCTCGGAAGAGCTAAGTTCTTTGATACCGTGGGCACCACGGTTTGTGTTGAAGCTAACGAACTTTCAAGTAGCTGATTCTTTGTCGACAGACATCAGAACATACTTTGTCCGTTCTGCAAGTTGTCGCTAGACATTGCAAAAGTTAGTCTTCAGGCTGAAAGTGAAGCTCAATAGTGTTTATAAAAGTAAATTGTACAGTTGAAAGTTTTCTCAGTTTAAACCAATCAGTTTGCAAGTGTCGCGAATTTCCAAAAGAAGTGAGAAGTGAACCAGATACGAAATATGTATGTTGCCTAACCCAGTCTATATAAATGCCCGTAGAAAAAGATTTCAGATCATTGATCCAAAAGTTTAAAAGGCACATGTTAGGGAATTATGCCATTCATATCAGAGGGTGTCGTTTGTCGGATAGTAAAGCCAGGGTTGTACTTGAATATATATTAAAGTATTTGACGTAGGATTTTCTGATTACAAAAGAGTGACTGATAAAATAGCTTTGTGTATTGAACTTGATGGGATAATTACCTGTATGATTGTAAATTCGATTTTGTATTCTTTTATGTGAATTAATATGTTTCTTTCAGGAGTACTTATAAATCTTGATTATATTTCTATATGTCAGTAGACCACTATAGATATTTTTTGAATAAATAGATGTTTATATTAAGTTGATCGATGCCATAGTTATTTCATCCGCCTGTAAAACCGAACCCTAATATCTGTAGCTTACCACCTCACATATATGACAAATCCGCTCGGCCTATTCAAAAATAATTTAACATCTTATCAACTAGTGAGGTGAGCAGCACATACCGTTCGTTGCCCTCAAGGATATCCAGCCCATGATATGTGTGATCATTTTTCTTTTCTTAATTTTAAACAACTCAATTTCATTCCTGATAATCATAATGTATATTCATACCTAATTTTTGCACGAAATGCTTTAGTTCTGATTTAGGAAGCCATTGACCTACTGTTACCTAATAATTTCCATTACTGTTGATTTGAAACTATCAATTGAATTTAAACCACTTCTATTTGAAGAATTTTACTATGATTTCAAGAATGCAGACTATGTAGGTTTGAATAATTATTTCGCAGCAATAAACTGGGGACTTTTATTCAATAACCTAGATATTTTTACTATGGTTGAGAAATTTTATCAAATTATTGGGAACTCTTTTGCAAACTTCGTTCCTAGGAAGAGAAGTAAACCAACAACTTATCCTAAATGGTATACCTATGAGCTGAAAGTACTCATAACTGAAAAAAAGAAAGCTCACGCAAATTATGAATCAACTCGTTCAGATCAAGATTATCTAATATTTTCCAATCTGAGGTCTCAATGCAAAGATCTTATAAAATTTTGTCATGATACGTATACAGCAAATATTGATGACCAAATAATCAGTGAGTCAAAATATTTTTGGAATTATATAAACTCATTGGGAAAAAATTATGGGTTTCCAAATAATATGCATGTAGATGATCAAATAGCTGACACAGGGAAAAATATTGTTGATCTTTTTGCCGAAAATTTTTCAAAGGTTTATGTTAAAGAAGAATTAGATTTAGATGTTATTACAAACACATCAGTGGCATCAGCAGTTGATATCCCATTCATCATATTCAGTATTGAGGAAGTATTCGAGGGGCTGAATTCATTAAGAGATAACTTGAGTTGTGGGCCAGACGGGATCCCTGCCTATTTCCTCAAAAGGTGTGTTTATATATTATATATATTATATATATTTATATAATATTTCCCTGTAAATGGAAGAATAGTTATGTCACCCCCATTTTCAAAAGTGGAAAAAAGGACGATATAAAAAACTATCGACCAATTAGTAAACTTCCAGCCATTCCAAAACTTTTCCAATTTTTACTTGTGCACTACATTTCGTGGCATTGCAAGAATTCGCTAAATGAAAATCAACATGGATTTGCCACAGGTAAATCAACAACATCAAATCTATTAGTTTATCAACAGGAGTAAATGTGCTATACCGATACGGGCTCATTTTGACCACTTTTCCCATGTTATTTCCCATAAGAAAATTTAAGCTCGAAAATAGCAAAAATTGTCTCGTTTTTATTTGTCAGTCGACAGAGTATTGTAAGTGTGTTATGAGGAGGGTAACGGATTATAGGAATGGTGACTAACCTTCATCATTATCCTGAGGAGGAGGGAGGAAAGGAATATAAAAACATGTTATATATATATATATATATTTATTCATTCAAAATAAGATATAATATTATTCTAGAGATATATCATTCAAATCCTCGGATGATCATCAATTGAATAGTGTCCCCACGGTAAAGTTTCATCGGTTCCAGGGATGATATACCTTTTATCATCGTTTGGACTGAGAGCAATCTTCTCTTGCATGATTGAATAAACCTGATGTTTATCAGACCTTATCAAATTTTGTGTAATAGTTTTCTGCTTCCAATTATCCAAACACTCAACGTAATCAGCAAAGGTAATTCTCGTTTTTACTACAGATGACTTTACACCTTTTGCCTTCTTAGTTACACCGAGATTTTTCAGAATATTCTCGATTTCAAAATCATCATATCCCCTTTCCATTAGATCCTTTCGTTTCTCCATTATAGTATCTTCAGTAGTTAAAATTTTAGTTGAATACAGCTTAGATCTCAAACCGACGTAGCCAATCATCGGGACTCCGTTGTGTTCGTCCTTCATCATTCCTAGTACCTTCTTATTAACTTGTGGAATATCAAAGATGTTGGTTGGATGATAATCAGAAGTATCGAAACGTTGATGGCAATCTCTCCTCATTATTTTATATGGATCTTGACTTCTGATTTCATAAATTAGGCTGTCAGTATCAGTGTAGAGAACAGAGCAATCAGAAAATACGCTGGACATATAGTCGTAGTGAAAGTTGTATAAAGTAGTCTTTGCTAGATCTAAAATAGCTTGACCAACGTAAATAGGTTTGTTTAGATATATTTCCAGCTTCCTCAGCTCGACAGCAATCAAACTCTCATTGAAAACAGTACAATTCTTAAACTCCGGTTTCGAGATATATGCCTCTGCCCCATATCTTCCACCCCACTGTGTCAGAAGCCTAACATTCACCCTTTTCCTAATATTTTCCATCGTCTTTCCAAAGACAGCATTATTCATGAGCTTGAAAAGATTTTTTTCGAATTCATTTTTTGCTTGCTTACGGAGGTCTGTGTTCAGATCAATGTAGGATTTCAGCCATGGAGCTTGCCTGAATCGAAGAACCCGATGGATCTTCTTCAACACCAAACCATGTGCTAACGCTTGTTTCAGTGCTCGATAGTGGATAACATATTTCTCTTTAGAGCGAAGGGTTGCCATCAATTTGATGTTTCCTCGCACCGACTTCGAAGGCATTCCAGTTTTAAGATCAATATGTTGAGGGCAGAAGGGTATATCTTTATGCATATCGTGGAGGTTTTGAGGATATTCTAAATCCACTTCAAACATATATCCCTCATGAGCATCGTACGCAATTGACATCACATCGATGTTATCATCCACCCATTCAAACCGGCCATATGGTAAGTACTGGCTCATAGCCCAACCATACTGGTTGTTCACATCAAAATACATCAAGAATGTTTCAGGCTTCGAAGGGTCATAGCCGTCAATATACATATTATTAGCCTCGGCACGTCTTTTGGAACATACTTGACTGAGACCTCCTCGAATTCCTCGTTCAACAAAGAGAAACATGTCTGGATCCGTTATGAGCTCCAACTCCTGATTTGTATACTTCAACATGGCATCCCACGTAAATCCAGGTAAAGTGTAATAGTGGACGGGGTCAAGATCGTATGTCCTGATACAGCTAGAACGAAACTGTTCGAATACGTCTGCGAGGAGGAGAATATCAGTCATCATATATAGATCCACATATTGACCCAAGTCTTGACAGTTGAATTCACTCCATACAAGCTTGGCGCGAATGTAAAATCTACGAGGATATGGTTTATCATCCAGTTTGTTATAGAAAGCATTTATTGGTGGAAGACAGGTTTCGTTGAAACGTTCAAACGAGTCGAAATAATCATACGGCATAACTCCTTTCTTAGTTAAAAGTTGGAATTGCTCTTCAGAGATGTCGTGGAATTGAGACCTCAAATTGGGAAATTCTACTAAATACGATGCCAACTTGTCAAGGGAGGAACCCATAAATCGGAAACTGTCTATGAATCGGAACTGAATAGAAGTCCCATCAACGTGCTTAGTAAAGGAAATGTACTTTTCTTTGTTGATAGGTAGTAAATCAATACGACCAACCATTTTAGATGCAATATCTCCAATGATGAAATTGGCGTCATACCCACTCAAGTTGTGAAAAACAACAGGTACCACATGACTATCCTGGTATTTTATGTTACAGCCTTCATGTGCAGGACCTCTATAATTATTTTCAGGAATAAGGTGATTATGGTCTCTGACTTTCTTATCTGCAAGCCCAAAATGCTGTCCACAAATATGACAATGTGTTGCCTTTTTAAACTCCACTTCTTGTACTTCCGTCATATGGATATTGAATGGACACCAGAATACAGTTGTTATATCTTCAGCCAGTTGCTTGAGCTCATTGGCAAACCATTCCATGCAGTTTTCTCCACGATGAAAGCGATAAAATGATAGAGAATTATCGTAGGAGCACTTGAGATAGTATCCGACAGCAGCAGGAATGTGATGTTGGGGCTTCTTAGGATCCTCTGTTGGTTTCAAAACAGACTCCATATCAGCGTAAACAACAAATGGTACTTTCTCCTTGTTCCTATGATTTTTGAATTTCAAAATATTTCTTCCAACTGCGGGCATTTTGATTGCAGTCTCGTTCATCTTAACACAGTCGATAGAATGCGCAGCAAGTTTCTTTTCTGAATAAAAGTAGTGAAGGCAGCGATCGCAGAAATATTTTTTATGACCCTCTTTGTTTAGTTGAGAAGAAAGAAGTCTAGAGAGATCCTTGATCCATACATAGTGGTACTTGATTGGGAAAGTATCACTTTCAGTATCGTCACCATCTTCATTGAAGTATTGATCTTGGATGAGAAGGAGATTGACGTGCTTATCTTTATAATTCTTGGTGAGATATGTAGGTAGCGTATTCATTCGTTTAGATTTCTTCTGAAGAATGTAAACGTTAATCGATACATCATTTTGCTTCTCGAATCGGGATATCTGATTGGTGGTTATCGGAAAGTGAATCCCCTTGAGGTTCAAAATTGAAGAAGGATGAGGGTATGATGAAGTTCTATCAGTATTCTCGTTTGTAGGATATAACGCTGATGTAACAGCCCAAGCAAAACAAGCTTGATCGTTATTCTTAACATTTATACAAGCTTGTCTGTTTTTTATTTCATGTGGCAACTCAATATATGAAGAGCCAAGCTGTGGAGTGAACTTATTGATATTGACACCCAAGTTTATGACTGCCTTCAACGCCCAACCACTGTCACGCTCCTGAAACTCCTCTAACTCCTTCATGATAGGATCGATTACTTTATTATTGAACCAATCATTGATGTCGGTATCCCTATAGATAGGATAGTTCGAGGTAGTGAAATATTTGTACTCAGTAAGTACACGGTCTCCCCTAGTAATCTCAAATTCTCCACAAAACGTTGTGTTAACTTTAACTGCCTCATCCTTTTTGAGTGCATTCTGAATTCGAATTTTGCAGAGAGCTCTACAGTCAATCAAAAATGCTGCAGGATCCTTGTGTTTCAAATTTGATATAACTCCAGTTCTGATGCGAGACTGAAATGCTGATTCGGAATCATCCCAGCTAACTCTATCTCGTGCAGTTTCCTTCCTAGATTTGAGTCCACCCCCTTTTTTCTGAATCGTTTTGAACTGGTTCCGCATGCTTTTCAAATTTCTAAGGCAAGCCTCTAGATGTTGCTTCTCACCGAGGTTCTTCGCAAATCTCATTGCATTATGTATACGTTTTATTCCCTTCTGACATTCTCGAAGCCCTTCTCTCTCACGATTTTCGTCATAAGAGGATGTTTGAAGACCAAGAAGAGATGCGATTTGACGAATCAAATTAGCGAAGAGTGACGTTTTCACCATCTTGTAGTTCACCTCTACAGTACAACTATCTGCGAATTAATGAGGAAAATTGAAGAATGCTGGGGTATAAGTAGAATGCAGGTCGGACAGAGGACTGAACGCTGCTACCAAATGACATGAAAGGCCCCGGACTGATGAAAATTTGTGCATGTTTTCCATAAGAACCATTGTTAATTAATTCGATATTGATATCAATTATGTTGACACAAATATATGGAGTAAGTACCAAGGAACACATCAGGACATCCGTCAAGTTATTTATAGCCAAAAGGCCCCTCGGAATTCGAAGGCGCTACACAGAGGCCCGAGGTAGACGGTGTTCAATGAAGAAAACGGTTCTTTGATAACCTATAGGTGACAATTTCTCCTGAACATGTTCAATTGAACAAACGAAAACACTGTTTATACCTGACTCCTTAATGGAGACGACCTCCGTTGTAGAGAGGAAATTAAAGACTCCAGAGTCGGTACACTCCCCTCCTAAGAGGGTACCTAGCGTGTATCGTGCGAGAAAAAGTCGTCCATTTTCGTTCAACCTGAAGCGTACACTATATCAAACTCAAGAATAGGATCATACAAGTTCATGACTGAATTAATTAACATTGTTTTCTTTTGTTTGTGAATTGGGAGGTATTGAACAAATATCCAAGGGAAGTAGCAAGAAACACATCAGGACAGCCGTCAAGTTATTTATAGCCAAAAGGCCCCTCGGAATTCAAAGGCGCTACACAGAGGCCCGAGGTAGACGGCGTTCAAGAAAGAAAATGGTTCTTTGATAACCTATAGGTGACAATTTCTCCTGAACATGTTCAATTGAACAAACGAAATCACTGTTTATACCTGACTCCTTGATGGAGACGACCTCCGTTGTAGAGAGGAAATTAAAGACTCCAGAGTCGGTACATTCCCCTCCTAAGAGGGTACCTGGCGTGTTTCGTGCGAGAAAAAGTCGTCCATTTTCGTTCAACCTGAAGCGTACACAATATCAAACTCAAAAATAGGACTAAACCAGTTTAAGACTGAATTATTCAACATTGTTTTCCTTCCTTCGAGAATTGGGAGGTATTGAACAAATATCTAAGGGAAGTAGCAAGAAACACATCAGGACAGCCGTCAAGTTATTTATAGCCAAAAGGCCCCTCGGAATTCAGAGGCGCTACACAGAGGCCCGAGGTAGACGGCGTTCAAGAAAGAAAATGGTTCTTTGATAACCTATAGGTGACAATTTCTCCTGAACATGTTCAATTGAACAAACGAAAACACTGTTTATACCTGACTCCCTGATGGAGACGACCTCCGTTGTAGAGAGGAAATTACAGACTCCAGAGTCGATACACTCCCCTCCTAAGAGGGTACCTTGCGTGTTTCGTGCGAGAAAAAGTCGTCCATTTTCGTTCAACCTGATGCGTACAATAAATCAATCCCAAAAATAGGATCATTTTTTGAGAAGTATCCAAATACTGCTTATCAAATGGAATAAAATCAGAGCGGGTATCACAAAAAACAAAGGAAATGAGATAGTTGTGACTTCATCATGTAAAAATCAATTTCAGAAAAGTTTATATACACGTAGTTGAAATTGCAATAATCACTTAACTGTACAGAAATTCGATATTTTAATACTTCAATGAGAAATATTGAAGTCTAATTATACTCACTCTCTATCGTAAATGGACATCTCTATCGAAATTTTCCAATGACCAATAATAACTATTTCAACAAATATTTCACGAACGGCACGAAATATCGAAAATTATAGTCCCCGCCAATCCACCTTATCGTGTTTGACTAAATTCTAACGGTAGGTCAACATCTGCAATTGATATCACTAGAAAGAAGAGAATTCATAGGGCGACATTCTCACAAAAACTATTATATCATGATTTTCAGTGAAATTACAAATAACTCGAAAACGGCTTGAAATATCGAAAATCTGAATCGAAAAACAACCCCCTGCCAACTCCCCTGTCGCGTTTGACGAAATCCTAAAGAAAGGTCAACATTTGAAGTTGATATCACCAGAAAGAAAAAAATTCATGAGGTGACATTCTCACGACAAACTATCATATCTCATGATTTTCGCCGAAAATATTACAAGTCCAAAAGGTATCATATTTTCGCAAATAACTCGAAAACGGCTTGAAATATCGAAAATCTGAATCGAAAATCACCCCCCCCCGCCAACCCCCCTGTCGCGTTTCACGAAATCCTAACGAAAGGTCAACATTTGAAGTTGATATCTCACCAGAAAGAAAAAAATCATAAGGTGACATTCTCACGACAAACTCTCATATCTCATGATTTTCGCCGAAAATATTACAAGTCCAAAAGGTATCATATTTTCGCAAATAACTCGAAAACGGCTTGAAATATCGAAAATCTGAATCGAAAATCACCCCCCGCCTAATCCCCTGTCGCGTTTGACTAAATCTTAACGAAAGGTCAACATTTGAAGTTGATATCACCAGAAAGAAAAAAATTCATAGGGTGACATTCTCACAAAAACTATCATACCTCATGATTTTCGCCAAAAAT
The DNA here is from genome assembly GCA_029955515.1 of Chrysomela aeneicollis. NCBI lineage: Eukaryota > Metazoa > Arthropoda > Insecta > Coleoptera > Chrysomelidae > Chrysomela > Chrysomela aeneicollis. The sequence continues at coordinate 4,519,190 of JARUHQ010000027.1, read as the reverse complement.
ATTACAAGTCCAAAAGGTACCATATTTTCGCAAATAACTCGAAAACGGCTTGAAATATCGAAAATCTGAATCGAAAAACACCCCCCGCCCCACCCCCCCTGTCGCGTTTGACGAAATTCTAACGAAAGGTCAACATTTGAAGTTGATATCACCAGAAAGAAAAAAATTCATAAGGTGACATTCTCACGACAAACTCTCATATCTCATGATTTTCGCCGAAAATATTACAAGTCCAAAAGGTATCATATTTTGGCAAATAACTCGAAAACGGCTTGAAATATCGAAAATCTGAATCGAAAATCACCCCCCGCCAACCCCCCTGTCGCGTTTGACTAAATCTTAACGAAAGGTCAACATTTGAAGTTGATATCACCAGAAAGAAAAAAATTCATAAGGTGACATTCTCACAAAAACTATCATACCTCATGATTTTCGCCCAAATTATTACAAGTCCAAAAGGTATCATATTTTCCAGAATAAGACGAAAATAGCTTCAAATATCGAAAATTTTAATCAAAACCACCCCCCCCCCTTCCTTGGCCACAGGCCCCTGTCGTATTCGATAACAAACTAACAAATTAAAAAATATTCAGTCTACCACAAAAAAGCCTCAAAAGTGTCGTCACCACGAAAAAATCATACCTGAATGTTCTGGAGTCTGGTAAAGTTAATCACTGGAAGGCACTTCCATTCACCACTGTTAACATCACAATAACATTTTCGTCTCCATGTTCATAATTTATCAGTACTTGGTCGGACCGACGACTGAACGCCTCAATAGAATCAAACACCACCACACCAAAGGCCCTTCATTAAATATAAAACTGACGGTCGTCGGTCCGACCAAGTACTGATAAATTATGAACATGGAGACGAAAATGTTATTGTGATGTTAACAGTGGTGAATGGAAGTGCCTTCCAGTGATTAACTTTACCAGACTCCAGAACATTCAGGTATGATTTTTTCGTGGTGACGACACTTTTGAGGCTTTTTTGTGGTAGACTAAATATTTTTTAATTTGTTAGTTTGTTATCGAATACGACAGGGGCCTGTGGCCAAGGAAGGGGGGGGGTGGTTTTGATTAAAATTTTCGATATTTGAAGCTATTTTCGTCTTATTCTGGAAAATATGATACCTTTTGGACTTGTAATAATTTGGGCGAAAATCATGAGGTATGATAGTTTTTGTGAGAATGTCACCTTATGAATTTTTTTCTTTCTGGTGATATCAACTTCAAATGTTGACCTTTCGTTATAATTTCGTCAAACGCGACAGGGAGGACGGCGGGGGTGTTTTTCGATTCAGATTTTCGATATTTCAAGCCGTTTTCGAGTTATTTGCGAAAATATGGTACCTTTTGGACTTGTAATATTTTCGACGAAAATCATGAGGTATGATAGTTTTTGTGAGAATGTCACCTTATAAATTTTTTTCTTTCTGGTGATATCAACTTCAAATGTTGACCTTTCGTTAAGATTTAGTCAAACGCGACAGGGGGGTTGGCGGGGGGTGATTTTCGATTCAGATTTTCGATATTTCAAGCCGTTTTCGAGTTATTTGCCAAAATATGATACCTTTTGGACTTGTAATATTTTCGGCGAAAATCATGAGATATGAGAGTTTGTCGTGAGAATGTCACCTTATGAATTTTTTTCTTTCTGGTGATATCAACTTCAAATGTTGACCTTTCGTTAGAATTTCGTCAAACGCGACAGGGGGGTGGGGCGGGGGGTGTTTTTCGATTCAGATTTTCGATATTTCAAGCCGTTTTCGAGTTATTTGCGAAAATATGGTACCTTTTGGACTTGTAATATTTTCGGCGAAAATCATGAGGTATGATAGTTTTTGTGAGAATGTCACCCTATGAATTTTTTTCTTTCTGGTGATATCAACTTCAAATGTTGACCTTTCGTTAAGATTTAGTCAAACGCGACAGGGGATAAGGCGGGGGGTGATTTTCGATTCAGATTTTCGATATTTCAAGCCGTTTTCGAGTTATTTGCGAAAATATGATACCTTTTGGACTTGTAATATTTTCGGCGAAAATCATGAGATATGAGAGTTTGTCGTGAGAATGTCACCTTATGATTTTTTTCTTTCTGGTGAGATATCAACTTCAAATGTTGACCTTTCGTTAGGATTTCGTGAAACGCGACAGGGGGGTTGGCGGGGGGGTGATTTTCGATTCAGATTTTCGATATTTCAAGCCGTTTTCGAGTTATTTGCGAAAATATGATACCTTTTGGACTTGTAATATTTTCGGCGAAAATCATGAGATATGATAGTTTGTCGTGAGAATGTCACCTCATGAATTTTTTTCTTTCTGGTGATTTCAACTTCAAATGTTGACCTTTCTTTAGGATTTCGTCAAACGCGACAGGGGGGTTGGCGTGGGGTGTTTTTCGATTCAGATTTTCGATATTTCAAGCCGTTTTCGAGTTATTTGTAATTTCACTGAAAATCATGATATAATAGTTTTTGTGAGAATGTCGCCCTATGAATTCTTTTCTTTCTAGTGATATCAATTGCAGATGTTGACCTACCGTTAGAATTTAGTCAAACACGATAAGGTGGATTGGCGGGGACTATAATTTTCGATATTTCGTGCCGTTCGTGAAATATTTGTTGAAATAGTTATTATTGGTCATTGGAAAATTTCGATAGAGATGTCCATTTACGATAGAGAGTGAGTATAATTAGACTTCAATATTTCTCATTGAAGTATTAAAATATCGAATTTCTGTACAGTTAAGTGATTATTGCAATTTCAACTACGTGTATATAAACTTTTCTGAAATTGATTTTTACATGATGAAGTCACAACTATGTCATTTCCTTTGTTTTTTGTGATACCCGCTCTGATTTTATTCCATTTGATAAGCAGTATTTGGATACTTCTCAAAAAATGATCCTATTTTTGGGATTGATTTATTGTACGCATCAGGTTGAACGAAAATGGACGACTTTTTCTCGCACGAAACACGCAAGGTACCCTCTTAGGAGGGGAGTGTATCGACTCTGGAGTCTGTAATTTCCTCTCTACAACGGAGGTCGTCTCCATCAGGGAGTCAGGTATAAACAGTGTTTTCGTTTGTTCAATTGAACATGTTCAGGAGAAATTGTCACCTATAGGTTATCAAAGAACCATTTTCTTTCTTGAACGCCGTCTACCTCGGGCCTCTGTGTAGCGCCTTTGAATTCCGAGGGGCCTTCTGGCTATAAATAACTTGACGGCTGTCCTGATGTGTTTCTTGCTACTTCCCTTAGATATTTGTTCAATACCTCCCAATTCTCGAAGGAAGGAAAACAATGTTGAATAATTCAGTCTTAAACTGGTTTAGTCCTATTTTTGAGTTTGATATTGTGTACGCTTCAGGTTGAACGAAAATGGACGACTTTTTCTCGCACGAAACACGCCAGGTACCCTCTTAGGAGGGGAATGTACCGACTCTGGAGTCTTTAATTTCCTCTCTACAACGGAGGTCGTCTCCATCAAGAAGTCAGGTATAAACAGTGATTTCGTTTGTTCAATTGAACATGTTCAGGAGAAATTGTCACCTATAGGTTATCAAAGAACCATTTTCTTTCTTGAACGCCGTCTACCTCGGGCCTCTGTGTAGCGCCTTTGAATTCCGAGGGGCCTTTTGGCTATAAATAACTTGACGGCTGTCCTGATGTGTTTCTTGCTACTTCCCTTAGATATTTGTTCAATACCTCCCAATTCACAAACAAAAGAAAACAATGTTAATTAATTCAGTCATGAACTTGTATGATCCTATTCTTGAGTTTGATATAGTGTACGCTTCAGGTTGAACGAAAATGGACGACTTTTTCTCGCACGATACACGCTAGGTACCCTCTTAGGAGGGGAGTGTACCGACTCTGGAGTCTTTAATTTCCTCTCTACAACGGAGGTCGTCTCCATTAAGGAGTCAGGTATAAACAGTGTTTTCGTTTGTTCAATTGAACATGTTCAGGAGAAATTGTCACCTATAGGTTATCAAAGAACCGTTTTCTTCATTGAACACCGTCTACCTCGGGCCTCTGTGTAGCGCCTTCGAATTCCGAGGGGCCTTTTGGCTATAAATAACTTGACGGATGTCCTGATGTGTTCCTTGGTACTTACTCCATATATTTGTGTCAACATAATTGATATCAATATCGAATTAATTAACAATGGTTCTTATGGAAAACATGCACAAATTTTCATCAGTCCGGGGCCTTTCATGTCATTTGGTAGCAGCGTTCAGTCCTCCGTCCGACCTGCATTCTACTTATACCCCAGCATTCTTCAATTTTCCTCATTAATTCGCAGATAGTTGTACTGTAGAGGTGATCTACAAGATGGTGAAAACGTCACTCTTCGCTAATTTGATTCGTCAAATCGCATCTCTTCTTGGTCTTCAAACATCCTCTTATGACGAAAATCGTGAGAGAGAAGGGCTTCGAGAATGTCAGAAGGGAATAAAACGTATACATAATGCAATGAGATTTGCGAAGAACCTCGGTGAGAAGCAACATCTAGAGGCTTGCCTTAGAAATTTGAAAAGCATGCGGAACCAGTTCAAAACGATTCAGAAAAAAGGGGGTGGACTCAAATCTAGGAAGGAAACTGCACGAGATAGAGTTAGCTGGGATGATTCCGAATCAGCATTTCAGTCTCGCATCAGAACTGGAGTTATATCAAATTTGAAACACAAGGATCCTGCAGCATTTTTGATTGACTGTAGAGCTCTCTGCAAAATTCGAATTCAGAATGCACTCAAAAAGGATGAGGCAGTTAAAGTTAACACTACGTTTTGTGGAGAATTTGAGATTACTAGGGGAGACCGTGTACTTACTGAGTACAAATATTTCACTACCTCGAACTATCCTATCTATAGGGATACCGACATCAATGATTGGTTCAATAATAAAGTAATCGATCCTATCATGAAGGAGTTAGAGGAGTTTCAGGAGCGTGACAGTGGTTGGGCGTTGAAGGCAGTCATAAACTTGGGTGTCAATATCAATAAGTTCACTCCACAGCTTGGCTCTTCATATATTGAGTTGCCACATGAAATAAAAAACAGACAAGCTTGTATAAATGTTAAGAATAACGATCAAGCTTGTTTTGCTTGGGCTGTTACATCAGCGTTATATCCTACAAACGAGAATACTGATAGAACTTCATCATACCCTCATCCTTCTTCAATTTTGAACCTCAAGGGGATTCACTTTCCGATAACCACCAATCAGATATCCCGATTCGAGAAGCAAAATGATGTATCGATTAACGTTTACATTCTTCAGAAGAAATCTAAACGAATGAATACGCTACCTACATATCTCACCAAGAATTATAAAGATAAGCACGTCAATCTCCTTCTCATCCAAGATCAATACTTCAATGAAGATGGTGACGATACTGAAAGTGATACTTTCCCAATCAAGTACCACTATGTATGGATCAAGGATCTCTCTAGACTTCTTTCTTCTCAACTAAACAAAGAGGGTCATAAAAAATATTTCTGCGATCGCTGCCTTCACTACTTTTATTCAGAAAAGAAACTTGCTGCGCATTCTATCGACTGTGTTAAGATGAACGAGACTGCAATCAAAATGCCCGCAGTTGGAAGAAATATTTTGAAATTCAAAAATCATAGGAACAAGGAGAAAGTACCATTTGTTGTTTACGCTGATATGGAGTCTGTTTTGAAACCAACAGAGGATCCTAAGAAGCCCCAACATCACATTCCTGCTGCTGTCGGATACTATCTCAAGTGCTCCTACGATAATTCTCTATCATTTTATCGCTTTCATCGTGGAGAAAACTGCATGGAATGGTTTGCCAATGAGCTCAAGCAACTGGCTGAAGATATAACAACTGTATTCTGGTGTCCATTCAATATCCATATGACGGAAGTACAAGAAGTGGAGTTTAAAAAGGCAACACATTGTCATATTTGTGGACAGCATTTTGGGCTTGCAGATAAGAAAGTCAGAGACCATAATCACCTTATTCCTGAAAATAATTATAGAGGTCCTGCACATGAAGGCTGTAACATAAAATACCAGGATAGTCATGTGGTACCTGTTGTTTTTCACAACTTGAGTGGGTATGACGCCAATTTCATCATTGGAGATATTGCATCTAAAATGGTTGGTCGTATTGATTTACTACCTATCAACAAAGAAAAGTACATTTCCTTTACTAAGCACGTTGATGGGACTTCTATTCAGTTCCGATTCATAGACAGTTTCCGATTTATGGGTTCCTCCCTTGACAAGTTGGCATCGTATTTAGTAGAATTTCCCAATTTGAGGTCTCAATTCCACGACATCTCTGAAGAGCAATTCCAACTTTTAACTAAGAAAGGAGTTATGCCGTATGATTATTTCGACTCGTTTGAACGTTTCAACGAAACCTGTCTTCCACCAATAAATGCTTTCTATAACAAACTGGATGATAAACCATATCCTCGTAGATTTTACATTCGCGCCAAGCTTGTATGGAGTGAATTCAACTGTCAAGACTTGGGTCAATATGTGGATCTATATATGATGACTGATATTCTCCTCCTCGCAGACGTATTCGAACAGTTTCGTTCTAGCTGTATCAGGACATACGATCTTGACCCCGTCCACTATTACACTTTACCTGGATTTACGTGGGATGCCATGTTGAAGTATACAAATCAGGAGTTGGAGCTCATAACGGATCCAGACATGTTTCTCTTTGTTGAACGAGGAATTCGAGGAGGTCTCAGTCAAGTATGTTCCAAAAGACGTGCCGAGGCTAATAATATGTATATTGACGGCTATGACCCTTCGAAGCCTGAAACATTCTTGATGTATTTTGATGTGAACAACCAGTATGGTTGGGCTATGAGCCAGTACTTACCATATGGCCGGTTTGAATGGGTGGATGATAACATCGATGTGATGTCAATTGCGGACGATGCTCATGAGGGATATATGTTTGAAGTGGATTTAGAATATCCTCAAAACCTCCACGATATGCATAAAGATATACCCTTCTGCCCTCAACATATTGATCTTAAAACTGGAATGCCTTCGAAGTCGGTGCGAGGAAACATCAAATTGATGGCAACCCTTCGCTCTAAAGAGAAATATGTTATCCACTATCGAGCACTGAAACAAGCGTTAGCACATGGTTTGGTGTTGAAGAAGATCCATCGGGTTCTTCGATTCAGGCAAGCTCCATGGCTGAAATCCTACATTGATCTGAACACAGACCTCCGTAAGCAAGCAAAAAATGAATTCGAAAAAAATCTTTTCAAGCTCATGAATAATGCTGTCTTTGGAAAGACGATGGAAAATATTAGGAAAAGGGTGAATGTTAGGCTTCTGACACAGTGGGGTGGAAGATATGGGGCAGAGGCATATATCTCGAAACCGGAGTTTAAGAATTGTACTGTTTTCAATGAGAGTTTGATTGCTGTCGAGCTGAGGAAGCTGGAAATATATCTAAACAAACCTATTTACGTTGGTCAAGCTATTTTAGATCTAGCAAAGACTACTTTATACAACTTTCACTACGACTATATGTCCAGCGTATTTTCTGATTGCTCTGTTCTCTACACTGATACTGACAGCCTAATTTATGAAATCAGAAGTCAAGATCCATATAAAATAATGAGGAGAGATTGCCATCAACGTTTCGATACTTCTGATTATCATCCAACCAACATCTTTGATATTCCACAAGTTAATAAGAAGGTACTAGGAATGATGAAGGACGAACACAACGGAGTCCCGATGATTGGCTACGTCGGTTTGAGATCTAAGCTGTATTCAACTAAAATTTTAACTACTGAAGATACTATAATGGAGAAACGAAAGGATCTAATGGAAAGGGGATATGATGATTTTGAAATCGAGAATATTCTGAAAAATCTCGGTGTAACTAAGAAGGCAAAAGGTGTAAAGTCATCTGTAGTAAAAACGAGAATTACCTTTGCTGATTACGTTGAGTGTTTGGATAATTGGAAGCAGAAAACTATTACACAAAATTTGATAAGGTCTGATAAACATCAGGTTTATTCAATCATGCAAGAGAAGATTGCTCTCAGTCCAAACGATGATAAAAGGTATATCATCCCTGGAACCGATGAAACTTTACCGTGGGGACACTATTCAATTGATGATCATCCGAGGATTTGAATGATATATCTCTAGAATAATATTATATCTTATTTTGAATGAATAAATATATATATATATATATAACATGTTTTTATATTCCTTTCCTCCCTCCTCCTCAGGATAATGATGAAGGTTAGTCACCATTCCTATAATCCGTTACCCTCCTCATAACACACTTACAATACTCTGTCGACTGACAAATAAAAACGAGACAATTTTTGCTATTTTCGAGCTTAAATTTTCTTATGGGAAATAACATGGGAAAAGTGGTCAAAATGAGCCCGTATCGGTATAGCACATTTACTAACAGGATATTGTCAGGGCCCTTGAAAAAGGTCTTCAAATTGATACAATATTTACTGATTAAGTATGTATTTGTATTGAATTTCATATCTGAAAAGGGGATAACCCGTGTATGACAATAAATAAAAATAAATAAATAAATAAAGAGTCGCCAGTCGATGCCAGTAGTCTGATGAGGCTAAGCTGTACCCTAACACCCTAACAAAAATAGCCTCATGAGAGGACATGTGCAAGGAGAAACCAAAAAAATTTAAGAAGGTATATTTCACCTGATCGATATCATTGCTGGCTCATGAGTCATAACTTACCTTCTGAGAAGGGAGGTAAAGGGCTAGAATATGAACAGCAAACAGGACATCAGGACAGCAGGACAAAAATGGCGGTGTTCCTACCGCATGGCAGTCTCCCGGTGGTCGGCACAAATCCCCATAAAAAGGCTTCATAAAACCACGAATGATGGGTGCGACTTGAACTCGGCCCCAACGGCTCTAACACAAATTCCCCAAAAGGGTTGATTCCCGGTTAAACACACCGAAAAAAGAAAATCAAAACGAGTCAAGCGCACCTCATCATGGCCACACAGCAAAAAGTCTCGAGGTAGCTGCTTGAGGATGGATACCATCTCCTAATTCCAAAATTTGCCAAAAAACTGCAAATCCTGTATGAAATCAGCGCCAATTTCAAAGTCCCAGCCTCTCATTGGTCAGAACCCTAAATGTTATACGTTTGACAGAACGAAGATAATCACAGAAGACTATCATTCTTCTTCTTTCTGTTCTGCTACGGGCACGAACATTTACGGCTAACCAACTTGAGACAGAAGATCGATGACAGAAGATCAATGACAAACCAAGCAATGACATCGACGTCTAGAAAATGAATATATCCTATAAAATCATAATCTGAAAAATATAGAAAACATGAAAGAAAACAATCCAGATCACATTCATATCGAACATATGTTCTACACAAATCCTGGAATAGTCCATAGAATTTATCACACCACAGAATACAATGGTAAGTCATTTGTTTACTTTTGAATGGATATCGTTACTGACTCTTTTCTTCCATTCCAGCCAGAAATCATAAGATTCCTGCAGCTAGTTACATCACCTCCAACAGTCCTTAGAATGTCAGAAGCAAAAGTAATACCTAGTGTGTTTGTGATATACTATCATTAGAAACTTGTGTGATAAAGTGTTGTTTTAATAAATTCCTTCTATTTTCAAAGATTTGTTGGTGACAGAATGAATGTTTTCTGTGAGTATATTGATTATCAACTGAACTGTAGCTATTTTATAGTGATTTCAGCTGGTATATTTCCATTTTAAATTGGTTTCAAATTTAAATCTTATGGTGGTAAATTTAAATGCTACAATATAATTATCAAATGGATTCATTTATACTAGTGCTCTGTTATGATATGAACGTCGTATTGTATTCAAGATTGAATAACGTAAGTAAGCTAAAAATCTGCGTGAGATTAGGCTCACTTGTTGGAACATTTTTCTCATATCAGTTGAAACATCGGAAACACGTTGTTATGGAGCATCTGAGATAGCGACTCGTTTCATTAATGCATTCTAAGGAATATATAGTATTTCACTCACGAATCATATCATAAATCACTCAGAAAGTTGTAGAGAAAGTATAATACCTCACTCGCGTAACCATATCCTTTCTAATGAATCGTTTTCGGACCAAGAATGAAGTATAGTTTTTTACTCGCGCATTATATTTCGTTTGATAAGTTGTGGATAAAGTATACTTTCGCACTCGCGTATTAACATCAGGTTTATATACATTGAAATATCAATATTTTACGTTTTCAGTTCAGATATCTCAATATAACTTCAATATCATGACTGAAAAAATATTTGAAAATCAATTTATAATCAACTGAATTGGTTTCTGATAACAGTAAAAGTAATTTCAACATCTTGCTATGTTTTTCGAATGGACCTCGAGTTGACCAAAATGTATTCGCCCACCTTCCTACCGGCTATCGATGTATCTTCGGCTAAGTAATTTTTACCTGTACTGAAAACCGGTTCCTAGAAACACGCTCGCCGAATGTCCATCTCCGACCCCAACTATGGAATTTCTTCACCTGCGTCTGGTGCCAGTCGATATTCGTTCAATGTGGATAGGCCTGCTGGCTATACGAGTTCAAGCCTGTCTGATATATGGATTCGAACTTGGATTCTGTATGAAAGTTCCGATATATGAGTACCTACACATTATTTCAATGCAATTTCAAAATTGATTATCCAACAATCATTTCGATTAATATGTATTACACCGATATTTTTTTCTCTCGTCTCAAAGTATTTCAAACATCATCATTTCTGAATTTGACACCATGTTTGTTATTTTTCTAGACAATCATCTTATCTTCAATGCCATTTCTATTTTTTCGATAGGGGACCATCCCAATTTATATCTTCATCAACACCTAATTTGTGTTGTCTCTTGGTAGCAATCTTGATTATTTTGTCCGATGCCATGTTTGGTTTTTTTAGACTGCCATCTCAATTATTTTTCTGAGGTCATATTCTTCTCATAGAATCATGGACATCATCTTTGTTTTTTCCTAGGCGACCAACTCAATCAATTCCTCTAAAACTGCCATTTTCGTTTTTTCCCTAGACAGTCATCATTATACCTAAATTCGACACCATGTTTGTTTACTTTTTAGACAATCATATTGTTTTATATTTTCAATGCCATATATTCATTTCCATTAATGACCATTCAATTCATATTTCCATCAACGCCTAATTTGTTTTGTCCATAGGTGACAATCTTGATTATTTTGTTCGACGCCATGTTTGTTTTTCTCTAGGCTGCCATCTCGATTATTTTTACGAAACTATATTTTTCCTGTCAGCTTTTTCTAACATACAATCATGAACGCCATATTTTTTTTCCTATGCGGTCATCGTAATTATTTTGTTCGATTTTTTTCGACTCATGCAGAATGAGATTTTGTATACTCATACGGAGATATAACAAATAAAAACCGGCTCCTTGATCATTACCTTTATTTCATAATTCATCTTTTGATTTCAGTTTGGTTTAATTCTGTATATAATTTTCTAACATATATATCGATATCGAAAATATATCAAATTTCTAGAGATCAATTCTGTATGTATATCACTTTTCCTTCGTTTCAATCCGTACTCATTACATGTTATTTCCTCTCATTACTCTCATGGTTGCATTGCACTGTATCTCTAAGGCGATCTTCATGATCAATTTTCATTTATGCATCGTTTCTCCTCGATCCATTCCATATATGTATAATTTCGATTCATCCTGTATATATTATTTTCAGTTTACGAAGATATAGCATTATACTACAATAAAATCTATCAGCACTATCAATTCTGTTTTCTTACATTTCACCTGCATACATTCTTTAGATCCATCCTGTATATTATTTTTACGATAACCTAACCTAACCTCACCCCATATGTAACCTCTGAGGTAGCGAATTGCTTCATTCATTCTATACATATGCTTTTTTTCCAGTAGAGAGCCATGTTGATCCATGAATTCGACGTCATATTGATTTTTTTTCTTTAAGAAGACCATATTATTTCATACCTTCAATGGCATGTTCGATTTTCCCTATAGCTGACTTACCCAATTTATATTCCCATCAACGCCATATTTGTTTGCTCTAGGCGGCCATCTTGATTATTTTGATCGATGCCATTTTATTCGGCTCATCCTGTTCTTATACATGGGGATATACTAATATGCCACCAAGATAGCCGTCTGCTTGATAAAATTTTTCCTTATCGATACTATTTATACGTTTTTTCCAATACACTCGTACACTCGTACATCATTTTCAATACACTGTAAATCATTTTTTAATATTCCGTTTATGAATTTTCGAGAAATTGAACGCTGAAATTACTCTGTACCTCTGAGAGTCCAAATTGTTTCATTCATCCTAATATACTTATGTTTTCTCTAATTCATCCTGTATTTATTTTTTTATTTGCCCCGACAACTGCCAAAGCCCTTATTAGGTTCATCACAAAAGGCGTTGGCATGTAAGACTTTCAAATAGTTGAATCCATATAGGTACATCTGCTTGCAATAAACAATGAAATTCATAAGGCACCCCGTGGTGGTGTTTCATTACCTGGACCATCTGCGTATAAAACCCTCGAATTTTTATCAGGTTGGTGCATCTTTTTAACGACGTCGGGGGAATTTAACCCGAATGGTCGGATGTTGCTTAAGGTATGGGAAGGTCGATTCTTTTTCTTCGGTTGTTTTTATAAACAATGATTTTATTATGTCGATATTTTTGCTTGACAATAGATGTCGTAGTTTATCGTTGCATCACACCACAGTATTTTTCGTGTCCATAACTTGCAGCATTGAAAGAGACACACCTATCATTCGTTCAAATATATCCTCGAGCAATGAATCTATATATATCACTAGAACCACCGATACACTCCCCACCCTCCATTCGAAACCCCTCCCTACCAATAAGATATCGCTTCCGCCCCACCACGGCTGATGTCGTGCGTGCGCTTTCCCCCACCCAAACGATGTTAGGTTTCGACCCAAATGAACCTCCATAAGAAATAACATGGGATTTTGAGCTGGAACCCCTATAGCCTATCTACTTAAGTAAAATCAACAAATAGCGTTTATTATATTAAAAAAAAATGCTAAACCTCAAACACAAACACTCTAAATAGAAAGGGCCAACAGATGTTGGACCAGCTCTCGAAATACCTTTTACAAATGTATTATCGTTGTGATCACGGTCTTCTGCGGTTTCCCGTGATACTAGCCGATTGGGCAACGATTAGAGAAGGGAACAAAAGGCCGCAGCCAGTTCCCCATCCCCTCAACGAGCTAGCTCAAATCCTTCCATCTTAACATTGTATATATTTTTTTAACAAACCAAAAAATTAAAATGATGCAAGTGTCGAAAAGAACAACAAGAGTCCTGAAACAACACTCAGGGAAATATAGACAACACAAACAAAATGTACCCCTCCACCTCCAAAATAAAGAATATATGAATTCAAAAATTCCGACCTTGTAGCACTCGATCGCCGGGCACGGCATATGCCAAATTTTTTGGCCTACATCGTGGGATCACGAAATATGTGGATTTTCGTCAGAGAAAATTCACATTAAGAAATAAATCACAAATTTCACCTACTAATAGGTCGATTTTGCATCATTTGAGCTACAATCTGGATCGAGGCCCCTACCCTACCCATCCTAGTTCCCACCACCTCCCCCTCACATCCTTTCCCCAGACAAAGACATGACACAGAAGGTTTTTTAGACATTTCCCTTCCACAACAGATAATACAAAAACAATTAGAAACTCCATTCAGGTTTCTTATGGCTTCGAGCCAGGACTTTACTACAACCAATGAAAGGGCTTAGCCCTAGGAATTGGTTTATGGAACTCTGACCCATGGTGTGTATCACGTTCTATCGGTCTCCGGGCCGCCCTTGATGGGGTAACCATCAAGTGGTCTGTTCCTCCTCGCAGGAGGAGAATAGAATAGAGTGTATCATATAATGTATATAAACTACGCAACACTAATTACGTCGCACCCCGAAATTTTGCCCCTGTTTAAATTTGAATAACTTTTTTCTTCTTTGAACAATTCGAATTCTGTTTGCACTGTTCGCTAGCTCAGTCCTTCAGCTATAATCTCGTACTTCTTTGATACATAAGGTTATTTCCATAAAATTGCTACAGAATGTTTTTTGGAACTGTGCAAAATTTCGAAATTTTCAAAAGGATCCCAAATGAAGAAAAACAGTTTTTTTTCAGCCCAAAAAAAATTCATGGTCCGTAACCAACGTAACAAAAATCATAATTAGTGACTGACAAGACATGTTGAAAATTACGTTTTCGTGAAAATAAAGACCAGGACAGAAAAAACTATTCGTAGGTCTTTCTTTTCTGAAGATATAAGACTTCATTAAAAAAATTCAAAATAAAAAAAAAATTCTGAATACAACAAAATTTTAGGGTAACCTTCTCACCCCCTATACAAAGTCTTCCATCATGTTTTGGATTTTTTTCAAAGGATTTAATTTTTTAGACCCCAAAAAAAATGTTATACGTACGCCTATGGAACAAATTTTTTTATCTCTTTGATCAACTTTTTCCGCTGAACACAGCTATGGGTACCGCTTGTCTCGATTCTGAAAAATAAATTTTTTTCGCCCTGTACATCAAACTATGATACTTGGAGAACTCGAGTTTGGGCGACTCTTAGTAGTTTTGTACGAAACTCACGAAGATTATATGTAAAAAAATCACAAGAATCTCCTTCCCCTTCTTGCGTACCCAAAGTACCCCAAGGGGGCAAGGGGGGCGAAATAATTTTTTTTTTTTTTCAATATCCGATCCCGATGTGGGAATCAGGTGAAATATGTTCACCGATATATCTCTAACCGTTTGACCAGCAAAAATTTTACCCGCAAAAAAAATTTTGGGGGGGAGGGGGTCAAAAATTTTGCATCAGTATTTTTGGTGGTGATATTTTCGTTTCGACCAAACACCGTTTTGGAAATTTTTCTTTTTTAATCGGAATTTCGAGGGGGATTTAGATTTGGGTCACCTTTGCAGAAACCCTTGATCTTCAATATTTATCTTTAGTCAATTCTAATCTTCATGTCTGTTCATCTAACGTTTCAGCTTCAAAATGATCCTGAAATTTTGAAAATCGGTTGAAGAGGAAAAAAGTTATGACTGCAAAACCAAAAAATTGATTTTTTGAGATCACTCTGTAAAGAAAAGTGAGAAGAAGACAATTTTGGAAATGGTCAAAGGTAATGAGATAATCTTAATGCCTCTGATGTTGAAGTTGAAAAAAAACTGTTTTTCTTCATTTGGGATCCTTTTGAAAATTTCGAAATTTTGCACAGTTCCAAAAAACATCCTGTAGCAATTTTATGGAAATAACATTATGTATCAAAGAAGTACGAGATTATAGCTGAAGGACTGAGCTAGCGAACAGTGCAAACAAAATTCGAATTGTTCAAAGAAGAAAAAAGTTATTCAAATCTCAACAGGGGCAAAATTTTGGGGTGCGACGTAATTAGTGTTGCGTAGTTTAGTTGATGCAATAAACAGTTTAAAAGCAAAGCAGAGCAAGCTTGCGCACGCAATCAGATTGAGATAGGTTGTAGGTTCAAATCCCAAATACCCAAGTCCTTTTTTTTTTCTTCCCTCAAAAAATCAATGACTATTTTGATATTCACTTTCCATTAGCTTTCAAAATTGATTCACTTGATGAAAAACATTAAAACCAGTTTTTTCAATAAAATATTCTTTAAATATCTAGTCTGTTTCGGACTGTGAACACTCACAGTCACAGAAAAAGTATGGTATTCTACTTTCGTGTAATGGCTATTACTAACTCAAATGATTACGACGTTCACCTGCGGCTCAAGTCGCAAACTTCATTCTCATGAGTAATAGCTTCATTACACGCTCGATGAATAATATACTATTTCCTGCACTTCATGGATTTTACTTTGATTTAGGTGGGTAAATGTACAATCTTGAAAAAGAATGAACATATATTACCCAGGAAATTGGCGTTTCACTGTGAAGGTGTTCAGTATGGGTATTTTCATCAAGATGCCTGGAAGGAGTACTCAGTGTATTGGAATGTTCAGCAGACCAAGAGATAATGTGAAAGCACATTATCACATACTTTTTATGGTAGGTGATAGTTGAGTAGTACCTGTAAGGGCTGGATGCCTTATGTGGTCGGAAATGCCCATGTTCTTTTGAGTGTGATATGATTACTTTCAGGTTTATTCAGTGCAGAGGTTGTTCTGGTTTTCAAGGTGGTAGAGCTATAATAAAGGTTTTTTGTAACCTAAACACATCAGGATTTGATATACATCAAGAAGGGGTGAGGTCAAAGGTATCTTTAGTTTTTTACTAACTTGCTGACATGTAATTTATTTGTAATTCTTCTGGATAGGATTCAACAAGTGTTTATTTTCGATAATACTTCTGATCACATCTGTTCTGAGCTGTCAGTTTCCAAATTTAAATTTGAGGTTTATTTCTCCTGATTTTACGCAAATTCTTATTGAGTCCTTCGGCGTTTGGGGTCAGAGTAATCTTGACACTGAATAAGCTCATTTCAGAATCATATGATTGGTCTGAGGGCGAGGTAGGTACCAGTGTAGTAGTGTGGACTGGGGATATTACTGTTAGTAATATTTTGATATCCCTAAATTTAAGTTTCAAATATTGGGCTGCGCAGTGGGTGATTATCCCTTCAAAACCAGTTTTTATAATCGGTTTATTTTCCTGCTGCACAGGATGTTTCGCGAATTTTTGTAATATCCGTCTTCTCCGAAAAGTTGCTAAGAGAGCACTATGGGCCAAATTGTCCTTTTTGGTTTCGACCACCTTGTGGGATCGACGTGTCCCGACTTCAATCCTTGGCATTCCTTTGGGAAGATAAGAGTGGAATAGGATTTATTTTACATGGACAGTTGTTCAATAGGGCTTTTTCTCGATAGATAAGACGGCCTCCTATTTGTGGTGCAGCATCGTCGCCATTTTGAACCTGAGGGTCACCGCTGGGGCACCCAGTTGTTCTTTAACTCCAGAACTAAGCGATCTTTCCTGGTACCAGCTTTCCAAAACCCGGTCATAAAAGCTATAATAAGCAGCCTTCATGTGGGCTATTTGCTGGGATTTGCCTCCTGTAATGTCCTGATGGCACCTTCATAGTTTTTTTTGGCTGCACCAGAAAACCAGAGCATTCCTCTACTGAGTCGTCCACCTGTCTACATCCTGGGATACTTAAGGTCAGATCCAACCATTCTGTTCCGGTGATGCTGTGACATGTACCTGTGTCAAATAAATCTACCAACTACTCTTAAAATTCAAATATATAAATTTTCTTAAATTCCAATTATTATCCAAACACTTCTGTGAACCAGGAATATAGGCCAATATGGAAGGGAAAGTATCTTAGATTGGAAAATTCAATCTGCTTTTTGTCCTGTTTATGCATTTAATTAACATAAGAAGCATTCAGAACTTGAATACTCGAGTACATCTACATGTGATATTGTGCATGTGAATTTGTCACGTCTTAGGAAGAAAGAAACATTTGCGATCTGCATTCACAGTGTGAATCGTTGCATGGATTACGAGCAGATATAATTCAATGTTCTGCGTGGTATTTACCAGGAAAGTAGTTGTTTTCTGCTCGTAGTCTACCAGACATTCATTTCAAACTATGTTTGATATTCTAATTGGATAGACTAATTTCTCTTTCTAAAATTGTTGTCCAATTTATGGCTTTTCCATTTTTCAACTTTGGTCTTGTTATTGAAGGTTCTTTCGTCTGCTTTGCGGTTCTTTCGTCTGCTTTGCGGTGTCGTGTAATCTACACCACACTCGAAATTAGCTGATTTTCAGTGCTGTTATCTTAATGATATTCAGAGAATGAGAATGAGAAACACGTAAATTTTGGATGTTATTTGTGATTGTTGATTGATGCATTGAATTATATATAGTATCTGAGAACTGAATGGTGAAATCATCATCTGTAGTCGATTAATCAAACATCAAGAAATCTTCAAATACTGGATATGAGTCCACACTCCACCTCATTCAATACCCACCATTTTTTGAAAGAAGAATCAATTCATCACCCTCTTCAATTATGCGAATATTATTAGACTTGAGGTTCTCGTGGATTTGTTTAGCTTGTTTATATACTTTTAACATAATAAATCGAAAAATGTTCGTAATACAATGTTTGATGTATTCAAATAATATATGAATTAAATTGTTTGTTGATAATTTCAATTCGCAAGAATTAATATGATTGTTGATAATTTTAATTAGGCGCTGACATCGGGCGGCGATTTGTAGCAACTATTCTACTGGAGAAGAGGACTGAAAAGTGAATAGTTTAACAAAAATCCGCCAGACTATAGCTCCCAATGAAAATTATCAACAATCATATTGATTCTTGCGAATTATTATTATCAACAAACAAATTAATTCATGTATCATTGGAATTGAAGTTTATATATCGATTGGTGAAATTAAATGTTACATCAACAAAGTAAGGTCATTGAAAATTGTAGACAAACAAAATATAGATGAGTTGCTCATTGCATTTTGATGATTTTATTGACTTGAGCCATCCCCAGAATTGTCTGCTTATCTCTTTATAGAGTGATCTCGAAAAATAATTTTTTTGGTATTGCAGTCATTACTTTTTTCCTTTTCCACCGGTTTTCAAAATCTCAGAATCATTTTGAAGCTGAAACGTTATATGAACATGAAGATTAGAATTGACTCAGAATAAATATCAAAAATCGAGGGTTCCTGCAAAGGGGACCCAAATCTAAATACCCAAATTTCCGATTGAAAAAAAAAATTATCCAAAACGTTGTTTGATGGATACGAAAATATCACCATCAAGAAGACTGTAAAAAATTTCTGACCCCCTCCCTCCTAAAATTTTTTTGAGGAAAAAAATATCGCTAGTCAAACGGTTAGATATGTCGGTAAACATATTTCACCTGACCTCCACATCGAGATCAGAGATTTAAAAAACAATGTTTTTCTTTTCCCTTCTTCCCTAGTTGGGGTACTTTGGGTACGGATAAGGGGGTAAAGATTTTTGGGAATTTTTTACATATAATTTCCGTGTGTTTCGTGAAAGAGTACTAAGAATCGCCCGAACTCGAGTACCAGAAGTATCAAAGTTTTTTCAGAATTGAAACAAGTGGTACCCATAGCTGTGTTAAGCGGAAAAAGTTGATTAAAGAGATGGAAAAAAATGTTTCATAGGCGTACGTATAAAATTTTTTGGGGGTCTAAATAATTGTATTGTTTGAAAAAAAAATAGGTTTACCCTGAAATTTTGTTGTATTCTGTTTTTTTTTATTTCGAATTTTTTATGAAGTCCTATATCTTCAGAGAAGAAAAACCTACGAATGATTTCTCCATCTTTATTTTCACGAAAATGTGATTTTAAACCTGTCTTGTCAGTCACTCATTATGATTCTTGTTACGTTGGTTACGGGCCATGCATTTTTCTTGGGCTGATTTTTTTTCGAGAACATAGCGTTTCAATTTGGTTTTCTCTCGCACAATTTTTGATTACCAAAAGAAAAAAGATCTGGACGTATCCAGAATGAAAGATCCTTCCGGCAACAAGTTTCATTTAATTCTTCTCCCAGCCGGGTTTAACAGGGTGTTGTTGAATGTTCAGTTAATTCTGATCTTCATATCTCCTCATATAAGATTTCAGCTTCAAAATGAGCCTGACATTCTGAATATCGGTGATGAGGAAAAAAGTTATGACTGAAAATTTATTTTTTGAGATCACTCTGTGAATAAAAGAGATAAGAATACAATTTTGGAGATGACACAAGGTAATGAGATAATCTTCATGCCTCTGCTGTTAAAGTTGAAAAAAAAAATGTTTATCTTCATTTGGGATCCTTTTGAAAATTCCGAAATTTTGCACAGTTTCAAAAAACATCCTGTAGCAATTTCATGAAACGAGATTAAAGCTGGAGGACTGAGCTAGTGAACAGTATAAACAAAATTCGAATTGTTCAATGCAAAAAAAGTTATTTTAATTTCAACAGGGGCAATATTTCGGGGTGCGACGTAATTGGTATTGCGTAGTTTATTTATATATTTGGTAAATCCTAGAAGAACTAGGTATGATATCTGTTTTAGTTATTTTATTCATATTAATTTCCATCCCACCTGCAATGATATCTTTTTCATAGGATCTTCTGAAGCCATTGGTGATAGGAAACAGATTGAGGAGGCTATAATGTAGAAGTGTTTCAGGAGGGCCAAGAAGGGAAGAGATATGCGTGCAACCAATGAAACACCCAAATGCCGAATGTGTATAATTTTCAACTGATTCATATTGTATTTTTTGTTCTTGTGCAATATAAATTAATTTAAAGGATGATGAGTATTACTGTTTCATATACATTTTCCCACAATATACCATTAATTTCAGCATCAATGAACTCGTGTCGTGTTCAGAATTTCTCGAATTTCATTATTTCATACATGTACCTATTGATAAAAAAAAGGACCCCCGAGGCCGTCCGGAGGACGTACTTCATATATCCCAGGGACATCCCTGGGATATATGAAGTACGTCTGTTCAATCATGGGACGTCCCTAGGGTGTCCCTTTGATGTCCTTTGTCGGCACTTGGTGAATCACTAGGACGTACCAGAGGGACATTCCTGGAATGCACTTTTTCCTGAGACGTCTTAAGTACTAGAACAAGAGGGAAAAAGGGTCCTGACCAAATTAATTCTGGATATCGGGTTCTACTTTTTATTTGGTTCAACGATGTACGCTGGTAACAAGCTTTTGTGGAAATATAATTCCTAGAACGGGAGAAAAACATATCATGGTTATATCCCGACAAAATGGCGTAAACAATTCTCTCAAATTTATAATTATATTAAATTTCGGCTTACAGATACTGCAAAAGCTAGAATATAAAAGGGCTTACCCAGACCAGGCGGTCACTCCAATTCAATGAAGATAAACCAAAAGCATTTTTGGCTTTAAAAAAAATGTATTTCACAAAGTGAAAACACGGCGTTCATCAATTTCGCATGTCTTTCGAAAAAACCTCTTATCCTTCCCAATTTCGCGATCAAATCGAGTTTTGTGAGCGTGGTATCGTATTTACACACTCACAAAAAAAACGTAGTGATTCAAAAACGGTCATACTCACGCCTTTTGGTTAACAGCGGTTAAAGCATACTTATTATAACCACAAGAACGCTGCAACATCGAACGACGTCAAGTGGTGGATTTGGAGAAAATAGAAAATCAAAACAGAGCGCTGCACACTCGCTGGTCATTTAACCAAACACTAACTAAACTAAATTAAATGAGTGTGGAAATGAAATAAGAAATAATACATACATAGAACAACCCGTGAGAAACCGTTATGTTTCATCCCGCCCCCCTGAAGGGTGCGAACGTAAAGGTTCTACGGAGCACTCTGGTTCGCCTTGAGATGGCTCGCATGGAACGTGCCTCGTTCAACTTCGGAATATGGATATATAAGCACATAAGTGGCAAAACTAACCTTTTTTCTAACCTTATAAGGACCCTCGAACAACAAAAGAAATTTCTTGGTCTCAGACTTTAGAGCTGACGAGGTCTTGTTCGCCCTCCAAAGGACCAGGTCATCCACGCGGAACTCTCTATACGGTCTTCCAGGGTTTGCAGCAGCCCTACGCGCAACCCTGCCTTCCAAGGAAGCGCCAGCTAGAACCAATTTTTGTTCCAAAGAGTTGTTGGAAACAGCTGAGCCCCCAGTAAACCTGTAAACCGCTGGTAAAAGCTGTAGCCTATCCCAGTCATACTGGAGTTCATTTGGCGCATAACCAGTAGACTCATGGGTCACAGAGTTTAGAAACTCCACGAAATTAGGCAACTCCCAGGCCCAGCGAGAATGGCTTTAATTGCAATAGGTCCGAAAAAGTCTATTTAGTTCCCTCATTATCCTCTCTGAAGGGAGGGTCAGTCAAAGTGCTTTTCCATAACTCATTCCTTCGTCAAACGATTTAGGATGGACTTGGTAGTGGCCCTTTTTAAAAGGTGAAGGGAAACATGTTTAGTAAAGAGGTTGAAAATGACACAAAGGTAAGTAGCCCCACCACGACTTTTTATTAATGGACCATACAAATCTAAGGCAACAATATCCTTTTTAGACTTCGGGACTATGGGATGTTGGGCTGGCTTCGGTAAAATAGAACATTTATTTCTTTGCAAATCCTTTTCACCTGGCGGTGTAGATTATTGAACCAAACCTCATGGCGTAGTGCACACCGAGTCTTGTAAATACCAAAGTGGCCCAATGCTGTGTGGTAGGCAGACAGACATTCCTCGATTAAGGCCACAGGAATGCACAACAGGTCATTTCCATACTAGTATAAGATTCCGTTCTGTATAGTGAAGTGTTTTTGTAGTTGCTGGTCATTCGGTAGGGATTTCTCCATTTCCCCAAGCTTTCTGTCACTCTGTTGGAATTCTTTAATATTTTTTAGGATGCTCAAGAACGTAGGCGGTAGTTTTATGGCTGACAAAATTTTAAAACACTTGTCTTCACCCTTAGGATACTCATCACAGGCATGTCTGGAGAGGGCATCGGCCACTACGTTGTACCGTCCAGGGACATGCTGTATATCGAAAACATACTCCTGAAGGTATAGTGCCCATCTAGTGATACGTGGCGTCAATAGCCCACATGTATTCAAATAGGTGAAGGCTTTGCAGTCTGTATGTAGGGTGAACCTTTTTCCGAGTGAGTACACTCGCCAACGTTGAAAAGCAAAAATGACTGCCAACACCTCCTTCTCTGTTGCACCATAGCAAGTCTCCCTATCCAATAGTCTCCTGCTTGCCCAGGAAACAACTTGTCTTCTACCGGCCACTATTTGAAAAAGCTGTGCACCAAGGCCATAATCACAACCATCAGTTTGAACGTGCCAAGGAAATCCATGCTCAGGGTGATATAACAGGGTGGCTTCCTGCAAAACAGTTTTAACTGCCTGAAAGCTTCTTTCTTGCTCCTCCCTCCAGCACCACTTTATTTTCTTCTTCAATAGTTCAGTTGAAGTTTCAGTGCAGTTGGAAAATCTAGGGCAGAAAGACCCATCATAATTACACATTCCCAAAAAACGTTGAAGTTCTTTGATGACCTTTGGTCGACTATAATCCTAGATAGCTTGAATACGCATTGGATCGGGCTTCACACCGTCTTGAGTAAGAACATAGCCCAAGAAGGCGATTTCACGTCGAAAAACTCACACTTTTTCAATTTTACAGTAAAACCGGCATCCTGTAGCCGACGAAATATTTTTCCAAATGCACAAGATGTTCTGTGACAATACCAACAAGTCGTCCAAGTAAGTATAAAGAAACCCTGAGAATTCAGCCCCAAAAATAGTCTGCACGCAGCGTTCAAATGAACTCACTGCTGTGGACAAACCGAACGAAAGCCTTCGAAAGCGATTGCACTTTGTACCTACCATAAAAGCAGTGTACTTTTTGTCTTCATCACGAAGAGGGATTTGGTAATACCCATGTGACAGATCTATGGAACTCATTATTTTCCTGCCGCTGATGGATCGTAATATCTCTTCGATAGGCTTTGGGGATTCCCTTTCAGGCATCAGAACAGAATTCAGGTGCCTTGCATCGAGGCAAATGCAAACACTGCCATCTTTTTTCAATGTCGTCATCAGAGGCGACACTTGAGGAGCAGAAACACAGCGTTCGATGACCCCCAAGTTTCCATCTGTTTGAGTGCTTTTTCCACCGCAGAACGGTGCGCCACTGCTATTGGGTATGGTTTTATGAAAAATTCTTTATCGTCCCTCACATGAATTTCATGAACATATTCATGAGTTCGTCCTGCCTCTTCAAAAAACACAGCACTGAATTTTTCAAATAACTTTAAAAAACTATTTTTTTCAGTGTAGGTTAGATTTTCTGTATCACTATCTAATATTTTATGTGGAAAATTCTCAGACATATCATCCACTAATTTTTCACTTTTTAACACACTACATTTAACAATGAGATACCTACTTCTTGAGGTGGTTTGAATTCATGATGGAAAAATATTTCTGGAACCAATACCACTTTATCATTCACTGAACATAATAATCTTTCATTTGCCAAATCAATAGTGGCCCTTACTTTTCGCAAAAAGTCAATTCCGATTATAAAAGGCTATATTAAATCTGTGATGAAAAAAAATTCATGGCAAAAATCATATGAATTTAATTTGATATCAAGTTGTGCTTGAAGTGGGACTTTTCTGTATTTTGTCTTGAAAGCACCCGTGACTTTCACTCCAACACAATTGAAATGAGTAATAATGTCATGAAAATGTTTAAATTGTAACCAAACATCCTGCTGTTGAGAATATTGTGTACCAGGTCACAATCCTCCTTCAGAACACCCCATCAGCCCTATTACTAATAACCCTCATCTGCGGACTTGAATCAGATGAGTTTCTTGATAGTTTTCCTTATCGAGAAATTCATGGTTTACTTCCAGTGATGAGATATTTTTATTTTGCTTTTGATTAGGATATTCTTTATTATGAGGGTCATATTTATTTTGGGTGTTATGTTTATTCTGATAGAAATTTTTGTTATGTTCATTTTGTTCCATGTATTTTCTAGGTGCTCTGACCTCTCTATTGAAATAATAGTGACGAAGACGTTCCATAGCCTCCGACAGGGTGATCGCCCCCGCTAGGGTAGCTGAAATATTGAGTGGAAAATGGATGGCTATTGTTGCGATTATTTCTCTATCAGAAAACGGTCGATTCAAGTACCTAGCTATAGCAACATATTTGTTGAAATGATTTTGATATGAACCTTCAAATTCGGAAGAACGTGCAGTTTCCAGTTGATGAAATGATTTTGATATGAACCTTCAAATTCGGAAGAACGTGCAGTTTCCAGTTGACGTTTTATACCTAACTGTTTTCTGGGTCCCCAGAATTGCAACAAAAATCCTGTTTTGAAATCATCAAAATCCCTAAAAGTATTCAGGAAAGCATTTGCCCATATTTTGGCTGAGTTTTTCAGTAAGTTGTTTATGAGACATTTGAAAGTTGCAAAATGAATTTGAGAAATGTCAAAATTTTGCTCCAGATTCTTCAAAAAATCAACTGGAGGAGCTCATTACTATCATCGAATACTGGTAGAAATTAAGGTTCATATAAACCCATAAGAAAATTAACGGCACGTTCAAATATAATTATTTGAGCGTTCAAATAAAATGATTCTTGAGATTTTGGAGAAAATCTGTAGAAAAAAAAAATAAAACGTCATTTTTAGGGTGTTTTTCAAGTTTTCTCAATAAATATTCGACAGTTTTCATTCAAACTTTCAAGGTATTTCAATGTTGTAATAAGAGACGATCATAATTTTTTTAGTAATTTTTGAACGTACAGTTTGTCGCCATTTTTGATGAAATCATAAAAAATCGGTATAAAAACAACTTCAATCGAGAATAATCGCTTCTCAAAATGAAATTTGTGAGAATGATTATCTAGGAACAATTCATACTAGTTTTCAATTCTGAAATTGCATTATTTCTATTTTTAAAAATGATTTTAAAATACTTCGTCATGAAATCTCCTCGAACACTCTGTACCATCGAAATTGTCCTGGCATGTGCTGCCTCTGCTGAATAAGAATGAAAAGACAAAGTGAAGTTCGGTGTCTATCCACAAGGTATCGCATGGTCTGTTATTTACTGTACAACGTTGCCAATAGTTCTAGACAGAGATAACTGATGTATATTATTTCTATTTCTGGAAAAATAATATGAGTTGATCGGATGTTGGGTTGTTTGTCAGATCAGTTTTTATACAATGTGACCAGGATGAGAATGAACATAATGGGGATAACAGTAACGGCAGGAGATCCTCTGATTCCGTTAAATGAGAGAAAGATGCGCATTCGTGGAAATTATTTATAATTTTCAGTTATATGTTTATGTCGATCCAGAACTTGGTCAGATTTTATGTTTATTTTATATTATGTCACTTCAGAAAATTGTAAATCTTCACAACCTTATTAAATTGAAATTCATAGTGAAGAATAAAGGTATGAAATAAACTATAATAATAGGTAATAATAATAATATAAAAAATGAACTATTATTTTTTTAGTGATAATATATCAGATATAATATGATCAGAAAAGCTATGTATAATAAAACGTCATAAGATATGATTTTTATACAGGGTGGCTCACACTAGCGCGATAGAGATTTATAGCGAAACGATAAAACTTTTGTCGCCTTTGTATTTTTATGTTTATGAAGGCTGAATTTTGAAATTGTTTTCAAATATACAAAATGTTTCAAGAAATTCAGGCATATATTAAAGTTATATTTTTTTAATTCCATTTACAGATTCTTACTAGATAGCTGTTTCCATCGATCTCCCACACTTGGGGTTTAACAGAATTATACATGATGTTGAAAATCGAGATAAATCAAATTTTTGTGTGGAAACTATTCATTATTTGTCAAATCATAACTTTTGATTGAATATCAAGTGATATTCACTTGAATTACATACAGTAGGGTGATTCAGAATTCGGAATTCTCAACAATCCTGTATATGATTGTGATTCAATAAAATTATCAGTTGATGCTGAATAAAAAGTTGAGATGGGGACGTGTAAGCCGTTTCGAACGATAATGAATAGTTTCCTGAATCCTGAAGTTGACAAGTATATCTCGATATTTCACACCCTATATAGGGTTTTTCACGATGAACGTTAATTAGACGTTTCTGGTTTACCAGAGAACGGATCAACCTGAAAATTTGACTGTATCAATATGATTTGCACTCCAAAGATATTTCAGACGATGCGGCGTTGCCGCTTATACTATAAAACAGCAGCTACTTCGATTTTTCATATCGAACGCTCTGTATTTTATTGCATTCTAAGATTCTCCTTGGAAAGCTCATTTCATTGATCTCTCATAATTGGGGTCTTTATCGAACGATTACAGCGATATAGGATGTGAAAAATCGAGATTTTTCAACTTTGCGAATTTTTTTTGTCGAAACCATTTATACGGCTCACATGTCCCTATCTCAACTTTTGATCCACTATCGATTGATATTTTATCGAAAGAAATACAGGGTGGTTCAAAATATAAAATTCTAAACCACTTCAAGTATGACAGATCGATGAAATCAGCTTTCTAAGGAGAATCTGAGAATGCAATAAAATATACAGGGTGTCCCAAAGTAGCTGCTACTTTATAATAGAAGTGGCAACGTCGCATCGTCTAAAATATTTTAGGAGTGCAAATCAAAATGATTAATATAAGCTGCCGTATTTTCAGGTCGGTCCGTTAATTGTCTGGTTAGCCAGAAACGTCTAATTAACGCTCATCGTGAAAAGCCCTGTATTTCCCTGTAACCGTTCCAGATAGACCTCAATCGTGATGGATCGATAAAATCAGCTTCTCAAACATGCTATATATAATATAATATAAAAATATAACCGATATGCCACAATTTTTATTTTTATTGACTATATATAAATATTGAAATGGAATTCGACAAGTCAAGCAGAAGTATCGCCGATATTGAAATATCCTCCTGTATTGGATATTCCAGATAGTTCTTGATTGTTTATGAGAGATCAAGAACATAAAAGGATGGAATATCCTGGAAGCTATCAGAGGGAGAGAGATGACAGAAGAATGAATGTTACTGAGAGTTCTAGAAGAACCCAAACACTATATATATATATATATATATATATACAGGGCCAGCTAATGGCAGAAGGCAGAAGTCAGTCGCATATGAAGTTGCGTTATGTGAAAATCGTTCATAACTCAACATCGACAATAAATAGTTGCTAGGCATAAATTAGTTACGAAAATCGTAATATAAAAATCACAAACTCACAAATATCAACAGCACTCGAATTTGCCACTAGCTACCTGGAAGAGGTGAAGGATAAGTTAATATGTTGTAATCATATTTGTCAGCATATCAAACGGATTAGACGTGTCATTCGTTAATTTCCCGACATCTGGACCCTCATTCTTGAAAGCAAGAATACGGTTCCCTGGAGTCTTCCCGATAAAAAAACATCGTGCTGCTGGGCACGGATATAATGCATCATGATTGTGAAAAGTAATCAAAGATCAAATGTCATATACAGAAAAACTAATCACGTCCAGAGAAGAATTATTACTGCAGGTGGCCTATATAATGTCATAAATAGATGAATCTCAAAAGCGCCAAAAATATAAGTTATGTTCAACTTCGTTGATCAACTAGAATGATAAAGACAAGAATTTATGTACAAATGACCTGAAAGGGCATTGATAAAAGAACTAAATTCAGATAAGGGCGTATAGGCATTGTAGTTTATGGGCATAAAAGATTAAAGGCTGATATCGATGAGAAAAACAAAGCCATTAATTTGGAACTTAATGACAAAATGTGGTGCACGTGTTCTTTTGTCGAATTGCCGCTTTGATAGAAACAAAGGGTGAATTTTTATATAAAAATGATGACCGAAAGTCAATCGAAAGCAGTCAGTAGCCAGCAGTCACAATCATGGCTCGGAGGAGCTAAGTTCCTTAATACCGTGGTCACCACGGTTTGTGTTGAAGCTAACGAACTTTCAAGTAGCTGATTCTTTGTCGACAGACATCAGAACATACTTTGTCCGTTTTGCAAGTTGTCGCTAGACATTGCAAAAGTTAGTCTTCAGGCTGAAAGTGAAGCTCAATAGTTTTTGTAAAATTAAATTGTACAGTCGAAAGTTTTCTCAGTTTAAACCAGTCAGTTTGCAAGTGTCGCGAATTTCCAAACGAAGTGAAAAGTGAACCAGATACAAAATATGTAAGTTGCCCAAAACCAGTCTATATAAATGCCCGTAGGAAAATATTTCAGATCATTGACCCAAAAAGTTCAAAAGGCACATGTTAGGGAATTATGCCATTTATATCAGAGGGTGTCGTTTGTCGGATAGTATAGCCAGTATCAGTAAATTTAGATTCTATTCCCTTTTATGCAGGACAATCGAATATAAACGATTTTATCCAAACTATCGATGAAACGGCTATTATTGCACATTGGACGGAGAAACAAAAAATAGCAATTCCCCGAATAAAATTAAGGGGACTGGCGAAACAATTTCTTGAATCAGAATTAAGTTTGAAAATCACTGAAGACTGGAATCTTTTGAAAACCAAGTTGAGAGAGCATTTTGCAGTAAGTCAGATACCAGGACAAGCTTTGAGAAGTTTTTTGGAATGTAATCAAAGGCAGGGAGAAACTTGTAGACAATTTTTGGTTAGATTGAAATTATTAGCGTTGAAAACTCTCACGACTACAGGAGACGAAACGGTGGATACGGTCCTGAAACAGAAACTCGATTGAGACATAACCACTCAATTTGTTATGGGACTAATGAACCCTGTCCGAAAGCGAGTCTTATCTATTCAGCCTACTATTATCGGAGAGGCCTTGAAAATCGCCGAACGGGAAGAGACAATTGAAAAGATTACGGAAAATCAAGAACGCGTTGCCCCTGAATTGAGAACTACGATATCATTTAGGAAAAGAAAGTGTCACAGGGTGGGCCATAAAGCGAATAATTGTAGAAATGGTTTTAGAATTGGAATTGAGTATAATATTAGAGATGACAACTGGAATGAAAGGTTGATATTCTATGGTTGCAGAGAAGAAGGTCATATTATGAATAATTGTCCGAATGATAGCGTTATTTGTTATAACTGCAAAAATAAAGGGCATTACGCAAAAACATGCCCTGTGAAAGATCGTAAGCCGGTGACTGAGACAAGAGGGAATTCAAACGGGAATGCAACAATAGATAAGAACGAAGCGATACAGATTTACACATGCGATAATGAAAGGCCAAGAAATACAGCATTGCTAGATATCGATGGAAAACATCGCACGGCACTTATTGATAGTGGAGCAACTGTATCGTTGATAAAAATAGCGATGTCTAAGGGATTCAAAAAGATTGATGATAGTAACGGAAATAGAGATAGTATTTTGATGGACATTCAAGGAAATTGAAATAGAAAAAGAAATAGAAATAGTTTTATTCATCACTAAAATTGTATACCTAGTAAAGGGAAAGTTTTAGTACCCATTAGGTTAGGCGAAGATATAGTGATAGAGTTTATTGTTTTGGAAAATGGAAATTTTCGGACGGATTTCTTGATAGGGTTAGATTTTCTTCAAAAGTATGAAGTTGAAATTGATTGGGGTCAAGGACGCATGTTTATAGGTGAAAAGGAAATTGAGCTCATGGAAGAAGGAAAATTGAAGGAAGTTGATATAGTAAAACATGTTATGGAGAGGAGATTGAAGAGTATGGAAAGACAGATTACAGAACCAAGGAGATTATAATTCGCCAAAATGAGGTGTAGCTCCTAGAAAAAATCCAAAAGGACGATGAAACCTCGTCGTTTGCCGTAACAAATGGTTTCTCTGTACAGACAACGGCAAATTGTTTGACAGACAGCAGGATAATTCAAAAAAGTTACGACCTGAAGATAGGACAAAGAGCCGATCAGGTACAAAAAAAGTGAATGATATCAGAATTGGGTATTCTGATAATAAGAAATCTCCTGACAAAGTATACGAGAATCGTAGGAGGAATAAGTGTGTACAGGCTGTCGGGATATGTACCGAGCGGGATAGGCTTACCTCTAGGCTGGCGTGTGGCTAACTGCCGGTTCCTGCTGTAGTTCCCGTTCTCCGGCTTTTGTCGTCTCCCTCGCGGTGTTGCCGAAGTGCATCCAGATCAGATAGCACATCCCCTTTTCACTTGAAGCACTTTGTAATGCATGTCTTGTCCCTCCAGGAATTGATGTTACATATCTGGTGTGGTCTGTTCGCGCAAGCTATAGGTATGCACAGCAAGTACTGACACTACCGACACTATGTTTGTTTGTGCGTTAACGTCGACCCGAAGTGTTCGACGTCAATACAATTTATTGTCTTACGAATTAGTGTCGACACTGATTGTTTGAGTCACTGCACCGATGTCTTGGAGGTCTGCTCAAACGACCGGATCTTGTTACGTATTGCCCCGCCTGGTTTTGCTCCTCCGGTTCGGGGTGTTGTTGCATTTCTGGTTGAGGGTGTTGCTGTCCTTGCGGGTCAGGATTTCGCTGCGCCCCGGCTTCTGCCTCTTCCTCTTCTTCGATATCGAAATGTTCCTCTGAATGTTCCTCGGAATGTTCTTACCGAGGTTCTGACTCATCTTCTGGAATGTAAGTTTCTATGTGCTGAAATATTTGCGAGGGTGTTTCTTTTTCCATTTTCCTGAGGTGCGTTCTGTTTCTTCTTATGACATTATTGTCTGATACTACCACGTACGATCTCGGTTCTGGGCCTACATTCACCACTATCCCTTTTCGTTTTAGGTTGATAATCCATACTTTGTCGCCTATTTCTAGTGGGGATGCATTTCTGGCTCTGTGACGTCTCTTGAAATTGTCTGCTTGGGTTTGAAGTTCTCTACCTCTTTTTTGTCGATAATCTTCTATATATGCCCATTTTGAGATAAACCTGTCCCTGGAGGCAGGCAAGGTTGTGCGTAGACATCTTCCCATTATTAATTCGGCTGGACTTAAACCACAATCTAATTGTGTCGCTCTGTAGCTCAATAGTCCGATGTTGGGGTCTTCGTTTTTGAGGATGATATTCTTGGCAATTTTCACGGCCGACTCGGCTTGGCCATTCGATTGGGGGAAAGTGGGGCTGCTTGTCACGTGTTCGAAACCGTAGGCTTTCGCAAAGGTTTTGAATTCATAACTGTTGTAGCAAGGTCCATTGTCTGATCTGACAATTTCAGGAATTCCCCAACGAGCCATAAAGGTTCTCAATTTTCCGATTACTTCTTTCGCTGTAGAAGTGTTGAGATAAGCAACTTCCAAGTATCGTGAAAAATAGTCGACTGCCACGATGTACGTGCGACCTCCGATTTCAAAAAGGTCTGTCCCGATGATTTTTTTTTTTTTTACCACTATCCTAGTTGCCTTCGCAACCCTCAGAAGTTTACAGAGTGAACTTGTACGAGTTAGGATAGCAGGGACCTTACCTTTTATAGTGGGATCCGATACCACGATTGCCATGGATAGTCTGGTACCGGGGTGGATATTAATGGTTCCACTATGGGTGATCGGTGTTGTAGACATTTTTCACATTTTGCCACCTTCTCGTTCATTTGGCTACTGATGCCTGGCCACCAGACAGTTTCTTTTGCACGCCTGCGACATTTTACTGCTCCTAGGTGCCCTTCGTGATTTTTATTCCATACATCTTCTCTACCAGATGGGGGAATGTATACCCTATTTCCCAACATGACTACTTCATTTAGGGATACTAATTGTCCTCGAAATTGCCCGAAGATACGATCTTCGTTTGGCATTAATCTATTTGCTGGCCATCCGTTGGCTATGTATTCTAGGAGTCTTTTTGTTTGCGGGTCTGAGTATTGTGCCTGCCTGATTTTTTGCATTCGGGTGTCCAGGATAGGTAGTGATTTTTCAATGTGGTCTGCAAAAAGTTCTACCTCATCGATGAGTAATGCGTCCATTCCTGGATCTGTGGATTCAATGGGTGCCCGAGATAGCATGTCTGGTACAATCATATTTTTACCAGGAATGTATTCCACTGAGTATAAAAACTGCATGAGCCTCATTCTGAATCTCTGTATCCTGGCGGGAAGATCTGCTAAAGCCTTTGATCCGAGTAGTTCCACCAGTGGTTTGTGGTCTGTCTGGATAAGGAAAGTTTGGCCTATGAGAAATTGCTTGAATTTTTCACACGCCCACGACACGGCAAGGGCCTCTCGCTCTACTTGGGCGTAGCGTTTTTCTGTGTCGGACATGGTACGTGACGCATAGCATATGGGTTGTTGTTCCAGAATTGCCCCCAATCCATATAAAAAGGCGTCGGCTGCGACTCGGGTTGAGCGTCCAGGGGCAGAATGGGCAAGGATGGGTGCAGATGTCAGTGCCCGTTTTATTTCCAGGAATGCTGCTTCGTGAACCTCTGTCCAACAGAATTCATTATCTTTTATCAACAATTGGTGAATGGGGCCTGCTAAGTTTGCCAAATGATGCAAGAATTTGGCGTGTACTTGCACCGTGCCTAAGAGTTGTCTCACTCCACTGACATCCTTTGGCGCTGGCATTTCCAGAATAGCTTTCAGCTCATTTGGGTCTACTGTCTTTAGATATGACGTGCCCCAAAAAAATAAGTTGTTTCACTCCAAATTCACATTTTTCTTTATTCAGCTTAAGTCCTTTCTCCTCAAATCTCCGAAGAACTTTCCACAGTCTATCATCGTGTTCTGCTCTTGTTCGTCCAAAAATTAGGGTGTCATCGGCTATGTTGACGACCCCCTCCAGTCCTTCGAGTGTCTCAAACATTTCTCTCTGGAACCGTTCTGTGGCTGATGTAATCCCCATTGGTAATTGCGTGAAAGCGTAGCGTCCAAATGGAGTGATGAATGTCGTTAACATTTGCGACTCTGGATCGAGAGGAATGTGATAATAACCTGACGTTCCATCAAGTTTTGAAAAATATGTCTATCTGTGCCAATGATTTCGTTACTTCTGGCAACAGAAGTTTTTCTGTCTCTACATTTTTGTTTAACATTGTGTAATCCACACAAGTTCTTACTCTGCCATCTTTTTTTGGCACCACCACCATGGGTGCACACCATGGGGTTGGCACTGTGACTTTGCAAATAACTTTCGAAGTTTCAAGGTCGTTTAAATGTTGCCTTACTGCTTCACGTAGTTGTAAAGGCACCCTTCGTGGGGTTGAAATTGCAAAAGAAGTGGAGTTCTCTTCAAGTGTTATACGGTAATTCTTACCCAGGTTGCCTATTCCGTGAAATAGCCAAGGAAATTGATCTGCGATTGAATCCGATCCTGCCCAAGACAACATGCCTAGTGCTTCAACTGCACCTCTTC
The DNA here is from genome assembly GCA_029955515.1 of Chrysomela aeneicollis. NCBI lineage: Eukaryota > Metazoa > Arthropoda > Insecta > Coleoptera > Chrysomelidae > Chrysomela > Chrysomela aeneicollis. The sequence goes on along the minus strand of JARUHQ010000027.1, from coordinate 4,485,135 downwards.
CTAGTAAATTTCCATGGAGATGTTCTGCCACGTATACTTTGGTGAAGTGTTTTTGTCTGCGCCACTGGATTTCTGTACTGAAAACTCCCAGAATCTTAATATTATCAGTTTTATCTCGTCAAATTTTGAAAAAGATTTCTTATTCACAACTGTGACGTCAGCGCCTGTGTCAATTTTGAATAACATTGGTAAGCCACGGATAGTCACTGTTGTTCTCCAGGGGACTGAGTGATTATCATCAACTGTGCCTAGAAAGTATGTATCATAATGGTCACTTACATTTTGAGAAGAGGGGTTCTGTAACTCAGTAACAGTTTCTGATACCCTTTTATTTTCCATTGATGATTGAGATAAACATTTCAATGCCCAATGCCCAGTTTTTCCGCATTTGTTACAGGAATCCTTTCTTGCAGGACAGTTTGCGAATTGATGACGAGGGGTCAAACCACATTTTGGACAATTTCTTTCGTTAACCTGCTCTGGGTCTGTTTTGGATAATTTTTTTTTGTTCTGGTGCAAATTTATTACGATAAGTTACCCCCTTTCGCACTGCACTGATATTTTCTACTTCTGGTGGAATCACATTTGTGGTACAGGAAGGAGCTTGAACACTTGCTCTAACCACAACCTGTTGCTTTCGTGAGGCTTCGGCGAGTCTTATTTTCCTGATGATTTCATCTTTGTTGTCTTCCGGACGAGCCTGCAGTTGCATGGATAGCCTACTGTCTGCCAAACCCGCTATCAACCGTAATTTTATCATTTCCGATTCTAGGTTACCCCATTCACATGTTTGTGCCATGGTTGTTAGATCCGTGATAAAAGAATCACCTGGTTCATCTGAGCCCTGCATTCGTTGCAAGAATTTTACCCTTTCGTACACCAAGTTTTTCTTCTGACCGAAGTATGCGTCAAACTTTCCAAGAACTATTTCAAAGTTCTTTTGGTCATCGTGTGAGAGATGAAAAGAGCCCAGAATTTTTTCTGCTTTTGCGCCAAGGTGCGCAATTAAGTAATCTACCTGTTGTTCTGAGGAGTAGTTGGATAATACAGTACGTTTGTATCTTGCGGAAGAGTTTTTCCAATCTTCCCAGTCTTCCGCTTGAAACGTAAATTCGCGAGGAGCTGGCACCACTGGTTGCTGGACGGCAAGAGCTGTCGGAGCTATGGCCGCCCCGCCAGCGACTGCGCTTCCCTCCAATTGTCGTTGTTGGAGATGCAACAGTTGTGTTATGAGCTGTTGCTGTTGGAGGAATTGATTTTGATCGATGACTAACCTTGGGTTTTCGTTGTCTGGCATTGTTGTGGTCTGATCACACTCAATGGTTTCCACTCAACACTCCAGTCTCGTTTTCTCCGAACGAACTCAAACGTACAGTCACACGTTAAAAAAAAAACATAAACACACACGCGCGGTCGAATGTCGGAGTTCTCGACTTTCGTCCGTGTTATCCTTTTCCCGTCTACTTACGACACTTCTACTTTCCCGATTCAAATCTTCAATATCGTGAAAGAGGTTTAGGTTTGTTTATATAAACCACGCTGCCACCATGTCGCGATATGTACCGAGCGGGATAGGCTTACCTCTAGGCTGGCGTGTGGCTAACTGGCGGTTCCTGCTGTAGTTCCCGTTCTCCGGCTGTTGTCGTCTCCCTCGCGGTGTTGCCGGAGTGCATCCAGATCAGATAGCACACAGGCGTGTCCGATAAAAACGGAACGTAGTACAGGTAGGTGAAATCAGCTTGAAAAGGGAGCTGAGACTCGAGATAAAAAAAGTAGTCTGAGTTTGGAAGGACGGAAGCAGATCGAAAAAGTTTCGAGAGATGAGGTTAAAGTGATGCGAAATATTAATAAGAAGAAAAATGATATTTCGAGAGCAAATGGACGAACCGTAGAGGATTTGGAAAATGTGTTGGAAATGAGAGTTTTGAGGAAATTAGCAATAGCAGAGTAGGAAAGTTGATAGAGAATCGAGAGATAAGTTGAACCAAGAGAGAAATGAAAATTCAGTAGAAACAGATGAGACAGGAAGGAGTCTCGAAAAATTTTCGAATCGAATAACTTACGATGAATTGTACTTAAAGGCAACAAATCGTCGTAATGTGCAAATTTCGAAATCCGCAACGAATACGAATATCGTTACGAGACAGAATGCAATGGAAAATAGGAAAAATTCGGAAAACTCTTCCAAGGAAGAATTTCTAAACCAAGTACTACCTTGCAGTTCAGCTGTGTACTTATCGAGGGATATTACACTATGTCCGAGAACGATGGTTATTTGTGCAGGAAATATGAGATATTTCGAGAGAATGACGTCTGAAAATGTTGTTTCAGAAGGAGATGACGGAGTTCACGGTTCAATGTTCGATAGAACACTTTGTGGACGACAAAAGAGAGTACCGATTCGATAGGTAAATTTCCTGAATTGAAATTTCGAAAGGGAAATTTGTTAGCCCTTGTGAAAGTATGAGGTTTTGAATGCTCGAGAAGAAGAGCTGTGTTGTTTTTTGAGGAGAATTTGTCTGCCCTTTTGAGAAAGGAAAGTTTGAGGGCTCGGAAAGACGAAGTTTATCGTCTTTGGAAATGCTTTGTTGATGTTCTTTATGAGAAGGACATCCTGAAAGGAGTGTACCTATTGGTGCGTTGGAGCGTTTTGGACGCCACATGCGAATTTTGAGACCAGTTGAGGTCTAGTTTTGATGTCAGGTGATTTTGATGTTTCAGCGGAGACGACGCTGCGGACACAGGAGAGTGTTTTAGACTATTGTTGGGTCGAGTTTCGATGTCAGGTGATTTTGATATTTACAGCGGAGATGACGCTGTGTTGCTAGGAGAAGCAGATGGAGTTTTGTGTTTTTGAGGCCGGATGGTCGAGTTTTGTATGATGATGATGATTAACTCGTGATTCGCCAGAAAAATTTTGAGCGAATCAGCCTCGCAAGTAGAGTGTATATCATTATATGTACTTTGTCTTATGATCAAAGAGTTTTTTTTCGCTCTGTGGAAGGGGCTGCAGAATACTTCTATCAGGGAGGGCACCAGCTGGTGAGTAAGAGTCTCACAACATGGGAGTGCCAATTTTCATGTACAATTGCGAAACATGGAATTTTGAATTACGTACAGCAAGTCGAGAAAGATGAATTTGAGAAAATGAATGCACACGTAGAATATCGTGGGTTTGATAATCACGTGATGAAACTTGAAAGAAATAGATCTGATACATATAGATGCGCATGAGAAATCAGGAAGATGAAATGATGAATAGATGGAAATAAATATTAGGTTATGGGGAGAAAGAATTAATTCGCTTTGCTTCAAAATCTAGCGTGTCAAATACATTTCGAACGGTAAAATGGAATTTTGGCAGACCTACTGATATTGAGTAAAAAATATTTCAGATGAGGCCAAAATATGCGATAGTAAAAATCACACTGAAAGAACTATAAATTTTAACCATATCATAATATAGGGACCATTGACAGTATGTATAGTAGATAGGGAATTAGTTATTGTGAGATTAGGAGAAAAAATAGTAGAAAAAAAGAGAGTAATGAAATGGTGATTTGATAGTAAGATAGAGATGAAAATTTTAATGTAGTGCCGAAAACATGTAAGTCATAAAATGAGCTATATTGTAAGAATAAGTTCAGATAAGGGCAAACAGACGTTATGGTTTATGGGCACATAGACTTTTCAATGAATAACCTAGCCAGGGAATACCTCACGCTGATCGACATGGTGGCGCAGAGCAGATACATCAACCAGAGTATAGACAGATACTACAATCTGTTGTACCTGTCAGTAATCCATGCGGAACACCTAAGGACGACGCAGTACATGGGTCTGTGGACGTGCACTTGAACCTGGTGCATATCTTAGATCATACAACCGCCCCCACGAGTCGAGAGGATTCCATGCGAATGCCATTGGTGCCAAGGCATACCCAACCAAGACCTGCCCTTCGATGACCTCAGCCCGGTCATCGAGATGACATCAGTGAGTTTCACTGAGAGCGACTGGGACGACGGGTTCTCAGCACAAACTACGGCCGCCCTGCAGCTGTTTGCTGCAGAGAGGTTGAAGATGGAATTTACCACCCCCTGAATCAACTCCGAAGCGGATCTTCCGGACTCACTTGAGTCCACCTCTGTGGATACTAATGGACCACCAGGACGAGCCTGATGATTACCAGGTTTTTGAACCGCTCCGTGAGTGTGAGATGTGGTTAGGTACCTTGTGTTTTGTTTGTTTTTTTTTTGAAAGAAACGTTTGAAGTCAAGTTCAAAATGTTAGGTAGTATTTCAATTAGTATTGGATTATATGTATGAGATTTCGCTATGTTAATTTAAAAAGTTTAAAAGGCGCATGTTAGGGAATTATGCCATTCATATCAGAGGGTGTCGTTTGTCGAATAGGGTTGTACTTGAATATATTGAAGTATTTGACGTAGGATTTTCTGATTACAAAAGAGTGACTGATATAACAGCTTTGTGTATTGAACTTGATGGGATATTTACATGTATGATTGTAAATTCGACTTTGTATTCTTTTATGTGAATTAATATGGTTCTTTCAGGAGTACTCATAAATCTTGATAATATTTCTATATGTCAGTAGACCACCATATATAATTTTTGAATGAATACATCATGTTATATTAAGTTAATCGATGCCATAGTTATTTCATCCGCCTGTAAAACCGAACCCTAATATCTGTAGCTTACCACCTCACATATAGGACAAATCCGCTCGGCCTATCCAAAAATAATTTAACATCTTATCAACTAGTGAGGTGTACAGCACACTCGAAATATCGAACGCTTTGTGAAGTTTCAGGGAGAAAACAAAATCCGGGAATAGCGTTGTCGGTATTTTCAACCAATGAAATTATTGTAGAAATTCTGACAGAAAGCCCGCATTTGTCAAATTTAATTCGTATTTGAAAAGCCGTTGGATTCGGACATGCGGGACACGGATTCGATTTCTCAGAAAGAAAGAAGTGTTGGTGGATTTTGTCTACGCACGCGAACAGATGCACGGTTTTATGGAAATAAGTAACCTGCATCTTTAAATCAATTCCTGGAGGAGCCAGTAAGGACTGTAAACAGTGAAGAAAAGTAGGTTCCGTTAGTTTATAATTTGAATTCACAAAGTAAAAGTATTGTGGAAACTGACGTGTCAACCCTTGCTAGGCTATTTGTTATAGAGGGAAAATAAAATATTCAACCATCATGATCAATGTTTTATTTCACTCATGAATGCATGAATACTAGAATAATTATGAAGATCTCTTCAACAAATCGAATATATTGGATAAATTGCTATAATTATTGTGCTCACATGAACTATTCCGCAGTATTGAACAGATGTTGAGATATGGCAACATTCTATATATCCGGCAGTGGAAAGATTGGATATTGCCATAGAAAACTGTAATTATCAGAAATATTGCAGCAGAAAGCTGCAATATCTCAGTCGAATGGATGTAACTGTGGTTGCATAGATTGCAGAATACAAAGCGTGCCAGCGCCATCTTACAGATCAGAAACAAGAAATTTGTCACTTCACATGAACCTTAAGCCGCTTTTAAAATGCCTAGGTCGGTAATGTTATGTACATAATTTTGCCTAACCCTATTATCTCCTGAACTAATGGAACTATTATAATTTTTTGAAGTATCATGATTTGTTTCAGTTGGAACTTGCATCATCAAATTAAATACTTGTTGAGCAATATTATTGATGTCTTCAGGCTGCAACAAAATTCCATGCCCACTTGTGTAGTGTCTCGGGATCGTTCTCTGTGGGGGTGATGGAAAATTATAAGTGGGTAGCGGAGTGAACGTATTTCCAGAGGGTTTTTCCTTTGGTATAGCACCTGTTGATGCTGTAGGCCCCTTCATTTCTGCGTTCCTGGACTCAGGTTGCACCGATGGATGAACATTTTGAAAAGGCTCCCTCCTACCTTGATTTTTGGTGAAAATACCATCTGAACCAGATACAGGTGTTTCGTTTGGGAGCAAAAGACCTCTCGCTGCGCTATTTTGCTTCTATTCCGCTCCATTTCCAGCCATATTTCCTTGCATTTCCTCCTGGTCTTGGTCTCAAATTGTACGGTGTATTATCCAATACCATTTTCAGTTTTGGCCGTGCGTTGAGCGCCAGATAAAACAAGAGGGGAAAAAGGGTCCTGACCAAATCAATCTGGATATCGAATTCTACTTTTTATTTGGTACAACGATGTACGCTGGTAACAAGCGTTTGTGAAAATATAATTTCTAGAACGGGAGAGAATCATATTATGGTAATATCCCAACGATTTTCTCAAATTTATGATCATATTGAATTTCAGCTTACAGATACTGCGAAAGCTAGAATATAAAAGGGCTTACCTAGACCAGGCGGTCACTCCAATTCAATGAAGATAAACCAAAAGACTTTTTGGCTTCAAAAAAATGTATTTCACAAAGTGGAAACACGGCGTTCATCAATTTCGCATGTCTTTCGAAAAAACCTCTTATCCTTCCCAATTTCGCGATCAAATCGAGTTCTATAGTTTTTGTGAGCGTGGTATCGTATTTACACTCTCAAAAAAAAAAACGTAGTGAATTCAAAAACGGTCATACTCACGCCCTCTAGTTAACAGCGGTTCGAGCATACTTATCAAAACCACAAGAACGCTGCAACATCGAACGACGTCAAGTGGTGGATTTGGAGAAAATGGAAAATCAAAACAGAGCGCTGCACACTCGCTGGTCATTCAACCAAACACTAACTAAACTAAATTGAATGAGTTTGGAAATGAAATGAGAAATAATACACACACAGAACAACCCGTGAAAAACCGTTATGTATCAGTACGTACTATGTCCCGACAAAGGACATAATAATAATAATAATAATAATAATAAATATACTTTATTGTCATGAAAGAATTTCTTCTTGTCGACAAAGCATGAAGTCAGTAAAGAGTATATATAAAATAAATATAAATTTACAACTATAATATTAAAATCAAAATACTAAAACATTAAACATTAAATAAACATTGAGAAAATATTTTTTTGTCGAAATATGAAAAAAATAACATACATAGGTGTAAAACAATCACAAACATGAATATATAAGCAAACCTAATTAGAATGATGTAATCACAAGAATTCTAATCAGCATACCCATATATTAGGTCAGATCGAGTCATCGTAGAATTCTTTAAGGCTGTAATATGGTCTGAGCTTCAGTAGTTCTTTGACAGTTTTCCTGAATATTTCAATATCTATTAATGCACCCCTAACATGGTTTGGCAAGTGGTTATACATTTTAGCACCATTGTAATACAAGGAATCTCTCCTTAAAGACGTGCTGGGTATCGGCAGTTTCAAACTATTAATGCTGTGGCGTGTGGAATAATTGGACTGAGCTCTGTCAAATTTGGTGAAGTGTTTCCTCACCAAGCATACGGTCTCTAATATAAACAAAGATATTACTGTCAAAATTTTATTTTCTTTGAACAATGGCCTACATGAATCGCGAGGTTTGGCTTTGTAAATATATCGAATTGCTCTTTTTTGAAGCACCTGCACAGTTTCAAGTAGGTCTAGGTTACACACTCCCCAGAAAGGTATCCCGTACCTTAAATGTGACTCAATTAAGGCATAATATGCTGTTTTAGCAGTCTGGGATCCAAGCTCTTTTGAAATTACCCTCACTGCGTAGCAACCAGAGGATATTTTACTTTTCAGTTGCTCGACATGCCTATCAAATTTTAATTTTTTATCTATGACGATTCCCAAGAATTTGGTACAGTCTGAATTTTCAATGATTCCGTTATCAAGGGGAAAATTATCGAGTGAGCATCTGAAAGTAACTATATTTGTTTTATTTATATTGAAAGATAGAAGATTCGAGTCACACCATAACTTTATCTTTTTTACATCGACAGATATGTTATTCTTCAGATCTTCTTCTGTTTTACTATGCCACAAAATCGTGGTATCATCTGCGAAGAGTGTTACTTTACCAGTCAAGTCAATATTTGTGAGATCATTAACATATATCAAAAAAAGTATGGGACCCAATACAGATCCTTGAGGCACTCCAGAATTGATCTCAATTTGCTTCGAGTATTCATTTGTATTTGATTCTACTGTTTGTCTTCGACCTATCAGATATGATTTGAACCATTGCAGAGTAACTCCTTTACATCCATAGTGATGTAGTTTCCGCAAGAGTATCTCGTGATCCACGCAGTCAAAGGCTTTTGTTAGATCACAAAACACTGCTGCCGCAACATCTCCACCATTGATGTTTGAGTAGACCTCATAAAGAAATGTAAACACAGCATCATGGGTGTTTTTATGTTCCTGAAATCCAAACTGATTCTTACTTATAATATTATGCGTTAGAAGGAAAGAGCTAAGCCGTTTCTTAACCAGTTTTTCTATCATTTTCGCAATGGTCGGGATAAGGGAGATTGGTCTATAATTAGAGGGGTCATCCAGGTTGCCTCCTTTGTGTAGGGAAATAATTACGGATGTTTTCAGGAAGGATGGGAATAAACCTTTTTGAAATGAGTGATTAATCAGTGATACTAGTACCTCAAGTACACTAACTGAAAAATTTTCAATAATCTTAATGGATATACCGTCATAACCAGATGCACTTTTATTTTTGATATCCCTAATTGTTTCAATCAGTTCATTTATGTTGGTGTCGTATAATACAAAATTGTTATTTACTGTGTGCTTTTTTAAATTATTCAAAGGATCAAATGGTACAACAATTCTTTCGGTCAATTTTTGTGCTATGGTACAGTAGAATTCATTCATTTTGTCTGGACTAATAGGTATGTCGATAAGGTTTCTTTTTTTGCAATTGCCTGTTAGATTTTTTATAATCGACCAAGTCTCTTTCGTTTTATTGTTCGAATATTTAATTCTGTTCTTATAGTAATTTTCTTTTGCTAACTTTAGGACTTTTCTGTAAATTTTTTTATAAAGATCAATATGAGAATGGATAATGGGATTGCTTGTAAACTTTCTTATGTGATACAGTGAGCGTAAATTTCTTGAGGACGTTTTTATTCCTTGTGTTATCCATGGTTTCTTATGTTTGAGTTTGATTTTTTGAAAAGGAAATGATTCATTGAATACCTTCACTAATTGATTGTGAAATATTAGAAATGGATCAGTCTGCGATGAAATATAAGCCCAATTTAAATTAAGACACTTATGATAAAACTTATCGTAATTTGCTCTGCTGTACAGCCTGCCATATTTATATTTATCATCATTTTCAGTATCATTGACACATACTGTACAATCGACCGCTTCATGGTCAGATAGTCCGGAGGATGAAACTGAGCAATTGATCCTCTCTTCATCGAAGTTGCTACAGATATAATCGATACAAGATGAGGAAGACTGGGATATACGGGTATCTGACTTGACATGCATACTCAAGTTGAATGAATCAAGTAGTCTTACAAGTGACTGAGTTGCTGTAGAATTGTTGTTATTATAATCTATATTGAGATCTCCAGTAACTAGTATATTGGAATTTATTGATAAGTCATTTAGTATTAACTCTAAATCCTCTAAAAATAGATTCACATCCGATGAGGGTGATCTGTACAGGCACAATATGTACAAATTTATTTTTTTGAAGTGACAAATAGAGCATTCAAATACTTTCTCTTTTATTAAGTGATTGTACTTGGACATCCCAGGGATATCACAGTAGCTACTGGAGGACGTCCCTGGGATGTACAGGGGATGTATTTGTAATGTTAGAAATGTCTCGTTTCACGCTCGAGATAACTGCTCTAGTGCTTTAACTCTAACTGAACCATGAGGCCCCTTAGTGAGACTCTATACCGAAAAAAGAGCATTACAATTTCATCGTTATAATCAGAAATTCTCTTCATTTCATGATTTATTTCACCGCTAATCCACCACCCCTATTAAAATTTAAACCAAAAATTTAACATCACTAAATAGAGTGATATAAATAATGGATTTTCCATCCATTCATTCATCAAATTATGTTTCGAATATAATGAAAAATTTTCTTATCACACTTCGAGATCAATTTTTGAGTTCTAACGTTATATCTTACTACCTAAAAGAGTGCTGTATCAAATTGATACCTACCGCACTCTTCTTTTTTCTAACCCGGCAAGCCACCAAAAAAATTAAAAATTAAATTTCACATAGCTGAAAAATTAAGATCGAAGTCAAATTGTATCTTTACATACATTTCAGCACTGAAATAAGTTATTCAAACGTATCCATAGCCATCTGGAATAAAAAAAATATGAAAAAAAACTGTTACAAAAAGTAACAAGTACAAGGTTGTATTCTTAATCTCATATGGAGACAAAAAACTGATAATATACCAGTTGTCTCTTCTGAAAATCGAGAGTTTATGTCACTTCAAGTGAATCCAGAATTTGCATGAAGTCGAGTTACTTGTCAAAAAGGACCAGGAAAGTCCCTGGAAAGAGCCGGACAGATGTCCAAAAAAAGACTCGGCCAATGCCAAAAAGGAGGCGGAAGGAGAAAAGCCGTCAGTTCAAGGCATCTCCACAGAAAGGCTGAGATGGCAAAACGCCATCAGGAGATCATCGAGCGATGAAGAAGACAAGGACGGAGAGACTCACCTTCACAGAGGTCACTAGCTCGGTGAAGATCGCGGTGGCAAGTGTAGGCTACCCCTGAGAGCTGCTGGAGACGGAGAAGCTTAATACTATCCAAAACTCCATCATAAGGGCCTTCGAACAACTGGCGGACTAAGGTCTGCAGGTCAGCTTCGCCAAGTGCACACATAGGCAAGGCCACCTGACCATCACCTGCGCGGACAACGACAGCGCACAATGGCTAAGGGATACGGTTTCAACCCTGCGAAGGTGCCTCTCTCATAATTATGGATGAGGATCAAATGCCCAAGCCATGGGTATGCACGTCCTACGTTCCGAACGAGGATGGTGAAAAGATTGAGCTTGAAAAGATCCTCACTAGACTTCGTATCGAGAATAGAGGCACCAGGACCCAGCTCTGGACGGCATTGGGTTGCTATCCGGATGAGAAAGGAGCCCTATGAACCTTCTCAATCGACAACGAGTCGAAAGAGGAAATATCCGAAATAGGACTACGGAAAACTAACTTTCCTCCTTTTAAAGGCGACCAAAATCGAAGGGCAAGAACGCGACTTAGCCACCAAACCAGCAGCAGCGGTCAAGTATACACCAGGGTCCAAAGACTCAGCTGCAGAAACAGCTTCAGCTGACTCCTCCAAAAGCCAGCCTATCAGAGTCGGTCTGCTCAAAAAGCAAATAGTCAGAGAGCCGACTGACATGGAGGTAAACAAAGGCATGGAGTAACCAGGAGAAAACGCATCCTCTTAAATTCAATGAAGAGGGAGATACGGTTTTGGCAGGCTAATCTCCAACATGCTCCACTTCGGCAACGCTATGTTGGATATTTGACAGCGAAGGCATCGACGTGGCCCTACTGCAAGAACCTTGGTTGCATGAAGGAAGAGTTGCAGGCCTATCACCGCAACATGGTAAGGTTCTATATGACTTGAAAGCCGATAGGCCAAGAGCTTGCATAGTTTAGAGTGATATGGTAAAGTACACACTGATACCGGTGCTTTGCACTGGTGACTTTGTTGCAGGACTCCTAAAAGTATCCACGGAAGAAGGAGAGAAGAGCTGGATCATATGCTCCGCGTACCTTCCAGGAGATGACATATGTCCACCATACCCACTAGGCAACCTAGTTGCCTATTGCGTCGACAAGGGCCTACGAGTCATCATCGGCAGTGACGCTAACGCCCACCAAACGGTATGGGGCAGCACAAATATCAATCAGTTAGTCTCTGTTGAATCTTATAATTTCTGAAGGGGTTATAATAATAAGCCTACTTTCGTCACCAAAAATCGCAAGAGAGTCCTAGAATTGACGCTATGATCCAGCAAGGTGAGGAACACAATACTGAACTGGCATGTTTCGAAAGAGCCTTCGTGCTCAGACCACAGGAAAATCCGCTTTGACTTAAACACGTCAATTATTTTGAGAAAAAAACTGGCAAGGAATCGTAGAGTCAGTCAGGGAATCTCTAAAAGGAGGTACAGCACCGGTAATGGACGTAGATGGTATAGAACTGGCAGTGGAACAGGTGAATGAGGCAATCATGCCAGGAAAAAACAAGCCGAGATCGGGGCACTAAAACAGTCTGGTGGAATAAGAACTCAGAGAATCTTATGTCCGAAGTTCGAAGGCTATTTAATAGAGCCAAAGAAAATCTAGACTGAAAAAGTTACAAAAATAAGCTGACGCTGTATAACAAAGAGATCCGAGAAGCCAAAAAGAACTTCTGGAGAAAGTTCTGCAAGGAGATTAACGAAACTCCAGTATGTTCAAGAATCCACGAAGTTTTAGCAAAGGATGGGGGTACAGCAAAATAAGTTGGTTCCATAAAGAAAACGGATGAAACCTACACAGACACATTAATGGAAAGTCTCGAGGAACTCATAAAAGTCCACTTCTCGTCCTCAAAAATCATAGGAGATCCGATGAAGCGAGATAGCCCTGAGCAAAGGTATAAAAGGCCAACTCAAAGTGACTGGGAACTAGCCACGGAAATCACTTTGCCAAACAAGATCAAATGGGCCATCAACAAGTTCAAACCATTCAAATCACCAGTGTGGCATGGGGATATATTCCAACTGCATGGCGGAAAGTCTTTTCTTCAAAAAACATTGGAGAGATTGATAGACAGAAATATCAGAGACGAAATAGTGACAAAAAATCCTCTGAGTATTCGTAAATACGCAAACCAACCAGGAAAATCAATAGACTAAGCTCAGGATGATTTGAACAGGTTGCTCTCAAAGTCAATAGAGGACAAAGAAATAGCTATAGCAACGTTTCTGGACATAGAAAGAGCATTCAACAATGCCACCACAGACGCACTAGTGAGCGCATAAACTAGAAAAGGAGTCCCGCCAAGCCTATGCAGATGGATAAGAACCAGCCTGGAGAAGAGGACAATAGTAGAAGGTATAGAGGATAGGAGACGGATCAGGTGAATCGTGGCGGCGGTGGCGGCGCAGGCGGTGCAGGCGGTGCAGGCGGTGCAGGCGGTGCAGGCGCAGGCGGTGCGGGCGCAGGCGCAGGCGGAGGTGGCGGAGGTGGACGAGAGGTGGACGTGAATGCGGTGGTGGACTTGAATGCATAGACCTAAAACTGACACGTTCTCGCGTAGGTAGAATATAATTTATTACATAAATTATATTCTCAAGTTATGGATACGAGTAGTGTGACGCAACAATAATCTACGACATCTAATGCCTAGAAGAAGATGGCAGTCGAAATGGGCCTCCTTCCGAAAGAATATCACCCTGATGAAATCGTTGTTCAGAACCATTCCTATTATAATAATGAAGAGTCGAGGGGTTCGGCCGCAGATGTCCCAGGTAATAAAATCCTCACCGCGGGCTTTATCGTTGACCCTCACAGCAGGTAACCTCACAAATTCCATAATATATGAATTAAAGTATTTGATGTGCCAATGCGTTTTCGTGATAGACCTTCAAATAGTAAGGACTTTATCAGTTGTTGGGAGAAAACAAAAAATAAATACAGGATGAACCAGAGAAATTATTGGCACATTAGGATGAATGAAACAATTTGGCGTCCAGAAGTGCAGAGTGATTTCAGCGTATGATTTATCTAAAAATTTTATACGGAATATATGAAAAATTGATATACAGAATGTATTATATACTGGGTGTATTGAAAATGATGTGCAGGGTGCATTGAAAAATGACGTAAATACGCATAAATAGAATCGATAAGGGAAAAATGGGTCATGCAGACTGCTATCTTTGCTCATAGTGGTAAATCAGCGTGTATTAGAACAGGATTGGCCAAAAACATGGCATCGATCAAAATAATCAAGATGACCGCCTAGAGAAAACAAATATGGCGTTGATGGAAATATAAATTGGGTAAGTCACCTATAGAGAAAATCGAACATGCCATTGAAGATATGAAATAAGATGGTCTTCTAGAAATGAAAAATAAATATGGCGTCGAATTTTCGGATTAAAATGGCTCTCTACTGAAAAAAAAGGATATGTATATAATTAATGAAGCAATTCGCTCCCTCAGAGTTTATATATGGGGTTATTCTACGTATGAGCTATCGTAAAAATGGATGGATCGAAATAATGTCTATACAGGAGAGATTAGAGAAAAACATATAATTGCTAGTGCAGATAGATTTCATTCATAAAAAAAATAATATACAGGATGAATCGAAATGATACATATATGATACATATATGGATCCAATAAGAAAAACGATGCATAAATAAAATGGATTGATCAAGCAGATCGCCATTGGGATACAGTGCTAGGCATCCTTAAGAGTTATGAGAGAATGATATACAAAGTGGGTCGAGAAAAAATTCAGATACACAACCAATGGAAATAATATGTGATGAGTAAGGAATGAAACGAAGGACAGTGATA